>VZTH01004628.1:47456-269023 GCA_013397815.1 Aleadryas rufinucha
TTTTTTTTTTTTTTTTTTTTTTTTTTTTTTTTGGCTGGGGTTGGTAGTATTAGGAAGGAGCTTTGGAGTGAAGAACTAACTGACATCAAATATACCTTGTTCTGCCCTGAGATAATGTGATATTCTAAGAAGTCTATTCCCTATTTTGTATGCATTGTGTGTGCGTTTATGTCTGTAATGAATTTTCAGGTGTTTTTAGGAGGATTACTGAACAAGGCTGCAGTAGTTTTCACAGAAGAGAAAACCATGTTTCTAAATCATGAATGCAGGGAGTCATCATCACAGATGGTGGCTTTTACTCTGTGCTGTTAAACCCTGCTACAAAACTGGATCCAGATACAGCTGAGGTGAAAGCAGACCAATGCCTGCTCAGCCTCTGGCTTTTTTGTTCTTGCTCTGTGAATATCCTTAGATAAGATGAAAACTTATCAGGGACTAAAGACATGGTGATGCCATGCTGGCAAAATCCATAGCAAGAAGAAAGTGTGCATATGAAAGATGACAACTGAGGGCAGACATTATTCTTCTCCTGAAAATTATTATTTTTTGTTGGAAAAAACCCGCAAAAATTAATCCACACTGCAAGAACAACACTAACAGTGATGTATCACAAGTGTTTACCTCTCCCTCTTCCTAAGATCAAGTACTGACAATTCCTATCACTGAGTTGCACTCCTGGTGGTTTTGGATACAGTTTGGCAATGGTGTCACACCACTGGCAAGAACTCAAGTGAACAGAAACCCATGAAGATACCTAATGACAACTACAACTTCTGAATGTACTTGTCTAGTATCTTGTGCATTCTTAATTATTTATCCTGCGGTCCAGCTCTCAGCTGGACAGCCTTCATTGTAGGCTTGGCCTCTTGACAGAGCATAAAGGAGTGCAGAGATCTCTGAAACACAAGTAAAACACAGATTGGAATTCCCAGTGTATTTCCCTGGGCAGTCATATGACAAATATTTAATTGTCTGTAGGTCAGTAAAGCACATATCCCACCTGCAAACATCTTTACTTGGAAAGAAATCCTTGAGAAGTTTGGCCACTGCAATGCAATTCTTGCTAAGAGCAGGTAGGACTGGGACAACATGTTATGTTATGGCAGTCTTACTTGCATGCTCTTGTGATTTCATTAGGATTTGATTGTTTCTCCTAGACAATTTTATAGGGCTTTTTTTTTTAGTTGCTAAAGATCATTGGAGAAGATGACACTGCTCCAGCAGCTCTTACAGCAAGTGCTCTTATGAACTCTGGATGCCATGGACACTATTGGGAGCTTTTCTCTTTTATGTTCAATTTCAAAGCTGAAATGTGAAAAATCAAGTTTGCTCCTTTTATTGCTTGTTTGTGATACTTAAGGGCAGTTTCAGTGTCTATTCTGCCACTGGCCTTTGAACACAAATATCAGGCTCTGAGTACCTGGATTTGCTCAGGAGGTCTGGGGAGAACAGGTTCAACAGGACAGAAATACCACAACAGACAAAGCAGAAACTTGCATTTTATTCCTTATTCAGTGCCTGAACTGCTGTGTGAATCCAAACTCTACTTTACTTTTCCTGTGTTGGTGTCTACCTCTTTGTCAAGATTGATTTCCCCCAACTTTAGGTGTCACCCTTCTAGTTAAAGGGAAAGAAATATGTATGTTTGGGGCGTGGCTCATCTGACCCATCTTAGATGTCATTTTTAGCTTGAGAAGAATCACACCATTGATCAAGACATGCTTCACCTTGTCATACATAAGAACCATAATAGGTCACATGAATCACTTAAACTTGGAAGAAAAATCACTAGCAGGAGAACTTGGTGCCTCCTTATCCTTATTTGCACATAAACACTTCAAGTACACAACAGAGAGAGTCACCAAGGCCACAGGGGCCTTCATCTGTTTCCTGTGATCACACACTGAGCAGCACTATCTGATTCTGAGGGCACAGTTCTGCTTTATTTATGAGTCTGGTTATTTTAAGGCAGAAAAACATCAGAGTTTCTGAAGAAATCCTCCAGCTTTTTGTCCCAGAGTAAGATGCTGCTTATAGGCAAAGAAAAAACAGCTTGGGAGATGGGGTATGGCAGTACCCTCTGACTATATTTAAGCATAAGAAAAGCAGTTCTGGGTGTCGTGTGGATGGAGCTGGCTGACAGCACAAGTCATGGTGAGCTTAATCCCTTACTTGAGTAGAGATAGTGAAAGCATTCTAGAAATTAATGATGGCTCTCACATACCACTTGTGTTTCAGTCTGTTTTGATTTCCACCAAACAGGCCCAAGGCTAAAAATAAGCAAACTTACTTATTCTTGGGAGATAACAGGAAAAAACCCAACCCTGTTGTGATTAAAGGACTTGAAGGGACATGGTGACAGGCATGTGAAGAGATTGACCCAACACTTGATCAAACACTTCTAATATGTTAGAAAACCTATTCCTTCTGAACACTGATGCTGATATGCCCTTGGGACAGATAGCAGGGACCAGACTTGAATACAAATGTGTGCTGGAAAGGTTGTTCCCTGAACAGGGGAAACTTGTGCATCGTGAGTGCCTCCCGTGCAGATCATAGCAGCTGCTGGGGGCAATCTGCTGTAGATAACATGAATATATCCCCATACCACACTGTTATACAGACCTATATCTCCACTAGTATTTTATATTCCTGCACTTACAGAGAAGGGGAAGAAGTGTTGGAGGGTTGTGTGTCATCTTTGTCAGATATCAAGTGTTTGATCAGCTTCCAGTGGCCAGTTAAGCTCCCAGCAGCTATCTTTTAAGGATAATTGATTCCACCCACAGATATATCCTTTGAATATGAAGAAAGCCTTGAACATTGTTTAAATTATACAGGTAGAGTGGGATCAGTCTGAGCACTTGAGCTCTTCCCTCCACAGAGAGGAACCATTTTATCTTACTTTGTTTCCTTTTTCAGTCAATTAACAGAAAGGAGCAATTTAGAGGGTGATGTATGCGATTGCTTAGCCATCAGCTTTAGGGTGAGATAAATCATAATACAGATTCTCTTGACTGGGCATGAAGACAAAGGTTGAGTCATGTTTAAGTGAATGTGAGCCAGACCTTACTGAATCATTTCTGCCCCAACTCTTCTTTTCTTCCTGCTCTGGATGCATTTCTTCTTGCCTTCTCAAGGGCAGTAGTTAATGCAGTACAGAACAGTGTCAGACCAGCAAAACAAGCAGCAAACCCAGCAGGACTAAGGCATCACCTTCTAATAAAAAATTGGCAGGCAAATCTGAGGAACAGGACTGTGTGAAAGATACCCATCATACTGCATTTTTGAGGCAGCACTGGAGCATAGCTGCCTTGGAAAAATAAAATGTATGTGCTTCAGATTTTAGATTTGGGTTGTAAAGTCAACATATGTATCTGCCTGGAACTAGTGGCTTCAGTTTGCTATGTTCACCTCTGGAAAATTGTTGCTCATCCAACTGTGAATATGACAGAGAGCCAGACTCCCCCGAGGGAAGCTCAGGAACAGGCAGTTTCAGTGGATAAAGTATATCACTGGCACACACTCACTGAGCAAATTCGTGCTGGGGAGACTCACTCCTGAGTGACGGCAAGTAAATCAGAAATAATATCCTAGGCCAAGAGACGGCAGCTCTGGAGGTTGTTGTGATATGGTTATATGGACAGAAGGTGAAAGTGAATGGCCTTCAGATGCAAAGACATTTAGGGAGGTATCTGGGATGAGTGAGGTAACTCCTGAAAGGGAGAGGCAGCCCTCCAAAGGCTCATAGGGATACAAATAGCAGGTAGCCCTAACAGGCACCATGGAGATGGGATCAATGTGGTTGGAGGGGGATTAGACTAGATTTTGTGGCTGTTTCATGCTTTTGTGTCTGTTTAATGAGAAAGGTGTCTCTGGATATGTAAGAAGCTAGAAGTGAATGGCCTGCACCCTGGTGAGACAGCGAGCAGATCAAGAGGAGGATGATAGAGCTGAAGACCCACTTGCAGCATGAACCCTGACTGGTTGCAGCAGCTGAAAATGGACCTGGGAGTGAGGTGCTACTGATGCAGGGGTGCCTGTGCCCACCCCAGGCAGAACCACTCTTGTGCTTGCACAAAAAGGAGAAGAGCATGACTGGGAGGTGACTGAGTCTCAGGCTGACCCAGCTGCCTGGATGGCCCACCCCTGGGGAGTGACAGGTTCAGTGAGGCATTTCCTTTTCTTCATTCTGATCTATCCCTTCAAAAGGCTAAAGGCTTGATCCAGCAGGGAGGTCTGGAAAAGCCAGAGTATAAACCCAAGAGCTAGAACTTGTTTTCCCATAGTGATGAAATATTAGTTAAATGTTACTTGACCCAGCCCAGCTGTGGCTGTTGGAGAGCCACAGGGGTGACACACTGCTCAGGGACCCCCACAGGACAAAGCAGAAATTGAGTTAACCCTCTTAATACCAATGCCCAGACCACAATTCCAGCCAGCACATCCCAGCACAGACATTATGGCCCGTTCCAGTGGAGCCAACAAATCAAGCCTCTCATCCTTTGCTAGTACTGCTGACTGCATGTTAGACACCCCATGCTTCTCCAGTCTCCATCACAGCAAAGAACCACAGCTGTGGTTCCAAAGAGCCACAGCTGCTGCTCTGCTTTTGTCACTCTCTGCCATACCTGAACAAACTAGTGAAAAAACAACAAAAATCACCTGCATGTGAGGTGAATTCCCAAGATCACTGTGTTCTGGGAAGCACCACGGAAGGACATGAAGGTGGAGGGGTGCAGGCTGCCTTCATACAGACTCACCAGGTCCACAGCAGCCCTTTGTGCCCACAGTGAGTTGTGTTCAGCGAGTAAAACCAGATATCAAATTCATTTGAATCCAATAGGCTAAGCTATAAAATTCTTGATATGATATTGAGGTGTTACTCTGATGTAATAGGCCACTTAGAAAAAAATGGATATAGATTTTCTGTCTTTTACCTGATCCATTTCCTTTCTCACAAAGGAGCAGCTAAGGAGGAAAGTGCTGCGCTCTTGTTTCATAACCATTTCTCTGATGCTTATGGGGATCCTTTAATGGAGATGCTTTGAATCATTTGCTTTATATTGCTGTTACCTGTTATTTTCATATCCGTTTTCCATTACAGTTAAGCCAAGCACCCGTTTAGTAATTCTTACCCAAGGCCACGAGCAAGCAATGGCAAGGTATTCAGTGTTACTGAAAAGCTTCGGGGACTTAGTATGTCCATAAACTGCACAAATATTTCTGTGAACCAAATGAGTTTGTGCACATGGCTGGGATTCGTGCTCAGAGTTGTAGATGTTGTAGTTGTGCAAGGCTCTTGGCATCTGTGCTCCAGGAGTAGGAAATTTCAGCAGTTTGTTATAAAACGCTGCATTGCAAAAGGCCTGAGGCCATTTTAATGCGAAAGATTGAGTATATCTTGCATATCCTTTTCTGGCACCTTGTCTGCAGGGAGGTTGGGCTTGAAGCAACCACAAGAAGAGGCAAATCCCTTGATGAAGCAGTAAAACTCCTGGATTTTACTCTGGAGATCCTTAACACCAGTGTCAGAGCAGAGGAGTGATGGGGCTGCTTCCAGAGTTAATTGCAATTTCCTATTATTATGATATTCTGTAAAAAATTTGTGGGTTTAACCAAATATATATATTAAAAACAAGAACTAAAGATATTTATCATCTTCAAAACCATTTTGCTCAAGGCAAATAAAATTCTTCAAACCTCTCTGTCTCTCTCTATCACACATGGTCTCCCGCTGCCAACCTAAGGAAAGAGTTTGAAGAAAGCAAAACATTCTACTTTTGACATTTTCTGAATGCATCATTTTTCACTGTGAAGTCATCTCATACTTTAGAATTTGCTAAACCTTTGAGACATATTATAAAAACCACAAACAAAAGCAGACAAGAGCAACAGCAAAGCAACACATACTTCACTGAAACCTCTAAATAAAATTGTTCTTTCCCATTTTGTCTTACAGGCAACAAGTCCATTGTGTTGATTTGTTCTCCTCTGGTTGCTGTGTAATGCAGGGGGTGTGGGATTTGGGAGAAGAAATGGTTCTATTGGAGATATTTAATTCAATCCTTCATTTTTCAGCTTCTGGTAGTGATGACTTTAATTATTTAACTCTTCAGACTTGCCATTGTGGGTATATGTGTAACAAATTGGCACTTAGCTGCCTCTTACAGCCCAGGGGTATCAGGAGTGGGAGCCTGAACAATAATGGGAAGCTGTATTATGTTATTTTGTCCAGCATATTGTACAAAGCAAGGGACAGGTTCCCTGCCAGCCACGCTGAGGGCAGAATCTCTCAACTGGGTGCTGTGGAAATGAACAGGCTGCATTCCCTGGTTTATCTGAATGTACCTCTTCACTTATACTAAATTGGGTGCTGAATGCAGGCCTCTTCCCAAAATTAGAAAAAAGTAAGTTGGACACAGCCAAATGCAACTTGAGCAAGGCAAGAGAACTAATGATTTGTAGTCTGTGTTTAGTAAATAACAAAGCAAAAATTAAGGGACCGTCAAAAAGACTTGGTTCTAAAGATAAGTAAAAAGATTTAATTCTAAAACCAAACTCTTTATGTTCTGCTAATTAATACTTAGTCATGCTTAGTAGTCAATAATGGTGGTTCTCCCACTACCTTAACTGTTAATTCTGTGGGACAAACCTAGTAGGTGACTGATTTGGTAGTAATGTCATTAAAACACCACAAATATTATTAGCCCAGTATTTAACAGATTTTTGCTTTCAGTCCTTTTTGAAAACATTTTCCTGAAGCATTGGTGCATGATTTAGTGGAGATGAGGGATTCATCTTTCTTTACTGCTCTTGTTTTAACCAGATTGTTTAAAAAGACAAATAAAAAAGTTGAGTACCATTATAGTGCTCACACACAAATCCCGCCCCCCAAAATGCCAAAAAAACCCACAACAAGAAAAACTCAGAAGAAATTATTCTCAGCATAATCGTGTCTGAAATTCCAGTGCCTGGAGCCACCCTGTTTCCTGTACAGTAAGAAAACTGTGCTGGAGTCATGAGATACAAAATCCTAGTTCCCTTAGATGTGCCCAGTGAGGATCATAATGTACTTGCTCTCTAATCAGTCCAAAAAAAGGGTTTATCAGTCTGATCCTTCAGAAACTCCTGAATTGCACAGCCTGGATTTCAGAGTGTCCTCCAACAGTTCCATTTCCAACAAAATTTCCCCCTGAATTGGGAAATGTGCCTTTCTCCTAAGCAGATTATAGATATAGATTGCTCCATGACTCGAACTGGGCACAGATTTTTGCCATGGTGAGAAAAGCTCTTCCCCTGGAAGAGTTTAGCACCAGTGGCAGCTCTGGATTCCCCTGGGACATCCTTGCTCCTGTGGCATGTGACAGAGACAGTGCTTGGATGGGTGGTACTCCCTCTGACTGAGTGCTTCCCTTGTTGGAAGCCCTAAGGAGCTAAAAGTCAAAGGAGAGTAAAAGAACAGAGGGAGATAATTTGCACGCAAGAATTTTAAAGGAACCAGCCAATGTACTCTTAAATTCCTTAAAACTGATGGTTAGCAAGGCCAGGAAACTGCAGGAAAGTAAATACACTGATGTTTTTAAAGGATAAATAGTATGACTTGGGTAATTGCAGTTCTTTCTGTATGACATTGATTCCAGAGAAGATAATGGAACAGTCAATCTGGGATTTGACTGATACAGGATTAAAGGACAGTAATGTAATTAATGCTAATCTACCTAAGATTATTAGCAGTAGATCTTGTCAAAGTAAAGTGGATAACATTATTTGATAGCTTTACAAACTATGCTGATAAGGGAAACAATATTCCTTTGATGGACTTAGGCTTTGCTAAAAAAATTGCCTTAGTCCCACACAGAAAAACAGAAAATCAACATGAATACATTAAATTGATTAAAAGCTGCTAATGGGAAGAACTCAAAACATTCCTGTAAATTAGAGATCATTACTGGACAGGTGACCTGCTGGGTAAGACTGCTATTTAACAGTTCTGTCAATGCTTTGAATAAAATCCTATCTGATAAAGCAAGGTGATGACAGTAATATTGGGGGAGTGATAAATAATGAGAGGAGGCGTGATGGAGTTGGAATGGTCTGCACTGATTGGCAAACTGAGCTTGGCCAAGCAATGTGCCTTTTGCAGCAGCAAATACAAAGTCATAAACTGAGCAAAGAACAAAGGGGTGGATGCTGGACAGAGGCTGCTGCTCAAGAAACCGAGTCCCTGCAAGGGCTGGCCAAGGTGGATAAAACTGTCTCATTGTAGACTCCTTGTTTGGGGGTCTCACCAGTGGAGTGGAGGGGTTTCTTAGATCATCAAATAGGGGACCATCCAATTAGTTTTGTGAGGTTTGAACATTCTAAATTCAGTTGGTTGTTGTTGTAGGCTGTTTTTATCATATGTCCATACATAAACAAAGTCTTCATTTAGCAGGTTACCCAGGACCATTTCTTCCATTAAGCATATGCTTAAACAGTTTGCTGAGCTGGGGACCTTCGCCACAAGATACTCTTCCATTATCTTGTGGTTGTTTTTTTCCCTTGGTTTCATAAACTCATTTGGATGCAGTGGTTTTCTGTGGTTTAATTTACTTTCTCTGTGTTATTATTGTCTCCAAACTGTGTATATTTACAAAAGGAATTAAATGAGTACTATTTATTTTACAGCCTGTAATGGCCCTTTTGGAGGGAAGCCATTATGTAGATACTTAGAACATACATCTTTTCGCATTAGAGAGCTCTCATGACATAAATACAAGAAAACAAATATCAGGCTCAGTCCTGGGAACAGTTTATTGCAAAACAGGCTTTATTTCCAAGAACAGCTCTGTAGAAAAACGGAACTATTCATTCAGCTGGGAGTGTCTCCTAATTTTTCCCCATTAAAGCAGGAGTTTGGTTATATATGGGTAAAATTGTCATTAAAAAGCAAATGTGCTCGTGTGTGAGTAATTGCATGCGCAGAAATTGCAACCAGTTTCAGTAGGACTGTTCCTGTTGCTCCCAGTTTCAGCTGAGTTAAATGAAGGAGATTTAAAAACTCTTTTGTGTTGCACAGTCAGTACACAAAACTTAAGCAGAAAGCTGAATATGGACCCATGTAATGAATGCTGCATCAAAAAGGTGAAAGGATTTTTCTGGTAATGGAGAGAGGAAAGGAGGGGAGGGGAGGGAAGGGAAAGGGAAAGGGAAAGGGAAAGGGAAAGGGAAAGGGAAAGGGAAAGGAAGCCACAGGAAACAATTTAACAGAGAAAGAGAAATGTATGAAATTGCTGGTAGTGGGTGACTTTCTCCACTGCCTTGTGTCAGGGACAGTGGTTACTGTTCTTTCAAATGTTGTTTGGGGGTGGTATTCCCCTTTTGCCCAAATATATATCTGTTTCAGCCTCGATGAAATTTTTATTCAAAAATGACTGTACTAGAGAAGTTTTGTGGAGTGAGTATTGTATCTTCTGCCTACAGTCAGTTTTGAAAATAAATGGTGTGGGCTTAAATGCAATTGGTCTACCACAGCTGAAGCCAAAGGGTCTTGTATTAAACATAAAAATTGTCTGGGTGTATTGACCTTAACAGGGCAGCAATGATTTATGCCAGCTGAGAATCTGTCTCTCTTTACTTATTTCCTTTGTTTTCCTTCTCTTCCTCACTGCTCCAATACTTTGTTTCTCTTGCCCCTCCCTGCTCCTGCACACAGAAAAATATATACACCTAGACTTGATTCTCATTCACTTTCTTTTTAAATTTTGCTGTGAAGTTTAATGCTGATTTCTGAACAGAGCCAGAAGCGCTTCAGTTTTTAAGCTCAAGAAATTTTTTCTCTCTTCATGATAATCAAATCCAGCAATTTGTATGGGATAAAGGCAGGCTGTGACTAGCCCGGCTCAAAGATTATTTCTCGACAATATATTAATGCCAGAAATTTCAGTTGTTTTATTCTGGTCATTGCTGCTCTATGGACAGAGGAAAACAGTTTTATTCTTTTTGTGTGTCCTGGACAATCAACTCAATTTCCTTTGAAAGCATCTCTTGCCAGAATGTATCCCTCTGATGCAAAGCCTGGTATGTTGATATTATATCTAAATCACAGCTCAGTATGAAGGAGCTTGAATAAATGGCTTCAGAATTTAGATTAAACATATTTATCACCCATTGAAATGATAGTTCTTGGAGACCAAATTTTTTTTAAAAAAATGTTTTAATCTTTTTTTTTTCCTTTTCCAATTCCAACTGAAAAAAACAGAGAATGAACCAATGGACACAAATGTCATGTTAGCCATGGTAAATACATCTTTTCAGTCATGGTAAATACATCTTTTCAGTCATGGTGTTGGGAAGCTGTAGCCTTCTGTGTTTTGAGTCACAGACTGAAGTCTACAGCTAGAAGACTGTGGGTCAGACCTCTGCTTTTGCCCTTCCTCTGAAATAACTGCCAGCACAAATACAAAGTAATTACATTTGAAAACTGCAGTTTGTACCTGTTTCTCATCAGATTCAGACATCCAAGGCCATGAGCAGCAGAGAGAGTGGAGTGGAAAAAGGGCCAAGGGTGATGAAGTAAAAGAGGATAGGAGACCCAAGGGGTCTGGATTAAAAGGGATCTAGTGATGGGATAACTGAGATGATTCTTTGTGAGGAGCAGCAGAGGGCAGAACCAAAACCATTGGAGTGTACTTGTCAGCTTGCAACCCATCTTTCAGAGAAACAATAATCTCAGCAAACAATTGCCAAATCTAGTAGTGAAGTGGGCACCTTAACTGCATTGGATGCTGATTCCATATAGATTCATAACTGTTGATTTGGGTAATGCCAAACTCTGTCATATGACCAGGTTCATTCACAGGTGAAAGCTTCAGGGGAGATTTCACCTGACACCCAAATACTTTGTCCTTAGCAAGCAGAAAGGTAAAAAGGTAGCCAGGAGAATGATGACTTCACAAAGCACAGATAAGGCAAACTGTTGACTAAAACTGAAAGAGAAGAAAAGATGTCATAGCAGAAAGCAGTAGAAAAAGAGTGAGTGAAAGGGATGAGCCTTACTGTCACAGTGACAGAAGGCCAGAAGTGAGTGAGAAGCAATAATATTTTAGTCACTGCTCTCTATTCCAAGGCTAGCAAGTATTTGATAATCAGTTGACAGACCTGTAAAGTTTCCACATGTTATGTGGACCAAGATCATCCCTAAATGTTTCTTTTGATGGTGCCATTCATTCAAGACTTCTTTGCTTCATGCCCTTCCAGAACGGGGAGAGCAAGGAGATTCAAATTTTGCTAACACAGGAAAGTTGTAGGCAAGCTGTCAACTTGGAGACAGGGAACGGAACAGACAATCTAAAGTCTTAAGGGTTTTGCTACCTTCTACCTGCTTTGCCTTCACTTACACAATTTTATAATATATCTCCCCTGTGTTTGTAGACATTTCTGGGCTTCATCTTTCTGCAAACAGCCCTGACACCTCCAATTCAAAACAGAGGCTTTTTTCGTGGCCAGCTGACAAACCAATGTGGATCTGGGTTATCATGAAAATAACAAAAATAACAACAGGCGAAACGGTGTCTTTGCTGTCTCCTGCAGCCTTTAAATCAAGACTGGATGCTATTCTGCATCTCTCACAAACATTTAATTGTAGTAGGTGTTAATCATCTGCCTAGGAAAGGGTTTCAAGGCTCCCAAATTAATCTCCTGCATACATTTCACTTAGCTTTACAGTGAAGGAAAAGGGGGTCTAGGACGCAGGGATTGGGCTGTGGACTTAACAGGCAAGCACAAGGAATGGCCAAACCTAAGGAGAAGGTTTGGCATAAACTTTGTTAAATTATCACCCCTTTTGTTTTGTTTTTGAAGTCCAAGCTCAGGTTATGGTTGCTCTGTTGTGCTTTATAGGTTAAAAGAGACCTGGCAATAAATGCCTGATGGAAAATCAATAGTTACTCTTTATGTTCAAGGCCATGGGCCTGGGAAGTTGGAACCAACCTGCAGCCAGAAGTGTGCTCTCAGCTGAGGAAAGTTGGAAAGCTTTGACAGAGAGGGTGGACTGCCTTTTATAAGAGCTTCTGGGGGAGCACCTGATCTCTGAGCAACAGCAAGAAATGCTTCTGCGGTTTTGTTTTTGTTTCCTTTAATGTATGCACTGCAAATTACCACAGCCTTCAGAATTTTAGGGAAAACAGTCATTAAGAGGTAACCATCCCACCTTTGTAGGATGGTTTGCTGGCAGCATTTGCTCTAATTGACCCATTCAGGAGAGTTATGTTGGTCGTGTGAACATAATCGACCCACAGCAGATTATTATTTCTGTCACAGAGCTTCTCTGCAGATGTGATAGAAAGTAACTTAGGCAGGGGCTTACCGGCTTCAGAGAATCTCATCAGCCTTGAGCAGTACAAATACTTGTATGCTACTGAGATAAACATGAAATACAACACTCATAAATACCAGGCCCTTGGGCTCAGAACACCTAATGAATGTGGAATGTGTTTCTTATATTATAGTAGATGTGAGGCAATGCTACACAGTAACTGAAAATAGAGCACTATTCATGAAATATTCTTCGTAAAAATGTTTATTTATGTTTATCTTTAATTAATACATTGCAATAACATCTGTTCACATAAAATTAGGAAAATTATTGACTCAAATACAAGTTATTTGAACAATCATAATTCTCTGACTGACAGCTTGCTGGAAACATTTACATTTTATACCTCTATCATGACAAGTCTGGCAAATTGTATCTTACTAGTCCATTAATATTCAGCAAAATGAGATTTTTTTATTTTTGTCATCTATCATATAGAAACCAAAACCAAAATTAAGTGAGGCTTCACTCAGTTTACCATGAAAACACTCTACCTATAAAAAATGAACTGTAAATGAAATGTGCTGAGGAGATTAATTAAATAATATTCTAAATAATGTCTTTTAGTCTTGGACATAATCAAGTCCTTACTGAAATCATGGCACGCATATAATCCTGCTTTTATGGTGGTGGTGGGGAGATACCTTCAGTGTTCCACTACTAGTAGATTTTATCGAAGCTGTGATTGGGCAACAGTTCCTCAAATCCTGATTGTATTCTCTTCCTATCCACCATTAGTACACTGCCAGGGGTTTCTTGTACTTAAATTAAAAATTAAAATGCATCATATGCAAGCTGTAAAGTAAGCTGGTATATGAATAATTTAAACTGAAATGTATACCACTGCAGAAACTGCTTTAGATTCATTTCTGAAAAGAAAATTATTTTTAAAAAATGACACCTTCTTATCCACAGAGTTGTGGCTTCCTACGTTTATTTCAAGGAGGCTGCCTGTTTTTGGTGACAAATGCACTTTTTTACTGTTGCAGGCGGAACAACTGCTCAGCAAGAGGCAACAAACTGTGCATTTGATTCTTTGTGTGTGTTGGCATCAAAGTCTCTTTCTTTACTCCAAGAATTTGTTCCTGTGCAAAGACATTGAAACCAATGGCCTTTTTAAAAAAACCCTCATGGGAGCAGTTAAGGCTGAAAAACTTCAGTCATTTCTACAAAATTAGCTTAAGATTTCCAGCTTTTACCTCAGACCTTGCACACACCAAATAATCTACAAGATGGAATGTCATGGAAAAAAATCACATCTCTGTGGAGGTGGCATGGACACACCTGAAATTTTGCCACTGGCACAACTTTTAGGCACCAAGATTTGATGTGGAATGTGAACTGTGACAATATCCAAGGAGGAAAGGGTGAGGAAAGGCAGGAAGGGGAAAAGAGAAGGGAGGCAAGGCACAAAATTTTGAACTTGCATGCTTCTAGGGCTGTAAGCAAGAGTATGGATGCCTTTGCATTTGCCTACACATGAGATATATGTGATACTGCACAGCCAGGTCTTCTGTCTCACCTCTCCTCAATCCTCCTCAGGCTCTAAGGAATCAACCAAACCCATCCTGGGCCATATGTGTTGCAGGAGTTTTGGGGTGAGGGATGTTCAGCTATGAGAAATGAGCTCTCAGCAAGAGTACAGGGGATGATGAAGAGCCTGGTGAGTGCCAGACTTTCCCAGAGGCAGTTCCTGACACCTCTTGACCTGTGAAGGTCACCCAGGCTATGATCAGGCACCATAACCTTCAGCCCCAAAATGCATCCTAAGAGAGCAGGTGTGCACCTCCTTGGGTGGCACCTCTGTGCACAAACAGCTGGCTTAGCCAAATCCACAACGAGCAGGCACAAAGCATGGAAAGACTAGCAGATACTCTGGGATGTTGGTCTTGGGGACTTCAAAACCTTCAGCATTATTTCTAAAGGATTCAATTTCTCTTGTATATTATTTGACTCTCCCATCAGATGGATATTTAAATTTATCTGGACTCCGGAATATTGTACTGGCTCATGGGAGGACTGTTTTACTTTTGTGGAGTTTGAGACTCCTGCAGGAGGACGTATTGAGGTGTAAAGACTTCATTTAAGTCTGCAGAATGGTTTGTGACTGCATCAGCTACACACTTTATGGTCTTTTGCTTTTCTTTTTTCTTCTTCAGGAGAGTGTGTTTTATTGGAGTAGTCCCATGTGAAAATTACTCAGTTCCTGAGTCCATTTAATTTGGAAACCACTGAGAAGCATTAAACACAGAATCTCACATTGACATTAATGCAAAACCACTTTTTAGAGCAGAAGTTGGCATTACCAGGTGCCAACTGATGCCTTGTAAGAGCCGCTGACAAGTGCTATTTGTGGAGACAGTTCAGCATATTAACAGTGTGGAGAGCAAGAAACAGAGTAGACTTGTTTTTATCAGATTATTTAGCATAAAAACATCACTTTTGCTTTTCAAATGGTGACTTATTCCTCTTGTTGCTGCTTAATTTGAACAGATTAATGCAAATTTGTCTAGGGTGACTTGACATTTTGACTTGAATTAAGATAAAAGCCACTTTTAATCAAGTACCTCATGCTCTGTAGGTTCCCAGCCCTTCCTTATCTCTTATTAAGCACATAATCCACTCTGTCATTTTGATTTTGTATCAACAATTGTCAAGATCGGTGGTCACTCTCCTCCCTGACCAGCAGATACTTGATCAGAATAGATTTAGGGTGGCCAGACTCTTTCAAAACAAGAAAGCAAAGCTTCAGAAATTTTCTCTTAGTGCTTAAACTGGTCCCTAGAGGGTTTTTTGCACGTGAAGAGAGTTCTGTTTTTTTTAGACAAACTTCTAATTTTCCAGTATGTTTTTTATTTCCATGTGAGTTCAATGTCTTGGCTGATGTGACAGGATGTGGTGAAAATGACAGAATCCTGGAGATGTTTCTCTACAGACAGTTGAGAACATTTTGAGTCTGTCCTTCAGAAGACCTAACAGAAGACCCATTTTTTCAGAGAAAGAATCAGTCCAGCCATCTGCTACTTAAAAAAAAAAACCCAAACCACCAAACAAACAAACAAAAAGAAAAACCCTGAAAAAAGACCCCATCAAAAAAAAAAGCAAATAGAAAAAAAAATACAGCTTAGAAGATTTGAGCTATTAGATGTTCAAACTAGTTCTTAAGAAATGGAACATTTCTGATTTTGGTGTAAAATATTTAAACTCTATGATCCCCAAGATGTTACTTTAGGAGCCTGTTTTGCTCTTGACAGGTTTTCAATGCATTTGAAACAGGCTGTGGAAATGGGAGGGCTTCATTTAGATAGAGAACTACAAAAAGTCTGGGCTGGAGATGTACAGAAAAATGTGCACAGTCTGATTTTCAGTCTGTGGTCCCCTGGAGGGAAGATGAGGGTAGGAGGCTAAGAGGGAATCTGCTTACTTCTTAGGGATCCTGAAGGAGAAACAAGGAAAAAAAAATGCTTAGGCTAACTTACTATCCAGGGCTTCCTGCCTCTGTGGAAATGTCTGAAGGTCTGCCAATTACAGGGGAAAAAAAAGAAGAGCTGAATGCTATGAAAATACACCAACGCTGGAACAGCACAGCATTTCCAGACCTTGCTATGAATTTGCTTGCTTCCAAGGGATGCTGAGGGAATAATGTGTAACAAATCATTTATTTCACCTGTTTGTTTGGGGTTTTTTTGTCTTTTATTCTCTCTGTATATTAATCACAGTTTTCAAACTGTGCCTCTGGGTGTGTTTGTAAAATGAGAGCCCCGATGCTCACCTATCACAGAAAGGTCTTCTGAGTGTGGCTGGGTGAACTCCACTGAGTCTCATTGTGCAGCCCCAGTGCTGCAGGCTCTTGGAAAGTTGACTGAACTTCAGTGTGGAAGAGGCCAGGTGGGATTTGCTTCACAGAGCTATGCAAACAGCCTCACTCCAGGTCTGAAAGGCTTTTGAGAATGTTACACTGGGCTCTGTGGGTATAGATCCAGCTTGTACAGACTGAAGGCTCTATGCAAATATTTAGAACAGCCCTATTTGCTAGGCTTTGTTCATTCACTCTGTAAAGTCCCTTTGAAGGATTAAAGGTGTTACCAGAATGCGTGATGAATTCATAACAAATGTACCTAATTTTAAGTACTTTTGATACCCTGCACATGAACCTCTTTATATAGCATCTCTTTATAAAAAACAAAACAAAACAAAACAAAGACTCATACTTTGTTGACTGGCACATGCATAAAGACTGCATATTGTGATCAACTCATGTAGAAAGTGTCCCAAGGTTTTCTTCTGTGTCTCATATAAATAGGAGTCTTGGGCTACTTCTCATGGAGTAACGATTATCATGGCCCACATATCATCTGCTTCACTTATTGACCAATAAGCTTGAGCACAAGCTTATTTGAATGAGCAGAGCTCTTCCTGGTGGGAAACCTATGGCAGGAGATTTACATTCTAGATCCTAGTGGTGGGTTAAGCAGGATAGTCCCAGAGGTCTTTGTTCTGAGAGAGTTCATCACCCAGTTAGGACATCCTCCACTGTGCACATGAGTGTAGTGGTGAAGAACCACAGATTCATCAGGGTTGGAAGGGACCTCTGGAGATCATCCAGCCCCACACCCCTGTCAAGGCAGGGTCATCTGGAGCAGGCGACACAGGAATGCATCTGGGAGGGTTTGGAATGTCTCCAGAGAGAGAAACTCCAGGACCTCCCTGGGCAGCTGTTCCAGTGCTCTGCCACCCTCAGTATGAGAAAGTTCTTTGCATTGAGGTGGAACTTCCAGTGTTTTAATTTGTGGCCGTTGCTCCTTATCCTGTTGATGGGCACCACTGAAGGGTCTGGCACCATCCTCTGACACCACCTTTGAGATACTTATTTATATTAATGAGATTACCTCTCAGTCGTCTCTTCTCTAGACTAACCAGGCCCAGGTCCCACATTCTTACCTCAGAACAGAGGGGCTCCAGACCCTTTATCACCTTTGTGACCCTCTGCTGGACCCTCTCCAAGTACCCCCTTGTCTCTCTTGTGCTGAGGAGCCCAGAATTGGACACAGCACTCCAGATGTGGCCTCACCAGGGCAGACTAGAGGGGCAGGATCTCCTCCCTTGGCCTGCTGGCCACGCTCCTCCTGAAGCACCCCAGGACACCAATGGCCCTCCTGGGGCCCTGGCCAGGGCATTGGTGGCTCATGATCAACTTGCCACCCACCAAGACTCCCAGGTCCTTCTCAGCAGAGCTGCTGTCTAGCAGGTAGGAAGATGCAGTCTCACAGCTAATGTTAGTTACCTTTCAAAGGCTTCCTTTGGAATAAAGCCCTGAACAGCAGATGTGCAATTTTCTACTTATAACTAGTTTTATGCAAAAGAGACTTCTATAGGATCAGTCATCAAGAAACTACACCAGAAATTTCAGAGGTCTTTTCTGAGAGTTTTGATAAACTTTGGGTCTCATTAGCTGGCTACATCATGACAACAATCTCTCTGAGACTACTTTTTATTTTAACCATAGACAAATCAAGGGCTATAACTTAAAAAACGCATTCAAGTTCACATTATTTTTGGGTCTGGTTTTATTCCTCCTGTTGGATATAGGCCTATCTGCTTCTTGGCTCTTATCTGAGCTATTGACAATTACCAGGCAAAGACTGCACCCAGCTGATTGATTGATTTATTAACAGAAATGACAGAGGTCTGCATTTGAACTTAAATGTCTCAAGTTTAACTTCTCTTGACAATCACTCAACTTTGATCTTAACCAATTTGAAGCAATTTGCCCACAATTCCTCACTGTAAGTGAGCCAGTTCTAGTCAATATGTCTATCTCTTTGACGGAAAATGTTGCAGTTTGTTCTCTGTGAAGGAAGTCCTGCTACATTTTCACTGGAGGAAAAAGAAGTCCTGCATAACATAACATGATTTATCTGGGAGAGGAGTGATGAGGATGTTATTTTTAATGATAGCTCAGCTAAAATAAAATGTGCAATGACTCTAGGAGGTTATCATTTGAGAATCAGAGTCTCACAAAGACAGAAAAAGGGCAGCATGAAAAATTGATCATAGGAATGCCTAATCTCCACAGAAGGCATTTTCAAAGGGGAACACCTTTTATGCTTTCAAAGGGAGCCTTACCACTTGAAAAGGCATTTATCAGAGACAGGAAAAAAGACCCCTGTGAAACTTGCAGTCCAGAACTGGAAACTGCAGTAACAGGTTCCAGGTTTTGTTGCAAACTTGCAGTTTTGGCTACAGTCACTGTAAGCTCTGGGTGAATTTGTACTATTAGTGAATCTGGGTGTGTTTACACATGTCACTGAAGACTAGGCAGTGGCAGTAAGGGAATATTTTACTTTTCTGGATCTTGAAACATCCTCCCCAATACACAAATCTTCAGAGAAGTCCTGGTCTTAGCCCTGGTGTTTGAGATGGTCTATGAAAGGAACCAGAAGTACTGTCCTTACTCTTTCGTGGAATGCTAGGAAGTTCCAAAGTGGCTTTATTTTTATATGAAAACTATGCCCACTGAAATCCATAGAAGCAGAAAGGACTTAAGAATCTCAGAAAAGAAGTTTTCTGTTATTCATGAATTATAAATCTACTTTAATTTTGATGCAGTTAAAAAATTAAGATAAAACATGGACTATACTTCAGATTTCATCCCAAAGCCAAAGACACCCAAGTCTATGTGTCTCAGGTATGGTTATGTTCTACTGACCCAAGTTGTCCAAGTCTTTTGGTTTAAGCTTGAATTTTTAATCTTTAAAACCCAATCAGATTTTCCTCTCTGAGCACATTAGCAGTTGTTCAGGTCTGGGCCATAAAACTTCCCAGATCTGTAGCATTGCTGCTGGATGTGCTGTGAGATCTCCTGGAGATGCTCCCAGACAGAGGACATAGCTGTGTGGGATTTTAAAGGCTGTTATCAGTAATGTTCTGGAGCTTGCTGTGAGCACAGTTGGCTTCTTACACTTGTACACTCATTCTATTTTTTCTGTGTATCTGGTTTGGACTGGTAGAACAACATTTGCTGATTCCCGTGATGTTTTTATTTTTTTTTGTATCAGACTGAAGGTGCTGGAACTTGAGTATATTTCATGAATGTCTGAGACTCCTTTGCATTACAGATAGATCAACACTACCTCAGCAAACACCCCAGGGATTCATATCTCTGTGCAGAGGACAAGCACTTTCTTGAGCCGAGCTCACATTCTGACAACCGATGGAATGAATGTTTTTGCTTTGCACACCTTTGCCAGCGTAGCTGATGCAGCACACAACAGTGACCTATAACTTGTCCATTCATCAAAACCTGAGCTGAACAGTTTCATTGTGTTTTCTTTATGGCTGGATAAATGCCTTGATCCAAATGCCACTGGAATCAGTGAGAAGATTGTGTTAATGTTGCTGGGATTTAGGTGGAACTCACAGAGGTAAAGGATTTTTGGAGGGCAGATAATTTTGTATGGCCTTTTGAAATCCATCCTCTTAGAGAGACATCCTACATAGAATGTGTGATAGAGGATTAACAGTACATATCATCACAACTCATTAGGGCCATCACAGGGAGATTCACAAACTTTTGTAGGGGTTGCTCAGCAGAACTGGTTGTTTATAGTTTTTAGATTCTTGTTGGGCGATTTTTAACACCTGTACTGGACACTTAAAAATCTTGTGATGCTAATGATACTCCATTCAGTCCCTGGAAGTCTGCATCCTGCTGAGAATACAAATGGTTTGCAGCAGTGCCTGTGCCTCTTGCTCACTGCCATGTCAGGAAGCAAATGCAGACAGACTCAACTGTTGATAACCAACAACATGGCTTCAATATAAACTGCAGTTATGACATCAATTTCCTTTTGCATATCACTCCAAAGTCATTGAATATTTACACAAGGCCAAATTCACCTCAAGGACAGTGCTGAACTAAATTTAGCAAAGGTACAGAGAAAACAGGAGCAAGGATACATGACTCCTGTTTCTCTTTTTTTTTTTTTGGTGTGAAGGGTGCAGACCAATTCAGATATTCATATAAGATACAGAACCTTTGAAATCCCAGAACTTCTTATAGTAAAAGCTGGTGTCTCTTGTTTTTGTGGTCCCATCCCATTACTAGAGCTGTTTAGAGGGAAAAAAATCTCCTCCTTTTGAGTGACCAACTGAGGGTGACTGCTTCCCTAGCCAGCAGTAGCACCCCAAAAGCCACAGAAACCTGGAATGCTGAGAACCAGAGCCAGGAAAATCACTGAGTTTTCTTGAAAAACAACCAGGCAGATGACCAAGGGGCTGGGGCAAGGTGACAGGAAACCAGGTCTCCAAAGCTACAGGGCAGGCAGCAGTCAATCTTCAGTCTGTTGGAGCATTCCAAAACTTATATATCCAGGAAGAATTTTTCATTCCAACTAACTGGTAAGGTCAAATATCTATTTATACATATGGCATCGATCTCTATCTGATTAGACATCAATTTTCTCCTTCACCTCTGTCTCACAGTAAGGTCAGTTTTGGATTTCAGTCTACTACTAGACTCATCCTTCTGGGAACACAGCTCCAGACGGATGGAAAGTTGTCTTATTTCATAGATTCTCAAAAGATTATATTTTTATTCCACAACTGTTTAACTATTTATTCTTCCAGCCTCCATTACTGCCGTTGATATAATTTTTCAACTTTATGTGCTTCATTCTAATCTGTAGTGACTTCCTCACGTGCATCACTAGCAGCAAGATTTATGTTTTATTATTTTAAACTGCAGGGAAATGCAGAGAAAAGCATAAAGAGAAGAAGAGAGAAGTGTCTGGCTCACCTCAGAAGCCTTTAAAAATATTTGAGACAATCCTGGTTAATTTTTCAAAGTGAGTGATTTACACATTTCGAAATTGGAGGATAGCAATGCCAGCGAACAGGAGCCACCTCCCCAGGCTCCTACTAGATGTAAATCCCTGTAATACCAAACTGGAGAAAAGAAGGACCAGTCTTAATCCTTTCTAACAAGGTAGGGAAGAAAAATATTTTGCACTTTAAATTCATTGTTTTCAGGCTGCGAACTGAACAGAGACATATAGGGTTAGTTAAGCAGCATTTTCATTTTACTAATGACTAGACTATGTGTTCATTTCCCCAGGAAGAAAAATGAGATGCTTTCTTCTCCCCTTTTTATCCTTTGGAGAAAAGATGTGTGTGTATCTTGCAGGCAACTTGTTGCCTGTGAGTGTAACAGAGGAGAAAGTAGAAGTGAGGAGAAAGAACAATTTCAGCCAAAGGTCAGAACTGGAACAACACAAAATTGCTATAAATTTTTCATCAATGAGTTTAGACTGAATTGCTCCAATTCACAAAACTGCCTTTCAGATAGTTGAGTGAGAGCAAAGTGACCTGTCAAATCTTGAAGCAGAGCTCGGTAAGCTGGCAAGATAAACTGCATAATGTGGTGACTGCAATGGGAGCTCTGCAGCAGGGCCTGCAGTTGGTGGCATCTGCAGAGGTCCTCCTGGGAAGGACCCTCTGCCTGGCAGGGGACAGCCTGCAGCATGGTGTGACTGCTGGGCACAGACTGCTAAACTCCTTTCCCTGGGCACATGGGTGGTGCCAAGCTGCTGCTGCTGCCATTGCCACCGTGAAAGGTGGTGTGGAGACCTGGCTTGTCTGAAAATGTCATTCATTTTCTTTTTCTGCACATAGTATGGGTCAGACACACCTGGGGCCAGTTGAGGAGTCCAAGGATCTCCCACCCAAACAGGGTCCCTGCAGGAGGCAAGTCTCCTGTAGATCTTGTGTCTTGTCTGCCAGACTCACGTCCCAGATGCCCAAGGGCATTTTGCATAGCAAGTACACCTATGTTTAGAAAACTAATTACAGCTCCACACAGGAGTTTGTCTGAATAAATCTAGATATCCACAATGCAGGCATCTCTATGAGCTAGTCAATATGTCCATTGACTACACCATGACTAAATCAATTGAGATTTAGTCAGTGTAAGTCACTGGTATCTATGGTGCAATTTATCTCATTCTGAAGCAGACACCTAAAATTAGTCAAGTGGCTCTCACCCTAGAAGTGCCAATTTCTCTCCAATGACTATAATGTGAGCCTGACATGAGATAGTCTTCATTTTTTCAGATGTTAAAGGTTAAGTGAGCTCAGTTTCTCTCTAGTTATACCGGTCATGTGCGAACCCTGATGAAGGCTCCCCAAATCCAAGAGATTCTGGCTGGAAGGAGGGGAGGTAAAGCTTTAGTAACTTATGAACCAGAGTTTTGTCTGAATGATAGGGTCAGTTCAGCCACACACAGGCATGGTTGGCAGTTCAATGACTCAGTGCCTAGCTTACCTCAGGCCAGCTGCAAGTGTGAACCCCAAAAGAGCTCCTGTCACTGCCCACTTAAACCACCATGGCTCAGGTGGCATTGTCCAGCTTAGAAATCAGAGTGAAAAGAATTATTTACTAAATTGTGCAGGTGCATTATTTTGTCCGTTATTAACACTTGTGGTATTTGCAGTATTTAAACACTCTGCAATTTTTTCTCCTTATGCTATCAGTGTTTTCTTGCAGCCCAGAGCAGAACAGCTCTGTAGACAGTGCTGTTGTATGTTTTCACCAATTTGTCTGAAGACAGAATTAACTGATATAAGCAATTATGAGACTTACAAGATTCATAATTGACCTCCTTTGGAGTGACTATATAAGATAAATGGATATGATGTCACTAAACTGCCCTCTAATTATCCTTTAAGATCACAAACACTCCTGCAGGTAACACTTAGGATGTTATGTAGGAATATAAATATAAAATTCATTGATGGCATATTGATTTCATACAATGACTCAAAGCATTTGTCATAGCTCTACTGATTACTTATCATAACTCCAAGAATGGCAGCAGATTCAGCTTCTCACTAATGGAAAACATTGTTCAGGTTTCTCTGAAGAGAGATACAAATTGTTTGGTAATAGTATTTTGCATAATCACCTGTTTAAATAATTACCAACATCCCCCTCCTGCTGGTGTTCTATAATAAACATAATGATTTCTGAAAACATTGTGTAGCCTTCTCTAACTGGTGCAGACATGTCAAGGTTTTCTGGTCTAGCAGTCAGCAAGGGGAGGAAATCATGCTTCTTAGCATGTGTAGGACTCTTTCCTCCAGTGCCAAAGCCAAATGTTCTGCCAAACATCTCGCTCATGTGCAGTGTTTCCTGAACATATCCAGCTGTCACTGCCCTATGCCACAGAGCATGTGGGCTGATTCTTAGATCAAGAACACAGAAAAACATTTTGTCTTTGGGATAAGTTTAGTCATAAACCTCCTGAGTTTTCTGTTTTTTTTTTTTTATTTTCCAGATAGAGTAAATATAGTTACTTGATGCCGCTGTTTGAATTTATGATCTTTATATAGTCTTTTCCTGTTGGGGAATTGGGAAATGGACTCCTCAATAGTGTTGGAAGTATGCTTAAGTAAACAGCTGTGTGCAATGCAAAGCACGTTGTGATTTTATTTTGCCATTCCTTTCAAAATGAAAGAAAGTTTGCAAAATACATTTCAGTGAAACACATTTTTTTTTGCTTTAATTATGGTGACATTTTACCATGATGGAAGCCAGTAAGTTTCTACAATGACACATTGAATGCTTATGGTAGAGAAGGACGGTGGCAATGCCATCACTTGTGGCTTCAATAGCATCAAACCACGGCTCCAGCTTTGACATCTTGTGGTGGCAGTGGCATTTCCCTTATTGGCTCCACTTGCTTGTGTTTCACTTTACTGGTACTTGCCCTTTAAATTGAACAAAGATAAGATGATTTAATTATCTGTCTCAGTTTAGTGGAAGTGAGGTCATTATTTAACCATTTAATATTTTCCTGTGTCAGCATCATTAGTTTTTCCAATAATGGAGGCTGTTGTCTGGCTGATAATCTTCTCTTGTGCTTTCAAATTCCTGAGGAGATCACGGGTCCTTTGTAAAACGGACCTTTAAATATATTGACATTAAAACCCACAGATACAGATGAGCCAGGATTAATGCTTAAATCTCAAGGGCTTCCAAATGTCAATGACAACATGGGAGTTGTGCATGGAACTGAGCTGAAAATTCCCATGAATTGTGCCTGTCGAAAAACACTGATTTCCACTTATTCCAGGCAGTTCAGTTGAAATTCTTGTTCTCTGAAATTAATATTTAAAAAGTTAGACATTACTTCAGTTTCTGGGAGGATTTGTTACACCACTGAGTGCAATTATCATTCCCAACCTGTTGTGAAACAAAGTACTTAATGCTAAAAGCAGCAGGGATGCTGGGCGTCCGGGGCTCCCTGTTAAAAGCACATCGGTCTGCTTGCACTGGAGTTAATGCAGCCTGTTTTCCTCCAGGTTATATCTTGTGGTTGGCTGTCTGGTGTGTAATGAAGTGTGTGTTCATGTTGCATCTTTTAGTACTTTACAAGCTCTCTTTGTCAGCCAATTTTCATGAAACATCTCTGAGATTTCTGCTCGTGTTGAGTTTGGTTTTATTACAGCAGGACTGTCGCACAGTTTCTCTGGCATGCACACAAACAGAAAAGAGCTGCTTAACTTCTACAGCCTTAGAAAAAGAGTTTAAGATGTCTTGACTGCAAATAACTAAGCTAACTCTGAATTTGCTTGTCGGGTTTTGCTTGTGGGGATATCACTCTTGCAATGGCCAGGTTCTGTATTCACTGGTTGTCGCACGTGTCCATGCCTCAGCCAGTGACCTTCCTGCAGAAGAAGGTTGCCTTGGAATTGTTTGCATCAGGAACATGTTATGGCCATGAATGCTATTGAAAAGAATGTACTGGTTTGGAGGGTTTTCTTTTGTTAAATGAATGCTAGGGGATAACACTTTGTGGTTTGTAACCTAGCCTGGTGATTGCAATGAAATTACAGCTCGTGGCAGAAACAGATGATGGTCGTGTCAGAACATTTGAGGTTTTAATGATGCAGAATTTTGTTACCCGACCCTAGATCCAGTAGCTTGTCATCTAGTTGTGAGCAGAATAATTACCAGTGATAAGGATTCATTAAAAAGGTAATTCTCTTTTAAAAGGAACGGCTGTGTGAAGCTCAGCCTTTGGGCTATCAAACCTCTGAGTGGCATACTCAGTGGGATGGCAAGGAGATGGCAGTCAGTGTGCAGCTCAGGGGGTTGAGATGGAGCAGAATGCTTTGTAATGTCATCCTCCATTTACAAAGCACATTGGATAGAAGAGGAATGCAATTTTGTAGGAACTGCAATAAGACTTATGACAACCTTTTTAACTATAGAAAATATGAGAGGATCAGCAATATCTGACTCTATAAATGAACACAGACCACATAGCAGGGACAAAGGCAGCAAATTGGATCTAAAACGAACGAGAGAGGAAGAGCCTTTAGAACAACAATGACTCCAGGAGCTTCAGAGCTGAAGAGGCCTTTGAGGAGATAGGAATAAAAAGGAAATCCTTTGTCTCTTTTAGTGACAATGTCTTCAGAGCTTTTTAGCACTTGGGAGGAGTGATTTGGCTGACTGGCACAATAGACAGGGCTGTGGAAGTTTGCTGGCTTCAATGTGCCTAGGAGAAGGATCAACATCACTTTTTACCCTCACATTGAGCTCCTGGGTGAGACACTCACAGCTTAATACCCTGAGATGGAGTTAAGATCAAGTATGAGAATTTTTGAGGGTGAGAATGCATCTTCCTCCTTGGCTGGACTGATTGGAGGGAGGAGACTGTCATTTGAAAAGAGGGCAGGTTCTCNAGACACTTTTCTATGAAAAAATATCAAATTTCTCAAGCCCACATTCACAATAGGCATGGAGTAAGACCCAAAAATTATAATAGTATTATTATATACCATGTATTTTTTGTATTTATATAATTTTACTTTAATAGCAGGCAAAGTGTATGGCTTTTTAGTAATTCTCTAGGACAAAATTATTTTCTGAGCTCAGCACAGTTATTTTAAAATGTTATTTTAAGGAAATGTTATATCCTTCTTTCTTTATCTGGGAAGACTTTTGAGGTAGCTCATTCGGGGAGGAAGAGGATGGTGCTCCCCTGCACTCTCTGCTCTGGGGGCTTTCCTGCACCCTGGGGCCACAGGGTCTCTTCTGCTCTGTTTCTTGCTTTTATAACCCTTTTTATACCCTTCCAGGGCATGTGCTGCAAACTGGAGGTCCCCAGAAACAAGGATGACAGAACTTCATTTACATTTCCTTGTGTGCTGGATTGTCCTGCCTGAGACTGCCCAATGCATTTCATTTCTGTTATTCCAACTATTTTGCAATTAAGGTTGAGCAGTAAAGCTGAAATCTCCCTCTTTCTCTCTCTCTCTACTCTTGTGGCACTGAAAAGCATATTTCAAGGCACATTTTTCTGCTCTGCCTTAAGAATACAGCACTGACCAGGGGCGAATGGTCCCTGTAGCTCTATTAATGTTAAATGAGGCTTTTCATAAATCATGACTGAATTTCCTGTGTTACATTATGCCAGAAATTCTTTTCTAAATGCTCAGTGAAATCAAAGTAGCACACAAGGATTGACATTTAAGTTGCCTATCTACCTAAAAATATTTTACACACTCCACTAAAAAGTTGAAGATGATTTAAACATAGTAATTCATNCTTCCCTACAGCAGCCTGGGCAAGCAACAAGTGGACAACTCAGGACAATGCTGAGGGTCTCACAACGTGGCTGGTTACTGCAATTAGACTGTTCGGTTTGTGATGTATTTCCATGCACTAATAAAGGCAGCCAGAGGGGAGGGTGCCACTAGTGGTTTGATGTCTGGGAGATGTGTAACCAGCTGTCTC
The DNA here is from genome assembly GCA_013397815.1 of Aleadryas rufinucha. NCBI lineage: Eukaryota > Metazoa > Chordata > Aves > Passeriformes > Aleadryas > Aleadryas rufinucha. Next base: position 74,618 of record VZTH01004628.1, read on the forward strand.
CACTCCAGTGTGGATAAAAGTTGGTGAAAAGACAGCAATTTGTCCTGTTTGTCTTTGATGTTCAGTTCAGTGCTCTGGATCAGCTGCCCCCCTGCCATTGCAGCATCCAGGCCCCAGGACATTGAAGAGGATGTTACCCTGACAGTCTCCCAGCTCGGGTTTCAGGCATGATTCCCTGACCTTGCTCAATCAAGGATCCTCTTGGTTCAGACACCATTAAAATTATCAGCTGTGGGACTTTTCTTCTTGTTCTGATCATTCTTTCCCTTTGTAAATCTCATTTAAGGACATGGTTTTACTCTGCCTGTCAGTATGTCCATGGAAAGCATGGAGGTTATATTGAGAAGATAAAGCAGGAAAAGCTTTGGGGTTTTTACACACTTTTCTATGAAAAATACCAAATTTCTCAAGCCCACATTCACAATAGGCATGAAGTAAACCCAAAAATTAAAATAGTATTATTATATACTATGTATTTTTTGTATTTATATAATTTTACTTTAATAGCAGGCAAAGTGTATGGCTTTTTAGTAATTCTCTAGGACAAAATTATTTTCTGAGCTCAGCACAGTTATTTTAAAATGTTATTTTAAGGAAATGTTATATCCTTCTTTCTTTATCTGGGAAGACTTTTGAGGTAGCTCATTCGGGGAGGAAGAGGATGGTGCTCCCCTGCACTCTCTGCTCTGGGGGCTTTCCTGCACCCTGGGGCCACAGGGTCTCTTCTGCTCTGTTTCTTGCTTTTATAACCCTTTTTATACCCTTCCAGGGCATGTGCTGCAAACTGGAGGTCCCCAGAAACAAGGATGACAGAACTTCATTTACATTTCCTTGTGTGCTGGATTGTCCTGCCTGAGACTGCCCAATGCATTTCATTTCTGTTATTCCAACTATTTTGCAATTAAGGTTGAGCAGTAAAGCTGAAATCTCCCTCTTTCTCTCTCTCTCTACTCTTGTGGCACTGAAAAGCATATTTCAAGGCACATTTTTCTGCTCTGCCTTAAGAATACAGCACTGACCAGGGGCGAATGGTCCCTGTAGCTCTATTAATGTTAAATGAGGCTTTTCATAAATCATGACTGAATTTCCTGTGTTACATTATGCCAGAAATTCTTTTCTAAATGCTCAGTGAAATCAAAGTAGCACACAAGGATTGACATTTAAGTTGCCTATCTACCTAAAAATATTTTACACACTCCACTAAAAAGTTGAAGATAATTTAAACATAGTAATTCTTATAAATGACATTAACTGGAAAGGAAGAATATTTTAAATGCTGAAAAATGTTTATCTGGCAGCTTAATCAAAGATTAGAACAAACAGAAAAGTCTGAGTTCTAATTTTCAAATGTTGCCTGGTCATATTTGGAAAAGGGTAAATAACCCTGCCTCTGTCTGCCTTTCCAAACAAAAAGGTTGCTAGCTACCAGGGATCAGTATAAGATTTTTATGTCTCTTTTTGTCTTTCCTCTGCCTAAAACAAATAAAATTCATGCTGCACCTATACTGATGGAAGTAATAAGGGAAATGGTAATCAAGCAGAATTAAACGCTCTGAAATTGTCTAGCGATGAATTACTCTAAGTGAATGTTTAAACTGCGTAATCATTTTACTGGAAGATTGCAAAATCTCATCAGGCACTGCAGATAGATGGAGAGCTAAGGATTGTCCTTTCCCATGAGTTCAGTCCTTGCTGATGAAAATGGTCCTCCACTGGTTGCTGTGACTTGTACCCCTCATTCTGCAAGGCTCAATCTCTGTTTAAATCTTTACACTTGAAGGCTCACCATGTTCATACCACTCTGGGACTGATCCTCCCCACAGCCTTTTCCTCTCACTTCAAACACTTGGTTTAGAAAAATGAGTGCAACTGTCCTGGTGCTCCTGTCCTTCCCTGTCCCATGCTGTGTGTAGAGCCTGGTTCCTCTGTGAGGGGAAGGCAGCACAGAGATGAGTGCTGGAGAGTTTACAGGTTTTATTTTCTTCGTCTCAGTTGAAAATGTCTCCTAGGGGCAAGGCTGGAGGGTACCTGTAAGGGTGAGAGAGCCAGAACCATTGGATTGAACGGGAGAAAGCTGTATCTTGATTTTCCTTTTTTCTTCACAGTCATTTGCACAGTTACCAGTCAGTGTGGGAGTGCTCCACACGTGTTCAGCAGGAGGTGCTGGACAATCACAGCTTGAGGCCATTTGGTGTCTTCAGACTGCAAATAGGGCAAGAGAGTGTCTTAGTTACCTTCCTGGGTCACTTCAGCTTCTGCCTGTCTGGTGCAAGACAAGGCTTAGCACTGAGGTGTGAGGTGAGCAGAGAACTTCTGCAAAACATGGGTGTCTCTGTTGTCCCTGATGTGACTCCCACTGTAGGAACTCATTTTACTGAAGAAGAGCAATGTGACCTCAGAAGAAAACCAGTTATTAGTAGCTGCAGTCAGCAAAAGTGTTTTCAGTACTGAGTGTTGGTGATGCTCTCAGCTGGTTCAAGCTGACACATGGCTGAAGCTTTTCTCCTCTCTGTTCTTTGTGTTGCCCTTTTCTGAGAGCAATGAAGAGCCTTGCCTGATAGAAAATTGCTCAGGAAAACACAGCTGACTTTCCCTGCCCTTTCCTCGTGCTGGCCAACTATCACTGAGGGAAAGATGCTAACTGGCAATATCCAATTCCTGTTACAGCCACGTGGATCCACAAGACCAAGCTTGCAGCAGAGGCAGGGCTGCTCAGAATTATGGCTGATCCTGAATTATGGCTGACCCGTTGTCATCTGAGACATCTTTGCTCCTTCCAGCCATTCACCTGAGGCTGCAGGTGAATCGAGTAACGCAGACATCGAGTAAGCCAGAAGCAGGACCTCATTGTTCCAGACAGCAGCAGCCACATATGAACAGGCTCTAATAAAGCATGTGGCCATATTTTTTCAGGAGCATTGGCTCCAAAAGGGAGGTTCATACGTATTCCAGAGTTTGCAGACTGTGACAATGCACCTGCTCCCGTGGCAGCATCCCTGGCTGTGCACTGGGGGTGTGTTTCTCTGTTTCCAAGCAGTAGATTACTGTTTGAAATAGTTCAGTGGCCTTATAAAGAAATGTTTCAATCAGGTGAAATGTCTCTGACCCTCTGTTATTTTTGTACTCACCAGCTTTCCCTGTGTGGGTGAGTCTTTCCTCCCCTCATTTAGAGGCTTAACAAAAAGTCATTAGAATTGCCAAAAAGTTGTCTGTGAGCAATTCCTGTGTGTGAAAGAAAAAGATAGGAGAGTGTTGGAAGAATTGTTTAGTTTTTAAAAAATATTTTCATTTTTCTGATCTCCTTGTTCTCTTCTATCATGTGAAGCAGAAGTAAGCATTTAAATAATAAGGCATTCGTGTAAAATTACTTTTCCCTTGCCCTTGTTTTATATTACATGAATCTATCAATTTTCCCTACATAAACAAACAAGATTAGTTATTCTTGGATGTTTGAGAATGTTTCTGCCTCTTATCATCAAGCCCGTTCAAATGATTAAAAGGAATAATAAGAACAGCATTTCATGTTGAATAAAACATCTTTTATTTGGTCACTAATGCACTGTGGTCCTTATGTACCAGCACCCTAAGCAATTAAATTCTCATGAGGTAGATTAGCCTTTGAAGGCTAATCAGAAACCCAACAGAAGCACTTTAAAGGGGCACATATTTCAGGAACTGGCTGAAAGATGGATATTCAGAGGTAGTTTTAAACACTGGCTGTTCATAGCAGAAAATGGTTCGTGTCATCAGAAGTGAGTGTGAATCCATTTTCTTGTCTTGTGAAAAATATTGAAGCTTCAAGGGGTTCTTTGTGCCAAACTCATGTGCATTGGAGACCTATCAAAATGTTTGTGTTTACTTATTTGTTTTTCCTGAGAAATGAGGAAGGGGACATGGAGGAACAGAGCAGTCTTGGGAGAGCAAACAGCTTGGTAATTGAGTCCCTCTCCTGAGCTCCCTGTGGATGCTCTCCTTGTTAGGAGGGAAAAGGCTCTTTCAATCTCCCCTCAATGTCTGATACCACTCTGAGTAGCAATTGTGCATGAGCACATGTGGGAAGAGAGTGGTTTGTGTCTCCCTCCTCTACTCAGGTACTGACTGATTTCTGATCAGTACTCAGGTACTGATTTTGATTTCTCATCTTCTCCAACAAAAACAATCTGGTTTTGAGGAAAAAGAAGAAGAGCAAAGGGTCTTGTTGATTCATCATTTCTTAACAAGGAATATTTTGCTGAACACTTTCCAATCAATTAGTTCTGCTGTTTTATGTGTTCATCTCAGCACCTAACTTTTCTTCTCTGTGCCAGAAGTGATTGCCCTGCTGCAGTGCAAAGGATAAAAGTACTGCTTTGCTTCTTGAGACATTGAGGAGAGATTGAGGCACGAGCAGCAGCACTTTGTTAAATTGGGATGAATCCTGAGCACTCACTTGGTGTCTTGAGAGAGTGACTGCATGGGGAGGCAGAGGACAGACCCTTCAAGTCTTCTGGAGCTGGGCCCAGTGAGCTTAGCCTGTATGAGCACCACTCCTGCTTATGTGAAATATTCTGCTATACAAACAAAAGGACAACCATGCTGTCAGCAAGGGGAGGAAATCGAGATATGGTAGAGTCTCCTCTCCCTCTCCATTCACCTCGGGGGCTCCACAGCTTGGAGATTTGAGTCTCTGTTCAGAGGATAAACCTTCTTGGCAGCAAAGCATCATTTTGAGTCAGATCAGCTGTGAGAGAAGGTACAACAAGTTGATCCATGGCTGAGCGATGAAGTGCGCTGAAGAGGACCACAGTGACCATTTGGGAAGTGTACCATTAAACAGACAAATTTCTGCTATTGTGAGAGCACTCAGTGGGTGTCCACATAGTTTGGGACCATCATCCCAGTCAGGCAGGCATGAAAACATGGTGGTTTTTTTTATTTCTATGTTTTTTTCTTCCATCTTACCCTCCATGTTCAGTATTTTAATGCTTCTGGAAACCTGAACTGAAGAATTCACCTCGGGATGCTGCTGACAGCAGTGTCCCAGTGGCATTCTACAGCTCACATTGATACATTCAGAGCTCAAAACATCTTTGTCCTCTGTCATATTCCTACTGGACTGGGTCTAAGTAACAAAGTTGATGTCTTTATCTTCTTTTTATTTATTTCTCTCTCTCTTTTGGCTTATGACTATGGGAAAGGTTTTATTGGGGTTCATCTTCAGTTCAACCTTCATCGATAAATACTACACATGTCATAAATTCACCAAGGAAAACTTATTCTGTCAGCAGAAGCATTCACTCAAGTCAGACCTGCTTGGACAGGTGGATGAGGGGAGCGTTACGTGACTGACTTCAGAAGGGTCGTTCCGGCAAGTGTCACGGAATTGAATTTAAAATGTCAGACACTTGCTCCCGTTATAGCTCCTGCTGGGCACCAAAGCCTGTTGAAAAACCCTAAAAGGCAGCTGGAAAAGGGAGTATTGTAGTAAATGTCACTGTGTTTTAATTGACTGGTCTGAGCAAGGAAATCCACAAAATACTGAGAGGCCAAGTCCTTGCCCTCAGATAGTTGGCTTCAGGAGAACTTGCAGGTGCCTTCAAAGTGTACGTCATGCATCCCTGTTGTCTAAGAAGATAAGAGTCTGATGCAGCTGGTGAAGTTCAGCTTTGAGTTTGAGAGGTGTAGATCTGTGTTCAGCTCCACAGGTCAGGGGTTCAAACCTTGCTAACGACTTTTGAAGAAGCAAATCTCACACATCTGTGTCAGAAATCAGCCCCAGAAGTTTAACACTAGTGAGTTCTCAGTAATCCATTGAAAAGCAATGATATGAAGAAGAGCAGCCTTTTGCCTTTGAAAATGCAATCTCCACACCCTGCTGTACCTGAAAATGGGCTTTAGCAGTGGTAAAAAATGTCACATTGCAACGAACATACATTGGACAGATCTGCTCACGGCAGATAGGGCTCATTCGGCAAAATTTAGCAATGGGTAGAAATTCTCAGCATTCAGAGGACTTTGGCTGAGCTAGAGTTCAGCCAACCCATCAGGGAAGGCTGCTCTTATTTTCCTTGGTCATCTCTCTCCTCACAGTTGTTCATGATTTTCTCCTAAGAAAAGTAGAGAGTGTGGGGAGGTGACTTTCTCTGCAGGGAGAAGGCAGGAGAGCGAATACATATCTCAGGTGTGAAGATGTGCTATTAGGGAGCTAAAGCCATAGGCATGGGAAGGTGGGACAGGTCAAAATATCTTGACTTGCCTTTCAATCAAAGAACTATGAGAGCTTCTGGGAAAAAAAATCCCTCAGTTATCACATGAGCTAATGTTGCAATGCCTTTTATATATAACTAAATAAAAATAAGGCAAATGTGCAGTAATTACTTATTGCTCTCATGCTGAGTTTTTGGTTAATTCTACACATAGGAATAAAAAAGTGCATTTGAACTTTATTTCTAGTGATGATTTTGGGAAGGACTTTCTAATATCTTATGGGGCACCAATAGCTGCCAGAGGATAAGAAACATCAGCATAGATGCACCTTCCCAGGACCTGGGCCATGTGTAACATGTTGTGATGTTCACTGACAAAGACAGACAAAATGGGAAAGGGCAGCATCAGCCAAAGGAATTTGGTAACAGGTTGAAGGGGCTTAAGCAATTTAGAAATAAGTTATGAATACCTATTCCTTGTGAGAGCGAGAAAAACTATTGTAAATATTCTGGTGTGATGCTGAAAAAAGCGAGTGCTGTATCTAAAGGCACAGCCCTCTAAAAAATGAAAAAGATGCTCCTGCTCTGCTGAGGTTTAGTTCAGATAAAGTTCCAGTTGGGGCTGGTGAAGGATCCAGCTACTTTGCTCCTTTGCCCTGCTCCCACCTGTGTCACACCCTGTGTTCTGAGCAGAAAACTCACACTCCCAGGTGTGCATCTGCTTGTGACAACACTCAGGGCAGGAAGAGAATAGCTCAGCTTTCATGTGGGGGCAGAGGATTAAAACCGAAACAGAACCTGAGTGGGTTGGTATATTTTTTGTGTTGTGAGAAGCATCAGGCAACAAAAAGAGATGAAAGAAAAATCCACTTCTCTCCCTAGAGATAAAACACACTAAAGAGACATGGTATGAGAGGACAGGGATGCCTGGAGAGGTGAAAGGTTGGCCCAAGGTCACAGGGCCAGGACAGGGCTCGTTGCGGAGTCAAAGCTTTCCCAGTTGCAGCCTATGGTTTGTCTATTTGTCGGATGTTCTTGAGATATTAAGATGTAATTTTCAAAGCTGAGTTAGCAGCTGTACTTGCACTCCAGTCATCTTTATTGCATTCTGATAGTTCATTCAGACAGCCTCTTAGGCACAGCACTTCCTGGACCTCTGGAATGGCAGGTGTGTGCTGTGAGGAGCTCAGTTTAGGCTGCGCTTAGCATTGCAAGGTAATGGCAGACAATAAAGCAAAGCAGACAGGTGGGAGGGCTGTAACACTGAATGTGCTGATATATCAAAGGAAAGGTAATGAAATCCTACGTGGGCAGACCATCCTTCATCCGTAAAACAGGACAGTTCTCAGCAAGAGAGAATTACATTTAAATGTAACTTTGCCTTGCTAATGTTTTTTTGGACATTGTTCCTTCTCTCTTGTCTATGTTGTGATGACCATTAGATTTTCCCTTGGATCTCAAGTTTAGTGTGGACAAGAAAAGAAGAAGGTTTTAATAATCTTTAAGGATAAAACTAAATATAGATTAAAACTTAATTGTTTGCCTAGCATCAGTTTTCAAAAAAATGGATGAGGCTGGATCTGGAAGTAAAGGTTTGCTGGCCAGTGAGAATGCATGGATGGAAAATACAGTGTTAAATGTGAGGGAATATTGAACATAAGGAGATTAATGTACTTGGACATTCTGGAGTATCACTGTCCTGCAATACCAAAAGCCGGAAGGGTGAAATTGCATTCACAGCAGCAATTCTATAAATGTGTGCTACAACTGTTGGAGAATAGTATTATCATTGAGGAAAAAAAAAAAAAAAGAAAAAAGGAAGCAAAAGTGATAGAGACAATCAAACATTAATAATCTGATTATAATTGTACCAAAAGTCTTTGAATCACTGTGAAGGCAAGGAAAAATCAGAGGCACGGAGGTGAGCAGAAAGCAGACTAAAAAACAACACAGGTTTATCAAAGGGACAGCATGTCATGCTGTTTGATACCTTTCTCTGATGAAGAGATTATATCCATGGCATTTACCTCGTATAAAAACATCAAAAAACCATTTGACACAGTACCATGTAAGAAACTGTAAGTAAAAGCAGAAAACATGAGGACAAGTGCAAGAACTGTACAGTGAAATGTCAGGAAGGAAGCTTTAGTAGTTGACAGGAGCTATGTCAGTCTCAGGGAAGTTACAATCTTTTTCAAAAATCCTTACAAGATCACTTAATAGACAAATAAAGGAGAAATGGTGAGGAAAGACAAATATCTTCCTTCACAAGGTGACTATGAGACACTATGGCTATGAAAAGATACATACCTTTGTAGGCTGCACTGGCACAAGCTCATCCAGTAGAAGTAGGTAAGTAATGACACCACTGTGTAGGGCACTGGTCAGGCATCAGGAATTGTAACATTTTTCTATATAAAACGTAAATGTAGAATTCTGGCCATCTACATTCAAGTGATATGAACAACAAGCCGACAGGAGCAGGAAAGTAGAGTGGGTAGGAGCAAGAGATTGTCCTTTATGGAAGGAGAAATGAAAAGTAAAGCTTCTACAGACTGGTAAGAGAAGGATAAGCAGGTGTATGGCAACCATCAACAAATCTGTGAGGATGGAGACCCAGCTGAAGAGAGAAGAGAAGAGAAGAGAAGAGAAGAGAAGAGAAGAGAAGAGAAGAGAAGAGAAGAGAAGAGAAGAGAAGAGAAGAGAAGAGATTAATACAGGTGAAGGAACAGACACAGACTAGCTGGGGATACTCTTTAGTTAAAAAATTCTAACCATCAGAGGAGCAAGGCTCTGTAACAGATTCTGGATAGGGTCAGGATACAAAACTGGACGATTTTGAAGATGGTACATACTTTGTCTGCCTGCAACAGGCAGTGACAAAACAAAATAAACTGGGAAATCCCTTCTTGCCCTGCACTCGTCTATGTTAAAGAGGAATGGGTGATGTCATGGGTGCATGTAGGGAAGTAATGTCCACATGAATTGTTATTCACTGTCCTCAGCTGAGGATTTCTTTTGGCTCTCATGGCAGTGTTTGAACACTGGCTGACTGAGTTTTGGATGTGATATCTTTTGAAGTAATCTGCAAACCTTTGTCCCCAGCCCTGAAAGCATATCACCTATAAGGGAGTATATCCCTGAGCATCCTAACCTCCAAAGATATGTCCCAAAGAACTGAGTGTTGATGGCAGAAGACAGTGAATCACTGAGACATAAAGGCAGATATGTAGTTGTAAGAGATGTTCTGGTTTATGTGTCTGCTGTGGGGAGGAGGAGGTGTGCAGAGTACAGAAAATAAACTGTGGGACAAGCACTGCTTTTACGATTACTAAAAAACTTCACACTCCATCAATTCTAAGACCTCTGGTCTTTAATCCAATATCTGAGGCTTACAAACAACTTGCTACCATAACTCACTAAGTCTTCACGACTCTCTGGGTCAGAAATGCAGCCCTGGTGATTAGAATTCAATAGATCTCCACCTCTTTACATCACGCTTGGGTCTGGCCACGCAGCCATCCTGGTGGCCTTTGGCTTGGCCTGTGTATTAATTTAGGTACAGCATTTATGTCTGCAGTTCAACAAAGTTATCGGTTATCTGAATCATGTCATATGAAAGGGAAATACAATTTCATTTAGAGATCTACAGGGATAATTCAGTGTTCCAAACAGCCCCTTGGCAGATCTGCAAATTAAAGGTTACTTTCTTCCTCAGCTTAATAACAGAGCTCTCCTTGATGCATCCATCTTAGTAAGAAAATAAAAATAAAAAAATTCAAAATCTAATTTAGCAACTGCCCACATAGTACTGGGATATTTATAAGCAAATGATATCTGAATTATTTCAGCCTTTAGTAAATCTATAACTGCCACTTGCAGAAGTAGACACTGAGGCTTTTCCTTCTGTGAGCTGGAATCTGTGGCCCATTCAAATGCCCCCCAAACACTCCCTAACAGGTGGGCTTCAGATACCTTACTACATAGGGAGCTATTAAAGATGGTCAAAGCCAGGTTCATGATTTTAATTTATATTTCTGTTATGCAGTGTTTCAGAGCATATTTACAGACATTGCCTACGATTTTCCGAGTTAAAAAAGATTATCATCTTGTGAAAACAGGTCTGTCCCTTCTGTGACATGCAGAGAAGAGCTGCCAGGTATCTCTGAACTCCATCCATCCTACCTTAGATCTTAACTGGGATTCTTGGATGATCCCCTGGGAAAAACAGGAGGCAAGATTTAATTTTGTAAGGCAATGACTTTAAAGGTACAGAGACTGAATAGGCCAAGCCTTATATTCAGTGATTCTCTTAAATTGTGCTGCCAATAGTGGCACAACATTCATTTGGAAGGATGTGAACATATCTTTCTGCTTATCTGGAGGTAACACAGAGAGAGGAGCAATGCTTGAGAAACAGAAGGTGGCAGCTGCTGGAAGTGAGCAACTGTTTCTTATCCTGGCACTGAACACTTGTAAATTTTGTCCTCGTTTTGAATTCTGACCTGAGCAGTTTGAACAAACAAGAGTCACAGAATCATGGAAAGGCTTGGCTTGGAAGGGACCTTAAAGACACCTCTCTGTCATGGTCAGGGACACCTTCCACTAGACCAGGTTGCTCCAAGCCCCATCCAGCCTGGCCTTGAACAGTTCCAGGGATGGGGCAGCCACAGCTTTTCCAGGCAACCTGTTCCAGTGCCTCACCATACACTGATTAAAGAACTTCCTCCTAATTTATAATCAAAATTTTGTCTCTTTTAGTTTAAAACTTTTTCCCCTTGTCCTATCACTGTCTGCCCATGTAAAAAGTTGCTCTCCCTCTTTTTACAGTCATTTGTATGAAAGTCCTAGAAGAGTTAGAGAGATGTTTGGAAACATATCTGAATTTCTCTCCATGAAGATGGGAAAATATAAAAAGAAAGACAGAACTCCTTTGCCACTGATAGTCATTACCCAAGAAAATAACATAATTTCTGGAATAAAGAATCACGTTCATTAACACCCAGGCTTCTGCACCACAAATTTTTGCCAGCATGGTTTCTTTGCTAGCCAATGTGATGAGGCTGATTTCCTCTTCACCTTGGTGTCCAGGCAAAAAGCCCCAGCTCACCAGCAGTTACACTGCCATTGCAGTACAGAGTTTATTTGAAGATGAATGAATGGCTGGAGGATAAGAACTGAGACACAGATTCTTAAAGGGCATCACTCAACTTGTCCTCACTGTCTTACTGATGACAACATCAGTGTGTCCACTTTCTGTGTTCAAGCGACAAAACTTTGCAGTAGGAGCCTGCAGAGACTGTGGATCTCCTGATCAGATATCAGGGCTTTGCACTGTGTCCCTTTCCATCACACCCATGTCTGCCCAGACCTCTCAAAATCACTGGCTGCAGTGGCTCTCTGTAGTGTGCTGAGTGAAGGTGTTTGATTTGTGCTGGTCTCTTGCCTCCTTTCCAGCCCAGCTGCAGGGACTGCAAGCAATGACAGCAAAAACTACCCTTCATCCTTAGCCTAAAAATCTTTAAAATAACCCAACCCACTGCTAGAGTCTGAATAGAAGGCCACAGAGATCTTCATCTCAACTAGATATTTGTTCTTCTTATAAGTTAACCATTGTGCTTAAAAAATAATTTGCGATTTTGATTTGTAAGGCTGTTGTCTTCCATAAAAATAAAAAAAAAATTTGTATTACCTAATTTCCTCGATTTTCATATTCATTGCTGTGACAGAGTTGCATGTATCATTTAATCCATCATTGATAGAAAAAGGACTCATTTGCTCTTAGTTCAGAAGAGTACTATATGGTACTACACAAAAAACCCCTAAAACTTCATTAGATGTTGCCTTTTTTTATCTTTAGAGCATGTTTCTGTATATCAGGCATAGGATATTTTTTTAACCACCTTTGTCTGAAAATTATGATTGGTTAGGCTGCCTCAAATCACACTTATTTAAAGACATTTTAATTTTCATTATTCTAAATTAATAGCGTGCTAGTTTATTATGGGACACAGCTCTCTGCATTCAGGAAAATGAGGATAGAAATGTAGTGCTGCTTCCTGCCTGTGGCATTTCCTTTCCTCCCTGGGATGTAAACTCCTCTGGGTCTGTATCAAACTACATTTCTGCAGTCTTTTGCTTCTCTACTTAAAACTGAGCTTCAGACCAGATCCCAGGAAACACAGAACATTTTAAATTCCTGTTGAAAAGGACATGCACAGTGAGAGTCTTAACACCTACTCAGGTCAGGTACTTCTTTGATTCTGCTACAAAAGAGGGAAGCTGTGAGCTTCAGTTCCCACAGAGTTATTCAGTGTTTATCTCCAAAGGGGTACGACATTTGAAGCTTAGTAACAAGCATCTATCCTCCTAAGCAGAGAAAGCTAAATGCAAATTTCATGGCAATGAAAATACAGAATTTCCATTTCATGCTTGGAAGAAGGGGTAGGCTTTTTATGACCTGATCCAATTTCAGAGACTTCCTGAACTGATAGATCTGATCTGATCCAAACTAGCTCCTGTTGCCCTTGAGTGCCTGCAGTCCTTGCTGTCTGTTTCTGTATTTCTTTCCTGAAATTTGATCCTCTGCCCTTCCCAGTCCCCCAGCACTGACTCCATTTTAGTGCTTTGCGAAATTCCTGCTTCTGTCCCATGTGGGTGCATTTAGGAGCCCACATTACGAGTTTAAACTCCTATCTCTGACCTCTCCAACCTCTCCAAATTCTCCTATCTTCCTGTCTACAGCATCAACACCTCCACTGACCATCCCACGTCAAAGTTCTTCCCGTGGGGAGCAGTCCTGCAGGCTGGTAGGGATTACCTGGATAGTAGGTTGTAAGAAAGACAGCAACCATGAAACGGATTGATTTTATTTTATTGTGGTTCCATTTCACTGTGTTCAGCACAATCTGCTCCCCCCACTGGTGCAGCTGTTCTGTGGCACCATCAGGGGCTGATCTGTGCAGGGCCAGGGGGAGGTTGTGGGTTTGCCCCTTTGGTTTTGGTGATTTTTTTTTTTTCCTAGATAAAATCTTATTTTCCCTTTCCCTTTCTGCCAGCAGGGACTCACATACAGGATCTGTTGGCTTGGACAGGTCCCAAGGGCACATAGAAAGTCTGTGGTAGAGCAGGAAATCAACCCTCCACCAAAATGGCAACATTTTTCTCATTCTTTAAACTCAGAGCCCAGGTGAAATGCCAGGCTCCATGAGTGCTACTGAGGGGAAAAGAAGGGACCCTTCGTGGACTTCAGGTAAGTGTTGGTGTCCTTAGAGCAGAGAGAACACTTGGGGCTGTCGCACAGGGATACAAGTGACCCTCCAAATCTGCAGCTGCAAAGTCTTGGGGCTCCTTCATCCTCTAACAAGGACATAGAGCTGCTGTATGGAGCAGTGAAGAGCTTACTATCAATGATGTGCACCAAAATGGGGGACTGAAACTTTCCCATGAAAATATGGCAACTCCAATCTTTCTTCCACATTTTCAGGAAAGGGTGTGGTGTGGAAACCTCCTCTAAAGCTGCACCAGATTCTCCATCCATGGGTTTGGGATAAGGGAGAGCAGAGAAAGGGTCCTTCCTGCCCAGAGTGGCTCCTACAGAGCAGGGTGAAACCCTCCCCACACTCTTGTCCACCTCTGCCTTCCCTTCAGGCAGGACAATGCCACGACCTTCAATCAAACACCTCCCCAAGCAGCCCTGAGTGCAGCTGGGTCCTCTCACTGCAGTGCCTCTGTTCCCACTAAGTGTGAGGTGCTGTCTTGCAAACTATTCCTCGCTTAATAAATTATTGATAAAGCTTCTCCCTGACAGATTGCAAAGCCAGGGAGCCTTGGGCAATTCTGCTCCTCCCCCAAAATGTTCTAACACTTGTATTTATCTGAAGAACATATGCTCATTGTTCCTGATGACTTTGCAGCTTTTTGAGTTGATGTCTTCTTCAGGAACACAAATGCTTTGGCTTCCTGCAACAGGAAAATCACCTTCTCCTCCTCTACACTTAACTTTTTATAGTGTTTTTGGAATTTAATAAGAAAATTCTCTACTGGGGATGTGACTGGACTCCTTGTTGATGGATTATGAAGTTTTAACTTTGGGCTGACTGTTGGTATTGGTATAAATGCTGCACGAAGAAGCAAATTAACACAAAACTCTATATTTTGTATTTTGGGAGTTTCTGTACAGCTGCACATCTGAGGAGCCAAAGTGGTTCAGATTGTTCAGGTTTTATAAACATGGGAGGTTCTCAGAACAGTGGGAAAACATGGTTTTAATAGAGTTTTTCAAAACACAGACTCAAATTGACCACCTTGGAGTCAGCATGGCAGATATGAGCTCTTGTCATTGTGCCTGAGGGGTGGCTGTCTGCCCTGAGTCACCCTTGTATATCTTAGACCACTAAAAATTTGTCTTGGGGGTATGTTAGCAGCCAAAACCTGGCTTATCTCTACAAGCAGAGTAACCTTCAAAAGGCAATGGGGAATACATTTTACTGTTGGTAAAGCCACATGCAGCCATTGCTGTCGCAGCCACAACCAAGGCTGATCCAGACTCGGGGTACTCTTTGAAGTGCTTGAGCCACACAGGTGGGCTTGGGACAGGTAGGTCTGCTGGGATCATGCCCATGCACAGGTCAGGCCATGTTTGCAGGGCTTTGCTGAGTGCTGGAAGTTGGATTGCAGCTTTCAGAAAGTGGGTTAACCATCAAACTTCACATTCTTCCCAATTTCCCTCAAGTCATCTTTCTAAAACTCGGCATCCTTTTACTGTGCCAAAAATATTTAAAGATATTCCCTTTTAAGTCAGCAGAATCTCCTGCTATTTCCATATTTAACTTCACCATTATTTTTATCTGCTCTGTTTTGTGCTTCTAGAGTCAGGTAGAACTTTTTTGTTCTCTTTGAAAGCTGTAAATGCTCACCTACCTACCAGTCTGCTTTTGTGTTGGCTACACTGGCTTAATGGAGAGAGCTCCTTTAAATTCCCCAAGGAAGGGGGTGTAGAAAGGAGAAGGGATGGTAAAAAGCAGGTAAAGGTTGGAGGTTGGTCAACACTTTTCAGCACTGTTTCTGTGAGTGGTTACAAATGTTCTCAGTGGAAGCATTCAGAGCTGTCTCTGTCAGTCCCTGCATGGTAAGAGCTTGAACCTTTAGGGTTTTCCTTTTTAAATTTGACATTATTTTAATTTCCATAAGTCATCAGTTATCATACCCCAATGGCCATTGTTTCCTTGCACCAGAGAAAAATACAAGCTGGTTTTCCTTCAGTACCTTTGTCTCAGTGTGCCAATCCTTGGTTTAGGATATGAAGTATCATAAAGTTTATGTAAGGCTGTTGTTTTCACTCTACGTTTCATTATTACTGATACAGACTTCCAAGCAAAGGACATAAATACTAAAAAAATTTTCTTTTTATGGTTCTTCCATCTGACCTGGTAGTCTGGCTCAATTCTTGATTTGTGGGTAAAACTTAAGGGTACAATCTATTAACCTCATTTTGTTTTTGCATATCTCCTTTGCTGCCTGCGACCTGCATTTAAAACTTTCATCCGTTGTGAAAAGCAGATAGGAAAAGCATTGACTGCTGGATAGAATTGATATTTCTAATCCATCTTCATCACAGCTACACCCAGTTCACCCTCCTTAATCCTAAATTGCAACCATTTTCTAAACACTTGGGAAAGATGGTTAATACTGTAAAGAAACTACCTGGAGTGTCCCAGGGCAACAGCTGTGGTAGCAATTACCTTCCTGGTGGAGTAATTCCACATCTCAGCTCTCAAAGGTTATTATTTTCAGTGACAGGATATTTTAAAGTCTTCTTTCAGGGTTAGGAGTTTTTACAGGTCTTGCACTCTAGTTGGGATCTCTTTCTACAGCTTTTTTTTACATTACTGGTGAGTGCTTTTTAAATCACTATTGAAATGATCATGTGAAGGTCAATGACAGAAATGGGACCACAGATTCCTCCTGACCTGTTAGAGATACTGCAAAACAAAAACACTGTCTCTCAGTAACTGTGAACATGGTTTCTGGGTCCTGATCTTGGGAACAAGAGGTTTATTTCTGAAACTAATATTGTTAGATTAATCTGAGTTAAATCCACCAGCCCTAGCATCTCAAAATAAAATATTTTCTCATTTATTGGACAGAGTTTGGGGAAGAGTTTCCAAACTTTCTGGACCACAGGAAGGTCTCAGCCCCAGGTGTACCTCACTCATTTGTGCCCCTAGTGAAAGGTTTGCAGAGGCAGCAGGGATGTGGTGACCGGCTGTGTCCAGGACCTGCGGGACCCCACGAACCGTAACTGGGGGATCACCGGGGCTGGGCCTCCTGGACATGTGCTGAACAAACTGAGTACAAGCAAACATCGAATGAGAGTCATGGTCAAGATTTTGCAGCCTGAAACACAGGTGCTGCATTCCAGGAAGAGTGATTTCAGTGCTGATTTTGTGCCTCAGTATCCTCAATTATGTCGAACTGTGGGATAGGGTGGAAGACAAGGGCCAGCAGTGATCCATGCTGGCACCACACACAGCACAGGGCAGCACTGTGGGGCGATGCCAGCTGTGGTCTGGCAGCAGTAAAGCTGCTCAGGCTGAGGTCCAGCTGACCTACCTTGCATTCCCACAGGGTGTATTAACTCAGGTGGTAACAGATCTACACCATTTCCTATTTTGGGTACTACCATGGATAAGCTTGGGGCTTGAGGGGCCACTTGGTGGGCAGCACTTTAGGGACTTTTGAGGATGATGCCCTTGAAGCTCATGCTCCTGTCTGGTAGGTATGGAGTGTTATTTTGCAAGGATAACAAAAAGGATTTGTAGAAACTTCCTAATTCACACAAAAACAGTGCCACTGTGTGTCTCATTTCCACACTGAGCTCTTGAACAGCTAGTTGCAAAAAAAATTTGATTGGTTCTGGGTCATCAAGTCCAGACACCTTTCACCTTTGTGATCATTGTAAATCCTGTTTGTAATCTGACAAACTCTATTTTGAGATTGTCTAGGTTGCCTTTCCTCCATTACTAGCAAGGCATTCAAAATCCTCACTCTTCTAACAGAAACTGCCATGGGATTCTCAGCCCAAATTTACTGACAGCTAAGCCCTTGTTCCAGCATTTCTTTTAATAGTCCTCCCTCTAGGGTTTATAGCCAGTCCATCGTCTCACATTTTACAGAATGATCATCTCTCTTTCATTTGTTAAACCAAACAAGGTAATAATAAGATAAATGACTTTAGAGTGAGAGGAGATCAGACTTATTGTCTCATGGAATTGCTCAGCAAGTCGTAAGCACCTCCTTCAAATCATCTTTTTTCTTCCAGAGCGCAGTGGTCTGAAGTTATGTAATGAAGTATTAAAGACAGAGATTTGTTTATTCCTGTGGGAAAAATACCTGCCCTGCTGTACCATTACTGGAAATATCATATCTGAAAAGTCCCTGGCTTACAGTGATTATTTGCATGCTGAATTCCCTCTTCCTCCCAGCCATGCTATTTGTCTTGTGGGACTATTCCCAATCCAGCAAGCTTTTTATAGTTCCTGCTGTTGGGGCTGGATTTTATGTGTTGGGTTTTTTCCCCAGAATTCTGGGTGCGGGATTTTTCAGTACCCTGGGTATGCTGAGATCCCTGGACTTGGCTTTTACCTCGGATATGACAGTACTACTCTCTACCTGTGCTCCATTATTCTGATTGCCTGGGCTTTACAAGCAATCCTCCCTCTTTCTTTTTATTAAAACAAGAAACATAAAAAATTTCATATTTTATCTAGAACTTTAATCCCCTCCTAATCCATAGTGGCCTTGTCCCTTTTCTTCTTGTTCCTTTTAATAGGTAGACACCTTTCACCAGAAATAACTCAGTGTGACTGCTGGGGTTTCTCATCCTGTTGACAGCATTAACAGATCAGATGTTTTGCTAATGCTTCTGAGATGATGGTTTTTATTGTTCAGGTTGGGTTATAGGAGTCATTTGCTAGAAGTGAATAAACAAGAAGTCTTTGCTTGTAAACAGAACTTGATTGGTAGTGGAATAATTGAGAGGTAATATCACAGTGCCCTTCTAGCACGGGATGCACCATCACTTTCATGCTCATTGATCCAGTTTAATTCCCATGGCACGCAGACTGCAGCTGCCATCAGACCTCTGGAGCCCACCATGCACAGGTCACTGTGTCTGACACGTGCATTTCATTTAACATCCCTCACAAGTGGCTGTCCCTTGATTTCTCATTTCCCTGACTCCCACCTTATGTGACACACAGGCACAGTTCGGTGAGTGGGCAGCATCCAGCCTAGGAGTGCACCTTCCACAGGGCTCCTACATGTCACCAGAGCAAAATAAAATGGTGCTGCTTTCATCCAGTTTAATCATGTGTCTCAATTTTGCGAGCATTAAAACCATTCAAAGTATTTTCCTGTAACTCTAAGTGACCCCTTTTTTTTTTTTTTGGGTGAGTAATGAAAAGAAGTAGGGTGAAATTATATACCTCTAAAATGTTTTGTCAGTTTTCCCCCTATGTTCCAACTCTGCTTTGCACTGACTGACAAATAAGATGCATATGAAATTAAAATCACCGTTGAATAACGCATTTCTCCAGGAGAGCGTGTAAAGCCAGGAAGATTGTCTTTCCCATTTATGAATTTAAAGCATGAATAATTTAGCAATGTACTGGCACACTAAATATTTATTTGTGGTGCTGCTCTAAGCAGAAAAGATTTAAAAAGGCACAGAAAACAAACTTGACTTTGACCATGAAGATATAAATAGGAGATTTACATGCTGACTTAAGAGGTTTAGGAACATGTACCTCAGTTGCAATAGGATTTATGCTACTAAATCCCCATGTTTCTTCTGGAAATGTCCTCTAACATCCTCTGTGGTTCCTAGATATTGCTTTGATTTGTCTGGATGTGCCTTCTACTTCTGGCCCTTTTTAAACACAATATGTGGTAATATTCTGGAATCAGTGCTTCAGCTGCACTGCTTTTAATTATAAATACTCTTCATGCAATTAAAGATTAAATCCCCCATCCCTGACTAGCTTTTCTGAAATTGGGCTAACACTCAGAGCACTTGTTTTGCTGTGTGCAAGGCAAATTGTGATCAGCCCTCCCTGGAATCGGCCTCTGGAGGGAATATGGGGGCGGAAAGAGAGGATAGCGGAGTCTGGTTGCTGTAAATAGAGGAAGGAACCTGGGGATGTGTTTTCCACAGTCCAGGTTCCAAAGATGAAAAGCAAACAACAACTAAAACCCCTCAGGCAACTCAGTGTCTCTGTTTTCTCTCTCTGTTCTCAGCTGTCACCATTTGAAATGGTTCTTAGGGTCCTACATCTCTGAGTTACTGTTCTGAATCAATTTACAGTGGTGCATGAAGGGATGGGACGGAGTGGACAAAATGTTCAGACACAGACCCGCTTTAAAGTACTTGGCTTTGTAGTTCATACACCATGATTTTAAGAAGGAAGCTGACTGCATGTATTTTTAGCTAGAGAAAAACAGCACAGATAAAGCTGTAAAGAGATGATATTTTAGATGGGGAAGCACAAGTTGCCAGAGCTATGACTGAGCATCCCAGTGTTTGCATTCTGAGTCATATTAGAAGTATCTTTTCAAAAAGCTTTCTTCATATTTTTCATTTTTGCAGCTCTCTTTTTTTTTAACAAGCTGATCATACTGTTTGCAAGATGAACATTGCATTTTCAAGCTGGTAAATGAGCTGAAATGCTGCATTTAAAAGCACTTACTGCCAAATCTCCCACGCAGGAGAAATACCTTGTGAGCCTAATAGTCTGCCCAGAGCAGAGTCTGGGCAACTCAGGCTTCAAATGCAGCTCCTTCCCAGGAGAGAAACAAAAAATGTGAAGTGTCAATGAGATGGTTTTCTGAAAGAAGACTCCCAGCTAAATGTTGGGTTGTGCATGCAGAAGGCATTGCCTGGAATTCTCTGGCCTGTGGTACAGCAGATGGTTGGAGTCAGACTACATAATAACAATGGCCTGTTGAGGTTGCATAAGCCATAAGGGGCATGAAGATAGGAATGTATGTTTATGTTAACCCTGTAAAAGCTCATGGAAAACATCAGTAGCATTACAAAATCAGGCACACAGAGGTTAGGAAAAGCCAGAATTAGGGGAAGACTGCTCATTTACGCACAGCTACTGTGATTGCCTTTTAATGTGATAATTAATGATGCACATTTCTTCGTGACGTGAGGGTTCAGCAGGAAAAGAACTTTCTTCTGACCTGTCCTGACCAAGCCAGTGGGACACCTCTGTCAAAGGGCTGCTTGGGACCTCTGTCTTTGGGTTTGGGAATCCTGGGAACAGGGATCTGGGCACAGGGCTCCCCTCTCAGTACAGATCAGAACCTTCACAACCTCTGAGAGAACTGATTTAGGCTTTCTTCTTGAATTAGTGTTCCAGCTGGTAATACTCTGAGCTTCACCCCTGCAGAGAGGCTTCTGGTAACACTCAACCCTGCAGTGTCCCAGCCCATCAGTGGACTGGACCTCAATCCTAAGGTCCCAGGAAAACAGAGGCAGGAGCGTTTCCTTGTACAGGAATGCCGTGAGCCAGGGAAGTCCATCACTGACAGATTGCAACCTGCTCAGAAAGCAATGGTTAAATAAATGGAAAATGTCTTATATGAGCCTGTCAGCTCCTCCACTGATCTTCTCCAGAGCAGAGACTGGTAATTATAGCATCGTATATTAAATTAAATGGTGAGTTTGTCCAATAAAGCGTTAATTAATTTTTACTTATTCTCTATAAAATTTGTACTGAACTTGTGTTGAAAGGACAATGCCTTAGCCTTAAGTGTTTTCTAGTCTCATTGTCTTGATTTAGCTACAACTAAACCCACCTCACTCTGAAGCTTGTATCATTCACTGGCCAAATGTGTAAAAGCTGTGTTCTTTTCCCCAGTTTGCCTGGTGGCAGGTGGCCGCATATCTGAAATAAGAATCATGGCCTTAGTTTACAATTCTGAGTATAATTTTTTCCTTCTTGAATTCCTGACTTATTCTTGACAAGATTTCAGGCTCTTTAATTGTTTGACACAATGAGTGTTTTCATCTTCATGACTCAGTGTATTTTAATTTCTTTTCCCCCTTTTTAAAAAAAGTAAATGATCATTTATTTTGCCCATTTGGAACAAGCAGTCTCCTGGGAGCTTGAGACAGTGCTCATCTTTCACCTTTCATCTGTAGCTGAAAGCAAGAATCTGTCATGACCCACCCAGCAGCACAGGTTAATGCCAGCAGAGTTCACAGTGGCACAGTTTTCCACCCCTGTCCTCTGAAGCCTCGTTACTCCCTGCACAGTCATCTCTTCAGCCAGATGAGCTGAAGGCACTTTCCTCAGCATAACATTGCATTAGCTGGATGTTGTTTATGGATTTTGTTGGCAAGGGATGCTGTGGCACTCATCAGTGTGGGAAGGTGGTCATGGTCACACACACCAGGAGTTTGGGCAGCCGGGCTCGTGGCAGCGCCTGAAGGGGTGGGGTTGTACAGGGTGACAATGACCATTGTGGGGAAGAAGTGCTGTCCACCCTAGTCTCCCTAGGACCCACCTCCTCCCACTTCCAGCTGTGACCTTTCTCTGTCCTCTCCCCATGGCAGTGATAGCCTGGCCCAAGGGATTGCTGTAGGATTAGGGCAGAAAATGAATCTGACTCTGTGTTCCCCCTCCGTGTGCTCAGCCTGGCACTGTTTCCTGTTGTAGACACAACGCTGAAAAGTCCAGCCCCAGGCTGCTGCTGGTTTTACTTATTTATCTGTGTTTTCCAAGCTACAGGTCTCACAGGTAGGCTCAGGAATCACCCTTTTGGGGTAGGGTATTCTACTTTTTCAAACTCTGGATCTGGCTTCACAATATGTGCCCAGTAACCAAGGAATGTTGGGATACTTATTACCTAAGTATACATGTAGAAGTCTGACTTTACAATGCACTGCTCCAGGTGAAAAATCATTTCCTTTGAGAAAAGGACTCACCTTTCTGCATTTTGGGTATATCAATCTTTCTAAGGGCAACCTGGATTTTGTAGAATGGATTACTATAAACATGTAGAAAATTGATATATGCAGTATCGAGTGAAGGTCCAGTCAAAGTGAATTTAAAAAGTCCAGTCAAATGTGAACTTAAACAACAGAAAATCAATTCCTGAGCCACAGTTTGCAACTACTTAAACAAAATATAGAGTTACTCCTGCTTATATAGACAAATATACTTTTCCCTTACCTTACACCGATAAAAATTGTATTTCAAACAGTTTATCTACATCAGAGTGATAACTTTTTTTTTTCCTGTGGAGGAAGAGAAGGGGTTAATCTTCAACTTTTTATGGCTTTCTGGGTTTAAAAGATGAGGATAAAGTTCTAAACTTTTTAGTGAAAGATGGACCAATGACAAAAACGTTAGAGAAACCCACAGCCCACAAGCGCCTTTCATCAAACACTGCCCAATCAATAAAATGCTAACTAAAATTAGACAGCTGGGGTAAAAATAACACTTACAAGATCACTTTGGAAATTGAACTAAAAATAAAAAATAGGTTTTGTCTTGGGATTAAATGGTTTAATTCTTCTTTATGTTGGATTTTTTTTTTTTAAATTGCAGGTGGTTTGTTTGTTTTTAATTGCAGGTTGTTCGTGGGAGTGACATGTTAAAAAAAGTGTTAATAGCAGGGGACCACAGAGGGGCGAAGAGCTCCCAGCACTGCAACTCTCCCCAGATTACCTCCAGCAAACCTTGCTTAAGGTAACAGGGTCATGCTTTTGGAAGGAGCTGGAGACCTGAGTCTTCCAGATGTGACATGTTTCACATGTGTTGTTAAAGCTGTAACTTTTTGGAAGTGTTCAAAAAGCTAGAATTAATCTGGTGATTTAGTCACAAGCAAAAACAGTACTTGGGAAAGGCTGGTGGGAACACGGGAGTGGGTGAACTTGGCTCACTACTCCCTCTGACATGAACATGGAGGTTGTCTCCTGCTGGATTAGCTCATCAGAAGGAGTTAGAGCAGTAAAAGTCACTGGTTCTGGCACTTTTCAGTCACCTCTGTTTTGTTGCATCCCAAAATGGAGGCATTAGCTAAATCTGATTCTCTTGCAGTCATGTAAATACAGAGATCCTGAGAGTTGCTGTGGATTGGCTGCTTTAAAGAGAGCAGAATTCGATCCTTTGCATGTGGCTCTCTGCCCTTCAGTGGGTAAATGCTAGAGATAGTCAGCCCTTTTCCAAAAGATTCATGCCTTTCCAACCCACATCCACTAACTGATTGCTTTCTATAAATTGTAGTAGTGTTTGAGATGGTTTTACTATCTGCTGAGGTTTCTGATTCACTGCTTTATTTGAAGCAGCACTTTCTATTTCAAGGCACTCTGATTCAAGCACTTCTGAGCTTATATTTAAAAAGTTATTTGATCATCATTGCCCTCACGGAAGTCACAATGCCAAGAAGATGCTGCACAGGTGGTGTTTGTGCTGCTGCTCTCATCACCTGAACCATGTTCACGCATTCCTGCTTGACAAACATCTCAGAAATTCAGAGCATCCAAATGGCTTCCTGTTCCCTGCATCTTCTGGATGAAAAGTTACCTTTGTTTGCACGTGGAGATGGAGAGAGGCTCTCAGCAGCTTCTGGCTTCTGCCTTTAGAATGGAGTGAAGGCCCTTGTCTAGAAATACAGACAAGTGTTCTGTGTGGGCAGTGGGAGATAATGGGCCAGCTGGGGGAGAAATGACATTGCTCTGGTGAAAAGCAGGCAGTGGGCAAGCTGAGGTTTATATCTGATGGGGAGAAAAGTGATTGAAGAATACATAGAATGAAGAGAAAAACAAATGCTGGGGAAAATATGTTGTCAAGATCTTGTGGGGATTATGACTGGACAAAATTACATTTGCCAAGCAAGACCAGAGTAAAGGGTGTTAGAAGGACCATGCGGTGAGAAGCAGATATCTGTCACTCCCCTGTGAGATCCCTTTGGTTCTTTTGGATTATCTTTTCACTAATGTTACAACTAAATGTTTCTTGCAGCTAAACTCCTTCTCTGATGACACATAGAGTAGAAGAGTTGTGGCATGGTTACAAAATGTGGTATAACTGAGGAGAAAAAGAAGAGGTGAATTGTTACTAGAATGTCACTAGGGTGCTGCTAAGGTTTCTCAGCAGCAGCGATGTTTACGGCACTCTGTGAATTGTGTGCTGCAGTTTTACTGTGTCCACAGAGTGAAAGGAAGACAGATGAGTTACAATTTTCTGCAAGGAAATTGAGTGGTAAGGTCTGTCCTAAACTCCCAGGAGGAATTGCTGGGAGAAGTCATTTGATTTCTCAAATTCACAGCATCGTGATATTGGAAAAGACCTCCAAAGGTCAGCCAGAACATTCACTGCCCAAGGCAGGACCACCTCTATCGACGTTATTCATGTCAGACTTGCTCTTGGAGAGGTCCAGTGCTAAACACTCATACACTCCCCAGACATCCCATTCTCCTGCTTGTAAAGCATCTTTTTTTCCTGGTTTACACTTTGTTGGCCATTAGTAAAATATTTCAATCTCCTGTTTTGAAAGACACTTCATAGACTTGATGAGGTGACTTCTTGTCACAACTGCAAGGCACAACTCTAACTCCTCTTGCAACACATTGCAACGGGGGCTCTGCTGTTTTAGGGGCCAGGGTTTAGCAGATGTGCCCATGGTAGAGTCCAACACCTGCATCTGGCATCATGCTGTTGTTATACTGCAATTTGGGAGCCCAGCAACAACAACTGTCCCCTGGCACTCATACAAAGACCTGAGATTTTGATTTTTTTTTCCCTGAGAAAAACAAAGCTGGAGGCTCTGCCCCTGCTTTTTTAATGCAGAAAATATGGATTCAAATGTGATTTTACTTGAGTCACCTGAATGGTGAGAATAGCTGTTTCAAATTTTTGTGGTATATCCTTGTGAGAGTAGAGTTGATCCAGTCCCCATGCTTCTTTCTTTTTATTACATAAACACTACTGTAAGATTTCTGAAATCTTTCATCATTTTGTTATTTATGCAGAAACAATGCATTAAGTTCAATAGATCCTGTTGCCCCAAAACAGCATTTTTGGCATAGAAAGAAATTGGAGAATTAATCCTTTTGGATTTGTGCAGTTATAGGAAGAAATTACTTGTGGGCTTCAGGAAAAAGGGAAATAAACCCAGGGGACAAATACTGATCTTAAGTTTTCATGTAAGATGTGAGCTCCTTGCATCAAGAACTCTGATTAACTGCTTGTCTCTGCAGCACCTCATGCAGTGCTGCATTGCTGTAAATGTATTCTCCTGACTATCATATTGATAATGTCTAATAGGAACCATAAGATTACTTCTGTGTCTCTCCTCTATGATCCAGTGCACATGAAAGGCAAAATACCAGCACTATATACATATTTAATAGACAGCCACTGCTTGTAACCATGGAAAGGTCCTTCTAAAGCACGAAGAACTTAATGAATGTCTCAAACACAACTGGTCCTCACAAACTTGCCTTGAAAATTTGAGATCAGTGGAAAAGCTGAGATAGCAAGAATTCCAGGATTGCATTTTGGGTGAATTTTGATTCAAGAAATGGTCCAGGGACCCAAAGTAACAGACTAAGACACTTATCCATGTGTGGATGCAATTGGGGCTTTCTTTTCTCCCTTCCACTCCCAATACACATTGTTATTTTCAATAACTGAGAGTTTGTGTCTGGTTTCTCTACTTGCTTTTTCTTCCTATGGTTACCTGGAAAAGTCATAGCCTTTCTTTCATCCAGTCACAACTGTCTTAAAATAGGCAACAACTCCTTTTGAGTGAAAGAAAAATACTCTAGAGGGGGGAAACAGTGGGGAGACCTAGTTTTCTTTATCCAGTATGGCCTGTTTGATGTCCATGGAAAAGTGTTGTGACATCCTTGTGCCTCATTTTACCCAAGAATAAACAGAGATATTAATGCTTCCCTTTCTTTTAGCAAATTGTGTTGTTTGCTGATGAAAGAAGTATATAATATTAGTCCTTGTTGTTATTATCAATTTTATTGCTGAAGATTTGACATGCATTTTAAGGAGCAGGAAAATAAATGTACACGCACCAAAGATCCCAAAGCCTGTCTTCAGGAGCTGAATTGCTGTGATCAGGAGGATGTGGAGCTATTTGAATCTGTTTGAATGGAGCTTTGTGTCTTGTGCTGTCCTCAGGCAGAAGACTTCTGTCTGCTGCCTGTGGCTGGGACAGAATTCCTCTTTCAAATGGACACTGAGCACTACCAGGATATTTCAGAAGTGTATTGAGACAGTTCATCCTGGAAAATGTGATTTCACAGCCAGTAAAACATTAGACATGGTAATAAAAAGGCTTAATATGTGTTGTTTGTTTTGCTGGCAACAGTGATTTTTTTTTTTTGACTGAGCTTTTGAAGCTGAGCAGAATGAATCCTCTACAGGATTTTCTGAGCAATTTGGTTTGGATTTTCATCTGGAAGATTATTGTTTCCTTGCAGACAATAACAAAAAAAATCCCACAAAATAACTACTTCTCTGGGTTTTTGACAACTACAGGCACAAGCCCCAGACACTCCAGTCCTGGAGCTTGTCTAAAATACACACCCCAGGAAAACAGCCTCTTCAGGAAAAAAGTGGTGCCTTGGTGTTGGCCTGTAAAACTATCAGATAAAGGCTGTG
The DNA here is from genome assembly GCA_013397815.1 of Aleadryas rufinucha. Classification (NCBI taxonomy): domain Eukaryota; kingdom Metazoa; phylum Chordata; class Aves; order Passeriformes; genus Aleadryas; species Aleadryas rufinucha. The sequence goes on from VZTH01004628.1 coordinate 101,496, forward strand.
GTTTAATTGCTCACTGAAGACAGCCTAAAACTGCACTGCCTTCTGTCCCAGCTGCCTGCCATGCCCCAAAAGGAGAGCCACAGGACCTCAATGCAGGCAGATAAATGAGGCTCCTCGCAAAGTGGCTCCCGTGGATTGCACAGCCCGGGGCAGGGGGAGGGATGGAACCAGCACTTTCCACAGTGATATCAAACTACATAACCGTGCTTTCAGGCTTGCAGGCAATTAAGCCAGGACTGCTGAAGTCCAGGGCATTAATATAAACTGCAGCTGGTGGTGATTTACATTAATCTGGGGGCTGTGATTGTGGCAGTTCAGGGGTAGCTCTAAGCTCAGTTTGGATATCTCTGTGAAGAGAGAGGCAGAGAGCCTAAACATCAGCTACCCTTAAATGGACTGTGAAATGTGAGTCAGAGCTTTGATTTAATTCTTTACTATGGTGGCGAAGTTCAAAGTGAAGCATTACATTTTACCTTGGAGCTCTCAGCAGTGAAGGCAACAGGTTGGCTACAGCAAAAGCCAAGCATGGGGCAGTGGCATGAGAATGTGTGCCTCAAGTTTAAAATTAAACATTTTGGTCACCTGCAGAGTGCCAGTTATCTTCTATGATGCTTGCTATGTTTTCCAGTGTCTTGTTATTTTCCCTGAAAATAGGGGTCCAAAGCTAAGAAGAGTTTTATGCACTGGAACTGTCAGTACTGTGTCTGTGTGGAGGCAGCACTGGGGCAGGGGAAGTGACTGCAGGCACAAGGGGCTCTCAGGAGCTGCATATCCCCCTTGTTTTAATACTTAACATTTGGGATACAATCAATGCAATCTGAAAAGGGCTGGACCAAAAATAAAAACAGCAAGTGAGAAATGAAGTGGCTGGAGAAGCAAAACTGGGCTCACAATCTACTTCTTTAAAAGCATCACTGAATAGGTGGACCCTCTTCATGCAGCTCCAAGAGCATCCAAAAACTGAAGAGGGAGAAAATCTCTTCAGACCCAGTGGAAACCAAAAATGTCAGAGAAAAAAAAAAGATCCCTTGATCAAGGGCATCAAAGACAGGAGGCACGTCTGAAGGAATGGGAGCAGATGTGTGACCACAATCCATCACCAAGAAGATGCTGTGACTCTTGGAAATGCCATTGTCTGGGAGCAAACTGAAGTCTCACCTGTCCAGCAAATTTTAGGAAGAAGCAAGAGGCTCTAGAATCAAAAATGATTTAATCTTTTAATCTTAAACATATTTTAACCTTTGTGTTTAATAGCCGCCAGTAGACCTGCCACCCATTAATATGGCTTATGACTAATCTGTTTTTTAATCCATTTATTCTCCTGGCTTGTATGATGTATCACAGCAATGAGTTACAAAATTGAAGTGTGGTAAGGTGTTTGGCAGGCTGCTTATTCTTGGGGCCTATTTGTCATACTGTGAGAAATAGTCAACAGCTCACTCTCTAAGTGCAGTAAGCCTTCCTAGCTCTTCTTTTACTTGTCACCTCAGGGCTAAGAGAGCTTCTGTAGGGTAGGAATTGTGGGGCAGTTGGGATCTTTCACCTGTATTTTCTATTCCTTTGAGGTTTTTTTCTATCCTTCACTGCACTTACATTTCTTTTGCTGCTATGCACAGCCTTCAGAATACAATAAATCACATTTCATTTATGTTTCTAGTGGGCTTGAACACATTTCAATACTTCAGACTCTCCTTTAGAGTTTTGGTTTTGTTCTCCTGTTGTTCTTCAGCATTTCCAGCCACAGAGGCTCACAAAATGAATTCAGGCTGATCATCATTTTTTAACATGCTCTGTGTAAGCAGTTCCAGCTAGCTCAGCTCACAGTCCCTGAAAAGTCCTGAAGTCAGACACAGTTTTCCATGGACACAAAAAAATGTGAATGATTTCTCTGTTCACTCGCTTGTAACTTATCAGCTTCAGATGACTTGCCAGTATATAACTTTGCCACTCCATTTATCTCTCCCAGCTGCTGCGTACAGAGGTGTCTCTTTGTGCCACCTTGCAGAAGATCTTTATCTGTGCCTTTGCAGAAGATGTTTTTCTCTTGGCATCTCCTTCTTTAAACCAAAGCAAACCAGTAGATTCTTGAATCTCGTGAGAAACACGGCAGTAACACACATAAGGTGGATGTGAACCTGTTGGAGGGAGCCCAGAGGAGGCCATGAAGATGCTCAGAGGGCTGGAGCACCTCTGCTATGGAGACAGGCTGAGAGAGCTGGATTTGCTCATCTTGGAGAAGAGAAGGCTCTGGGGAGACCTTAAAGCACCTTCCAGTGCCTAAAGGGGCTACGAGGGAGGTGGAGAGGGACTTTTGACAAACACATGTAGTAATGGGACAAGGGGGAATGGCTTTAAACTGAAAGAAGGGAGATGTAAATTCAAGCACTATCCAGATGAAGGTATCAGCTATGGACCCAACAGACTGCACCTCTTATCTGAGTGATGGAAAATTCCCTCATTATGGATTGATAGAAAGGTTGAGAGATTATTTAGAAAGCATACAACGAAAGAGTAGATGGCTGTATGTTGATCAAGGCTCAGGCCTATTGGTTTATGACAGTTATAAAAATTGAAATGTTACTTACTGTTCACAATAATGCCTCTGAACAAGCAGGAGTGTAAATTCTAAGAAAATGTTCATCTCCTATTCAGATATACTTCTCATGTCTACACTTCTTATGTAGCTTATGCTTCTTATATGGCTTACTTACACCCCCTCTAGCCATCAAAGAAAATGCATTAACTTTGAGCTGAAATGAATTGAGTTATTATTTCTTGTGTCCCAGCTTGGGAAGGCCAAACAGGAAGGAATGGAAGGCAAATCAGAACTATGTAGTTTCTTGCATTTGTGTCCTCACTGTATGCACAAATGGCTAAAGAAGCAGATCTCTGACAGTGCTGCTGTGTGAGCCACCATGGTGGCTGGCAGTACAAACTAAAGTTGCAGATCTCAATATATATTCCTTTAACTGACAGGTCTATCCTATAGACCATGCATCTAAATAAACCCTCTCTTAGCAGGGAAGTGGGGAAACAGAACCAGGTTAACATTTTTATGAAGAAATCTTGGCTGACTATCCATTGAAGTAGATAGAAGTTTAATGCCTCAACTTATTTTTTTAGTTGTTACTGTGTAACTATGGAAACCTGATATTAGCTGTTCAATCAGTCAGTGTTCTGTAGTCTTGCAATCTTTTCAGTCTTAGGATCAAACAGGAGTTAAAAAATACCTCCCAACAGAAATTTAGTCTTTGTGAAAATGGTGATGATGAAATTGTGTGCTTAGAACACCATCTTGGAAAAATGCTTTAAGTTATTGCAGGGAGAAAATAGTTTAGTCTGGCCCACTGGTGCTTAATTTACAGTGTGATAGCTCTGATGTGCCTGTCCTTCCAAATGTTTAGCAATGGAAGGGTTTGGACATGTGAATGCTTTACTGGGGAGCACTAAATCGCTCTGTGGCAGCTGCTTCATGACCATTTCCCAGGCGCAGGCACTCCTCTAGGGGGACCTCACAGTAAATGCCAGGGACCTGGGGCTAACACACTTTTAAACTTCTGTTCATTGAGGACTAAAAGCATGAACACAGGTCAGTTGCTGTAAAGTAACTGTAAAGTGTTGGTTTGTTAAACCAAGAAAATGATTCACATTTCTATATTGGTGTTTTTAAAACTATTTTCTAAAAATCAGGGTCCCCCCTGAGAGCAACAGTACTCTGCAGTATATAGTAATGCAGATCTCAATTTTATGAAATAGATTTTTTTCCTTGATGACCAAAAGATGTATAATTTTGTCCCTGCTGTCTGGCTGGAATTTCAGAAGGGGAATTGTTACTCTTTGCCTTGAAGTGTTTATGGGTCTGTTCTATGGCTGGCTTTATGGTTACCGTGTCAAAAGTATTTGGTGGTTGTTATTTTGATGCCCAGCTGTAAAAGCCTCACAGGCTCCTCATCTGCATAGTTTCTTGAAAACAAGGCCAGTGAAAAATTTGGGGCAGTTTGCCAAAGCTGTTAGGAAATGGCAATCTCTCTTTGTAGTGGGCATAATTTCACAAAGTTGATAACACAAGAGTGGAAATGCCAGGGAAGATTGTGACTAAATTAGGCACAGAGCTGCCAGGTGCGTAGATGACAATTTCTTGCCAGCATCAAGGGGATGTCAGAGCAGATGCTTTACCCCCAGAGTGGAAGTGTGGTGTGAATCCACCTCAGTCATCCTCCCCATCTGGGGAATTGACCATTGGTGGGGAAAAGGAGAAGGCAGCAGTATTGAGATAGCTCCTGCTGTGCAGACCCTGCTAGAAGGAGGTGTCTCAGGGGGAATGGTTGCAGTAAATCGGGTTTGTTCTGGGAATGACAGGCAGTTAATCTGGTCTCTGCTTACTAAATGTGTTCACTGGGATTTCCAATAGAGAAGAGAAGGCTTTTAGTACCACTCTGTGCAAAGCATTCGTTTCTGCTGCAGGATAAGGGAGGCACCAGTTGGAGAAGTTTGTTCCTCTTTCTTCCCTCCATATTACATCTGCACTCTGTTTCTTCAAAACTTCTTTTCTACCACTGGCTCTTTTGCTGCCTTTCACCATGCCCAGCCTGATAGCTCTTTGGTTTACTTCCCAGCATAATAGAAGGATTAAATGTGAAAACCTCTAAGTACTAAAAAGTCACAAGCTGGATGCTAGATATGACTGCTCTGCCTGTGCTTTTATGTGTTGCTTTTTTCTCAGTATCTTGAGGCTGAAATATTTACATTAAGGGCATATTATCTGCTCTGTTTTGATAGGATAGGCATAGGTCAAGGAGTAATGGATACAAATTAAAAGAGGGGAAATTTAGATTAGAATTTAGGAAGAAATTCTTTCAAATTAATTAGCAACAATTTGAGTTAAGGACTTAGATCACAAAGTCTTGATCCAGAGATCACATGGAAAATCCTCCTCTTCTCTCTTTTTCTCTCTCTCTTATTTAAACTGCAAAAGGAACAAGGAGAATGCAAGGCACATATGTTGAAATGGGATAAGACTAAGAATGTGTTGAAATTTTTCCCTTTGGAGATATGAATTCAGAGCATGGAAGGGGTTGAGCCCCTCTGACCGGCTCAAAGGCTCCAGACAATCAGAAGCATTTCCTTGGCTGCTTGCGATAGACATCTTTTGAAAATATTGCCCCATTTAGAGTTTCTGAGCTCCAAGAGTTTCTGAGCATTGAGCTCAGTGGAAATGAAGACAAAACATCCCACAGCTCACTGCCTACCAGCAGACAAACTGCCAAGCAGATCCCATTGCCAGATGCTGCCTACTTTGCTTCTTTTATCAGCCATCACCTGCTTCTATACACTCAGTGATTAATGTAGGCCATCCCCAATCCTGAGGCAGAAGTTGTTGCAACTAGATTAATATTAAATACTTTTGGCTTATTAAAATAATAATTTTGCTTTTGCATAATTAAGCTCTTTAAAGGATTATCTATATTTTTTTCCTCTCTGTGTGGCAGTCCTAAGAGCTTAGTAGTTATTGATCACCATGAATCCTAATGGAACCACAAGAGCTCTGATCTCTCTCTGCATTGCTAATGAAGGCACTTTAAGCAAATGAGATTAGCTTCAGCTTTATGTGGCTCATATAGAAGCTTTGAAAAAATATAAAATAAAAGTCCTCCTGATAATTTTGACATTACTAGAGATAAAAGTCTTATTGTGACCTGAGGTAGCATCCTAATTTTTATTTTTTTTTGAAAGCTGCAAGTGTAATCCTGTGTCTCTCTTTTGAGTCAGCACTCCAGGTTTGTTGTGTTCTGCAGCAAGGAGAGATAAGCAAGAGATAAAGCACCATGATACCACCACAGCCTCAGGCTATGGGGCAGTGGAAATAACACTACTGATGATCACAGAATCATAGAACATTAAGGGATTTGAATGGACCTTAAAGACCACTTAGTCCCAACCCCCTTGCCATGAGCAGGAATACCTCCCACTAGACCAGGTTGCTCATCCAACCTGGCTTTGAACACTGCCAGGGTTGAGGCATCCACCACCTCCCTGGACTACCTGTTCCAGTGTCTTACCACCATCACAGTAAAAAAACTCTTCCTAATATCCAGCCTAAATTTCCCCTTTTTCAATTTGTATCCATTGCTCCTTGTCCCATCCCTATCCTATCAAAACCTCTATGTCAAACTCAGCCCTGGAACAGTCTGCATTGTGTGTTCCATTTCTTCCTCTGGGAAATAAAGCACTTTTCTCTTCAAAAGTGGATTTTTACTCAGAAAAGTAATACACTTTGTTCTGCTTCTGAGTGGAGGGGAAGATTGGAAATAGTGGCTGGACATCTATTAACAGAAAAGGAAAGAAGGCCTTTGCAACTAGTCTTTCTAAGTCACTTCAGGAGGATCTCTGGAATGGTAGGTACTCAAAAGGAGCCTTTAATTACATTTCCTATTTGGCTGTCCTGAGATCAAGCCCAACTGCTCTGTAGACAGGGTCTGGGAGGTCAAACAAACAAAGTTTGTCTGTAGATGGTACAATGACACTTCTTGAGATTGACTCCTCTGACAACTGAACCAAACTCCTTGTGCCCCAGATTAGAATATTGAAGTTTGATAAACATTTCTGACAATGAGGGCTGAGTGATGACCTCTGGTGTGGTGGCACTTCATAATCCTCTTGATACTGTACATGATCTCAGAGCCTGTGTTAAGAGCTTGCACTGTCCATGCACATTTTCTTCAACCATCACTGACTCAAGCCTTTGTATTTTATACTACTGCATCTCTAGGGTGCTAAAAGGCCAAAAATGCCTGAATGGTTATCAGGTCTTTGGATACTAATAAAGCTATATTAGTCACCAGAGAAACTCTCAGTAGTTGACTGAGGTGATGCAGCAGGAATTGGACAATAATTTATTTTTAGCTAAGATGTTTTTATCCATTTTAGCAACATTTCACACTAGTTCTCTGAACCCTGAAACTCTTAACAAGGACCATTTTAGAAATTAAAAATGTATGGCATGAGGCTATTTGATGCTACCATTAAGGCACTTCACTGCTGTATTCCTGGATCATCAGGGGAGGAGGAGGAGGGGTGCCCTTCAAATTAGCAGAAGCTGCACATTGCACAGCTGCATGGAGGGAGCCTGAGTGCATTTTACTCAGGGAAAAGAAGTAGTGGTGGCCAGCAAGAATTGCCTTACATAATAGAAATGGCAAACAGCCTTTGGGTGTGCAGTCAAGAGGGAGAGAAGCCTCTGGACATGACATGTCAAAACACTTAGGAGATTTTGCCGCTGGATCCCAGTCACTCAGAGAGTCCACTGGCAGCAGAGACATCCCACCACATAAACTTAATTTGCTGTACATGTTTATCCATTCTTTGACTTTGCCTTTTCATTCACATCAGTTTGGCTGTGTCCTGGTCCTGTATAAGCTCTAATTGCCTGAGCAGATAGCTTTTCCCTGACTTTTGTGTCATGCATGAAGAATAGTCTTGGAAAAGGTAAGGGCTGGGCTAATAATACACTGCTGTTGTGTAAGTGTGCTCAGCACTTCCTTTAAATTCCTGCTGGCTAAAGGGTTCAAAGCAAGCTGGCTGGAACTAGGCTGTTAACTCTGCCTTTAAACACCTAAATGTCCATGGCCTGACTGGTGAGAAATGATGGATACCCAAGGAAATTTCCTATCTTTCTCCGGACACATTTGGAGAATTCTTGTTAAAAAAAATACAGTACTAATTCTCACATCTTCCAGTGGGTTAACCCTGAAGGCTTGGCTAATTCCAAAGGACTGAGCTTTGTGGCCTTTCTGCTGAGAACAATGTTTATCATATATGAGCTGGAACAAAGAGCAAGAGGGCGTCAGGACAAAATTCATGCCCTGAATCACTAAAAGAACTGGAAAGAAAACACAGCTGTAATAATATTTTTTTTCTTGCTCTAACACTCCATGTGGTAAAGCATGGCTGATTATGGGGTTTTGGTGCTCCTTATTGCCATGATTTTACTCTACTTCTGCAAAAACTGCCACATTCATTCTTAGCATGGTTGCCTAAAGGAAGGGAGGTCAGAGATCCAGTGGAAGACAAGATAATTAACCTTTATTTGTCCGCAGGTGCTGGAGCATCTTCTGGAGAAATGTGCGGCTCTCAGCCAATGTCCCACCTGATGGCAATGGATTGCCTTCTCTCAGGGTTTTGTAAATGTTCCTCAAGACTGCACTCATGAAAATTAAGCTTCTGCAAGTACTACTTACTGTTAACATCCCATTTTAGTATCAGACACATTCCCAAATTAGTATCCTGTGTTTTAAATGAAACTCTCTGAATGTTTTGGCCATTTCCCAGAACAGATTTAGGTGAACAAAGATGAAGTTTGTCATGTTAAAGAAAGAGAAGAAAAGTATTTCTGCTGTAGATTTCAGTAGGAAGATTCTGATTTCTGGAAGAGAAACAAAATATTTCACATTTTAAGAACTGACTTACATCCATGTTTGAGTGAGGGATAGCTCACTATGGTACGACACAAAGACCATCTCTTCCCAAGTCAGTGTTGTCTTGTGATTCATCCAAAGCTCCTTAAAGACTCACAATGATATCACCTGGTGTGCACATTTGCACCCCGGGCTTGGACTGGCTTAAGTCCACAAGAAACTCTTCTCATGCTTTAATTTGTCCCTCACATTTGAAGCTGAAACAGTTTAGTTCTTTCCCTCTGCAGTGGCAAGACACAGAATCTGCATTTGCTATGAAACTTGCAGTTCTTCTTAGAACTTATGGCTCTTCTTAGTCCAGAGAATCCTAGAATAGTTTGGGTCAGAAAGGACCTTAAAGATCATCTCGTTCCAAGCCCCTGCCATGGGCAGGGACACCTTCTGCTAGATCAGATTGCTCAGAGCCCTATTTAACCTGGCCTTGAACACTTCCAGGGGTGCAGTATCCACAGCTTCTCTGGGCAACCTGTGCCAGTGCCTCACCCCCCTCGCAAGAAAGGATTTCCTTCTAATACCTGCTTCAAGCCTGGCCTCTTTCAGTTTAAAGCCATTGCCCCCTGTTCTAGCACTATGTGCCATTGCAAAAAAGTGCTGTGAAGCCATGAAGGATGGGAAGGCAGGAAGTGTTTCACTGTGACTGCAGAGCTGTTAGCACTGCTGTGACAAGCAGGTCATACTTAGTTAAGCAACCTGTTCTTTTTCACTCTTCCCGAACAAGAGGTCAAGAGAAGTTCAGTGTAATTAACAGTAAAGAGATATAGGGGATGGAAAATGAGGCAGTGTTTATTTAAAGAGCTATAAACCTGGTGAAAAAATAATTTTCCTACCAGAGAGGGAGCTATTAGAATCAGCTTTCTTTAGGAATATTTCTGTAATAAAGTGTTGTGACTCCATAAAAGGGTGTAAAACTGTCTGAATAAAACCCAAGGAACAGATTTCTGAAGCCCAGGAGACACAAGGGACAGGAGCATCAAGCTTTATTCATAGCTCCCTTACCTTGAGCTCATGCATATGTAGGAAGCTGCATTCCCACAAATGCCTGGTTCATAATGATCCACTATTGTCCAGTGGCTAAAACTGAATTTTAGGAGTCCCAGTGGGGAGCTGCTGCTCCCGCAGGACTTGCGTGAGAAATGCTGGAGAGCTTTTACAGCTCATGGAATGCAGCTCGGCACACTTCTCTTCATCACTTCGTTCTGGCTGCAGCTGTACCCCATGATAATAATGTTAATACCTGTAATGCCATGGCTGATAATGGTCTTTGATGTGGGTTTGACTGATAATGGTCCTTGACATGGGTTTCCTGAGATTCAAAGGGTTTTTGTACAGTGAGGCTGTCCTGTGCTATGGGCTGTTCTTCCCCTCCTCTCCTGGGAGCAGTCTGACAGCAGGGGAACGAGAAGGGTCAGAGCCAGAGAACTCAGAGCAGCAGGGTGGGGCCAATACTGAAACCGAAATGGTTCTAAGGGATATGCAGGGAGCGTCAGGGCATGTGGGGGTGCTGTCAGCGCTTCCCCCTGGATCTATCAAGTAGGACAGCAAGCACGCAAGTAAGGACCTAAAGTATCTTTTCTACTTTAAAGCACCAGAAACTAAAAATAGTAATTAAAAAAATAGAAATTATGAATAGAAATTATGATTGGAGTAACGTGATAAGTTTGCATGGCAATGTTTTGGTAGCAGGGGGACTACAGGGGTGGCTTCTGTGAGAAGCTGCCAGAAGCTCCCCCTGTGTCTGATAGATCCAATGCCAACTGGCCCAGTTAGTGAAGAACTGCAGCCCACGGAAAAGACCCACTTTGGTGAAGCTTAGGGACGACTGTCTGCCATGGGAGGAACCCCATGCTGGAGCAGGGAAAGAGGTGAGAGTTTCCCCACAGGGAGGAAGGAGCAGAAGAGACAGTATGTGATGAACAATCCCCCTTCCCTGTCCCCCTGTATTGCTGTGGGGAGGAGGCAGAGAAAAATGGGAGCGAAGTAGAGCCGAGGAAGGAGGGAGAGGTGGGAAGAAGGAGGTAATTGTTCGTAAAAAGCTACTGGTACTAAGGTATTTCCAATCAAATCAGAGTAGGATAATGAGAAATAAAAACTAAAGCAGCTCCTGTAACTCCTCCACGACCGAAACCTTGTCATGCAAACATGACACAAATAATCATATTTCAAATATAACATGGGTTGAAAAATGATCTGCCATTATGTAAGGTGGATGTTAATTCCTGTCCATGGACCAAAGGTTCTTTCTAGTTAAAGAATTTGTCCTGCCTTTGCTCCTTTGAAAGCTCTTACCACAAATTTTGGCTCTGTAAAAATAAGAATTCTAACCATCCCAATACAAAGGTCAGCCAAGTGTAGGAAGTAAAAGTTTTATCTGAAAAAGGACTTTTAAAGCTGTAGGTTTTGGCTCACCATCAAGGAACACTTTCTATTTCACATCATTATATGAGCTTTTGGATTTGCAAGGAGAGAACAGATTCTGAAATAAACCCTCTTCTCTCTAAAAGCTTAGATTTGACACACTGTTCTTTATCATTATTGCTCAGTGAGATAAATTTCTAGTTAAAGTTTACACAGCATTTTATAAACCTCATAAGGTATTTTCTATGTCCCAAAGTCCCCTGATCTTAGGAAAAAAAGCAAATCATGTAGTTCAGGTAATATAGGAATTTCTTGTCACCAGAAAACAGATTGAAACCCACTTTGTTTAGAATCCTCTCTCTGACACCAACACACAGGCAGTGTTTCAGAGGGAAGCCACAGAGCTTGGCAGGATACAGGTGGATTTGCTTCCCCACACTGGCCTCTAATCATAGGTGGCTGCTTTAATTCCTGATAAGTGAGGTTCTAAAATCCTTGATCATGATGGAGGAGATGGAAAGGAAGGCTTGAAGCTCACAGGAACGGACTCCTATCTAAGGAAGCTGCTGGAGAGGCAGAGGAGGTGCAGACACGAGGACTTTCCATTGATTACATGTGGACACTTCAGGAAAGACATAAATTAATCAGTTCAGGTAACACTGGGATTCTTTTGTAAACCTAGATCAGACCTTCTGGTGTCCACTTCATGATACATCCTCCATACAGGACAATAATTTCTCCCCAGACATGAAACTAAATGGAACCAAGTGGAGCACTTGGTCCTGCTCTCAGAATCACTTCAGCCTGAGCCTCAGCTGGGGAGTGTAATTACTGACATGTTTGAAGTAATGAGAATGCTTATGTACTTTGGCAGATGAGAGTGACAGTACTCAGCACCAGCCGAAATTGAGTCCTTGCATGATCTTACCTTTGTGGCAGGGATTTCTTAAGCTTAAAACCCAAAGTCTCTCAGAGACAGATAATTACAAATGTTTACCTTGTGGAAATATTTACACGGGTTTGCCATGGGGAGTCATAGTGTCCTGTATTTTGTGTGTTTGTCTTGTACCTTCTTAAAAAGCCAGAGAGTTTGACTTTGAAAATAACATTTCAGAATGTTCATATCAAATTCTCCTTTCTTTGAGGTGCTGCATGAATGGTTGCCAGGTAGGGGTGCAAAGGCTTTAACACAGGTGTGTAAAGAGGAAATGTCCAGTAAACTTTTTTTTGAGGAAAATGTTTTCCTGTATTTTCTTCTTCTGATGGGTTTTATCCTGGAAAGCAAAGACAAGAACCAAAAGCTTTCCATAGCTGCGTTCACATTTCCATTTGTAATTGCAAGAGCAGAGCAAGATGGAGTAGAAAAGCTTTAAACCAGAACCATGTGGAGAAGAGAATTTCTATTTCTACTAATGGACATGTCAATGCCTCAATATTTCCTTGCACGTCAGAATGAAAGAAGCTTGTGCTTTAAAATTTCAGAAGTCCTGCAAAAATCTGATTCAAAAATTCTGGAAAGGATTTTTTGGTCATGATTTCTGGGAAAATAAACATGCTCTTTGGAAGCATCAATATTGCAAGCTATTAATTAATGAGTAAGTACCTAATTCTCAAAGTCTCCACCAGAAAATATAAATTATTCCCATATTCCCTAGGAAGAACTCTCCTACTCCATTGATTCGTCTGCCAGCCTCCCCCATTCTCCTTTCCTAATTGTGTCATTGAAGGAATAAAGTTAATTGAAAATTAATAGTCAGCTCCACTTATTACTGATCACACACACCAAATCACTGCAAATGAGCAGAGGGCCTGGGGGATGTGTCCTTCTCAGGTGCTTCTGGACTCCACAGACAGCTTCCATCCCACAGTCCTGATAAAGCTTCGTGGATCAGAAGTGCTTTAAACTTGAGCTCTTATTTACCTTTTATTTTGCCTCCAATGAGTCAGTGGGAGTTTTGCAATGGAGGTAAATGGGAGTACTTCCCACTCAACCACTATTATATTGCAGCGGCTCATTATTTCTTTCATTCTAAAATATATAAAAAGACATTCTCCCCCCAGTTAGGATATTGCTGTGTGATATTGCTCCAAATATGCAATAGCTTCTGCTGTGCTTATAGACAGAATAATTGATATTTATGGAGTTCTCAGAAGACTGCATTTACTCCTCTGTGGCTTAAAGGACTCTATATTGGTCATTATAAAGGATTTGTGCTTTCTCTAGGAATCATTACTGTTGTGGAACATCTGAATCACTGTTGCAGAAGGTGTATCACTGGTGACAACTGGATGATTGATCCAAAACCAGTTTATTAAAAATTAATTTGATGTCTTTCGTAATGTTGGCTCCAGTGCTGCTTTCTCTGAAGTCCTGCTTCCTTTGAAGTTTTGTCACTGTCTTCTTCAATATCAAGATCAAACACTTCTTCTGCATAAGTGTTGCCATTCAGGGCAACGCTGTGTGTGACCTGTTTCCTTGATCAAGATTTTCTGGTGACCTATACAATCAGTCTGTGTCTGTTGTGCTGCTGAACATCCACAGCTCAGCCACACAGCCTGGAAGACTTTCATGGGTTTTGGTTTTTCTTTTTCTTTTTTTTTTTTCCATTTTGAGAGTTTGGCATTTTTTATTCTTTCTTTCACATCCTGAAACGGTTAGAGAAGTTGGAGTGTTGGAGCTGATAATCCGAACGCAGTTAGAATGGATTTTATGCTTCATGTCCTTTATTATTGTACTTTGCCATCATGACCTCTCAAGAAAATCCCAGAAGTGTCTTGATTGCAGTTGACAAAATATACATCACTTCTATTTCTCCTTGGATTCCAAAAGCAATAAGAATTAGCAATCTGATTTTCTTCATAGCCTTTTCTCCTAGTCACAGAGAGCAAGTTCACAGTTATCAGACGCCCTCCAAGTCATCAGTGTTGCTCTGCTGTTTTGCAATTTCATCTGTTTATGACAGAACATTCACATTAGTGTGATTGTTTCTTCAAATGTTCCTTTCTCTGAAAGTATTCCTCTTTTGGATACTTCTTCTTATTACTGCTATTATTCTGCAGGTCTCTGTTCAATCACCTTCTCTGATGAGGGGAGCTCATCACCAGTAGACATGAAAAATACAGGAGACAGAGCTGTAGGTGGTAGTAGGAACAAGGAGAATAAATGCAGCAATTCTGCAAACTATGCAGGTCTAGGAACTTCTATTCTCTAATTTTTGTTGATGCTTTTCTGAAAAGAATTCACAGATTTAAGGACTTTGAGGATCTGATTGTTGGAAAATTTCATCCCAGGCACTTTGTCCAAGGTCACATGTAAAGAGCTTGTGTAAGAGTTGGAACCAAATATCTTGAGACCTGATTAGCTGCAGGATTATGAGCCTTTTGTTTATTCTGTCTCCTGTGGTCATTGCAGCATCACACATTCCCCTCAGTCACATTCAGCTAATGGAAAAGTTGTCATCTATTATGCTGAGGATATTGCTTTGTCTCTCATATTTCAAACATCCCAAACTACAAAGCTAGAGAAAAAGATGTCTTCAGCTCCTCATTTATCATTTCTACTCTCACAGGATCTGCTGCTGCAGAATTTGTTTCCAAAATGAGTTAAGGGAAAAATCCTTCCTAATTGGTACACTTTTCTGGTTTATCTCTTATTAGCTGCAATAAACACATGAATTACATAGATGTCTGTTATTCATGAAAGATTGTCATAAAGTGTCTTTTTAAAGCACTTCAAATTTAGTGACACTTTCCCCCTTTCAGGAATATTGTGATGAAAACATAAGAGGAACTTGCCAAAAATGCTTTCTGGGTGGGTAATAAATCAATGTAGCAAACATCAGCTCAACTGATATTGAAGGCAAAAGGCTCTATGGAGATTTGCCATAAGTGGGTGTGTTCTCCTCCTCGTGGATGCTTTGTTTCTACAGCTCTCATATTTCACTGCCAGCACGTTATAACCTGAATCATTTTGAGACAATAAAACCAACAGTCACTCTCACTGCCTCCAAATACTTCACAAATTGTTCAGTCCATTTTGCCATTTCCTTGGAAAATCAATTCCATGTCTCTATTTTAGCTCTGGTGAGCACAAAGATGACTGATTGGAAAAGTGCTGGTGTGCCAGGATAATCTGTGTCCAAGTGGGATCAGCACCTGGCAAAACCACGGTGTCTTTCCAGCCTTAAGCTTTATCTATGAGCACACCTAGCAAGGAAATGCAAGTGTTTCTCAGTCTTTGAGGTGAAAGATGTTATGGAAAAAAATGTGGTTACTAGTTTGCAGGTCTGTGGTTAAAACAGAAACTGAGAAATGAACCTTTGAGGTGTGGAGGGGTTTTTGTTATTGTTAGTTTTGTTGTTGCTGTTGTTGTTTTTAATTTTGTTTTGGGTTTTTTTTTTTTAATAGCAAGAAGTCATTTCCTCTAGGTTAGCACATGGTGAATCATGCCAGTTCCTGAAGCAATGGCACACAATAAATTACACAACTAGTCCTTGACATTTTTTGTCACCTGAAGAACCAGATTACAGAGTGCAAGATTTGCCAAGATAGTCTTGGCATAAATCTTTACAAATATGCACACTCATAATTTTTAGCTTCCACCAGGCACTGAAATTATTTGTCATAATTTTAAGGCAAATAAAGAAGCTAAAGGGCATTTTCAGAAATGCTTTTTGCATCCTTGGGGTCCTCTACAAATGTTAGGTGGGTGTCAAAGCTGTACACAACACCTTAAGTATGAACTCATTCTCATTAGGCTTGGGCAGCTCCTGTGCTTTCACACTGAAAACCTTCTCTGTCCAAGTACAGATTCTGCCAGGAATTTCAGCTGAAGGAAGTATTTTTCTTTCCAACCAACTAAGTTCTCTTATCAGCTTCCTTTTTATTCAATCTGTACAAAGCAAGTAAGATTGAGTAAGACCCACATGCCAGAATGAATACTAAAGCAAATAATTAGCAACCAAAGACCGTCTTCTCCATACCTTGAGGTGTGTCCAGAACTCAAAACAGTAAACCATGGCCCACAGTCAAATTCCAGCCACAACAGGAACAATATTTACACTGTGGATTTAGGGTTGAGAAAGTGAAATATTTGGGCAGAGGACCTAGAGTTTCCCATCAGGCTGTCTCTGCTTGTGTCCAGGAGAGGACAGCAGCTCCCAATGCTGCAGAGCACCTGGCTGTGTTGAGCAGCATGTGGCAAGATCACAGGCACAGGCAGAGATTTAACAGAGCAGAAAGTGGAGATGGGCAAGTAGAAATAGAAGATGGACTGTCTTCAGGTCCATCCTCATGGCTCCATTGTCCTAGACATCCCCTCAGACACACAGTGAAGGCTTGGCAGACCTCTTTCTCCAGCCCTTTCTTCAGTTGTGATGGAGTGTGTTTATGTGGGCATCTATTTACACAGTAATCAAAATGCTTGTATTGGAATGTTTAGTTTCATTTGGGTGGGCTGTAAAAGCCTTCGGTTTTTCCTCTGCTTCTGAACAGAAAATGAGGCTTCAAAGTGACAAACTCAAGAGCTTCATTTTGGAAGCTGTTAAAATGAAATGTTCCATCATGTTAGAAAGTATTTTTTTGTGAAGCTTGAAAACAAAACTCCAATATTTCTAAAATCCTTTCATTTTTTTTTTTTCTTTTCAGCAGAAACAAAAAATCAGCAACTCAACAAAAACCCCCAAACTAACAACAATCCAGTTCTGGAAATTAGATATGAATCTACTGGAAGTTTCACTTGCATACTTTACTCCCACTGAAACCCCTGTGTTCATTCAATTTGGTGGTTAAAAGGAAAAAATAAAATAGCCCTCTCCCTGTTTAAGGACACAAGCAGAAGGGAATGACAGCAGTGTCACTTGCAGGCTGGGCCAGGGACTGAGGAAATGCCAACACTACCAGTCTTATTTCCTTTTCTCATGGGACTTTCCTGATGGGATTTTAGCCAGTGGGTTGACAGAGCCAGAGACATCTTTGAAATAAAAGCAGCCTGATTTTCAAAAACACCCAGTGCCTGTCACTTTTACTGACTGCAGCAAAACTTCACTGAACTGAAAGAAGGGACATTTTAATGTAAGTGTTCAGCCATCTGACACTCAGGTTACTCTATCTATGAGGCACAATTTCTGGTGCTAATACACAGTATCTCCCCTAAACAGTCATGGAAGTGTATTTTGGAAAAGTGGGCAATCTCACAGAAAAGAATATGATATTTTCACATTTGCTAAAAAGAATATTGCTTACTGTGTGTGTACAGCTCCTGTTGGACTCAGTACTATCCAAGAAAATTCTTGTAGAAGCTTGACACTGAGGCTGTTGTGTTATAATGTTCTTTTTACAGCCAGATTTAACAGTTATTTCTTGTTTTCCTTAATTTGTATTAGTTAATTGCTTTGCAAATCAAAATATAGAGGAGGAGCTCCTGTGAGACTCTGGGAGTGTGCTGGGAGCATGTTGTGTTACATCTGTTCTCTTCACTTTGAATTGCATCAGATTTTGGAATGTAACAGACTGATAATGAGTGTCGTCACACACACTTCAATGCAACCATATCTCTACATTCTGAATTTTCAGCCCTAAACTTGACCCCACTGGACCCATGAGAAGGGTTTTAGTTCCCTGTGAGGGGCTTTTAAATCTATGCCAATGCATTTTGAAAGAGCTCTCTCAGACCACACTATTGCATAGATGTCACTGGACAAGATTTTTTTGTCAGCACCATAGGCTTGTCCCAAAGATGCCAAAGTCAATGGTATATGAATTTATTTATTTGCAACTGCAGACCCCTGAGTGCTGGTGAAAGACCCAGTTTGCATCCCTGAATTCAGACAGTGTCACTAATAAACAGCATAATCATATATGCGATCACAGTGTGTAGGAACAACCCAAAGAGACACGCGAGGCTTTAGGAGAAATCTCAGTGAAGAAAAGGGTTAGAACAGTGAGTGTGGAAAAAAATAGAGGGAGGAACAGGAAAAGATGGGCACACAGGGCTGGAACAAAGATACAAGTGACATGAGGTGAAGTTCAGTCTGTTCCACAGGAAAAAGAGGGGAAGCAGATGGTTCGCAGCTACTGCAGCCACTGCAACTGTTCCTGCAAGTGGGAGTCACTTTGGCAAAGTTGCCTCCAAGACTTCAGGTGAGGAGTGATGCAATGAGGAGGAAGATGGCAGGAAAGGATCACAGGGTTCTTTAGTTCCCCAGGCAGGGAAAGGTCTCCTCTGCCTTTAAGGCTGTTAGTCAGTAAGGCTGCAGTGATACTGCACCCCTTTGCAGTGCCCTGAGAAATCTTTGCTCTATAAAGATGAGGATGGATACAAGAGAATCCAAGCTGAAAACTGAAACCCTAAATTGCATTTAAAAAATGAATTAGCTACTTTAGGGAAGTGAAAGCTATCCCTGGATCAATCCATTCTGGAGAACATTGACCTAGATGCACAGATCTCCAGGGTGAGATATTTGGTTTCAGCAGAGAGATTTCATTCACCCTAAGAGTCCTGCTAGAGATTTGCAAAGTATTAAACTTGCATCTGATACTTATGTAGTGAACCAAATTCTTGCCTTCAGCAACATTAATTTCACATTAGAGTTAGCCAGTGGAGCTGCTCTGAACTCCAGCTAATGTAAATGAGAGGCACATCTGATCTAGAATCTCATGTGGAAATCAGCAATATAGATTGAGACATTATTTAGAAATATTTCATAGTCAATACCGTGACTTCAAAGCTCAGTGTGATCTCAAGTCTCCTGGCATGGATACATGACATTTATTAATAGAGGTGCTGAAGGACTGGCATCCAGTTGATGTCATCAGACAAATTACTTCTCCATTACCTATTGATTACTGTTCTGCCTGGCAAAAAGTACGTGCTTACTTCTCATGCCAATGGGAAACAGGAAAATTCAATAGCTAACTACCATAGGTAATTATCCAGTCCTTGAAATGCTTCATCTATGGACAAATAGAAACTGTGGCTTTTCCAGCATCCAAGAATCTGTTTTCCCAGCAGAATAATCCGAGAGAACAAATTGCTTTTGGGTTCCTCATATTTCTCTGATTCTTTTCCACTAGATGATAAGTTTAATTCATGCTCCAGGCTTTATTTTCCATGAGTGGGACACAGTTAGTCAAAAGATGACTATTATATTTGATCCACAAGATAAGAGTGAATCATTAGTAGGATTTATGAAAAAGTTTGGATCCAACAGGTTTCCACAAAAAAAATCACAGTTATTTAAATAGAAATGCATGTAAGAATGTGTCAGTTTTCACCAAATAAGACAGGAGAGAATCCAAGTGACTTTTTTCTCATTTTATTTTGATAGGAAAAAAAAAGCTTTTTTTCTGGCTCTATTGTCCAGACTCATTTTGTCTAGACTGCTCCATTAAATGCCAATATGTATTTTTACAGCATTGCAAAGGCATCACATAAACTGATATATTATTTCCTTATCTCTGCAAAACATTTTGACACTGCTGAAATTAAATGCTTCTGTAGTCTTAAAATCAAACATTAGATTTCTGTGTATGAAAAGACTTCTGGTTTCATTTTGTTTTCCCTCTTTTCATGAAACCACCTAATATGACCACAGATGTTAGGATGTGTCCTGGTGACAGAGTAGTAAGATCTCTTTCCTAGTCACATTTGAGATTAGGGTTAGAAGATCCAGACTGGTTCTTGTTTTCAAAGAGCTGATTCTTTCACGTGGAGAAAAAAACCCCACAACTCTCCTTCCTGTGAAATAAGCCTGGTGTTGCTGCAGAGGTGGTGTGGGGGTGGCTGTTTATAGACCTTCTAACAGCATTTGAGCTGGGATAGACACGGCACTGAGATTGGAGAGCTGAAGGGGAATTCAGCAGATGGGAATGTGATGGATAAGTTTTCAGAGTGAAGCCCGTGGAAGAAAGGATGGAAAACGGCCAAGTGCCCTTAGAATGGCGATGAAGGAAATGTTTCTCTACTAGCACCGAGTCAAAAAGGGATTTGTCATGTCCAGAGCCTCCTGAGTCACTGCTAAAGAATCAGGAAAACTCACCAGGCAATTGTGACTAAACTCAGACATTCCAATCGCTCTGTGAACCACAAGGAGCTTAATTTGGGATGGGCAATGGCACTGGGGTGGGAAGAGAAAACTGAAGTTGATGGGAAATGGGAGGACAGATAGCCTCTTGGCTGCAGATTTCAGCTCAGGAGCCTGTTATTAGCATTTTAGTCCTTCCAAACATCTTTTCAAGAGTAAGGATGGGAAGAGTCATTGCTGTTGGAGCTAAGGGACAGCTCTCCAAGAAAACACAGAAACTCCTCTGTACCTCAGCAGCACTGCCACCACCCCAGGTGTGCTCTACAACTCTGTGCAAGAGCAGGAAGTTATTCTTTTAAGATCTCTAAGAAATTACATGAAAAAAACTTTGACAAAACCTTCCCTGATTTACATCCTTCACAACTTCAAAATTTCAGCCATCTTCCACAGAGAGTAAATCAGAAAAGGATTTGTCTGACTGGCTATTTAATCAGTCTGTAGTTGCTTAGCTGCTCTCTAGATTGGCACAAGGTGGCCAGGGAACTTCAGGATCCCTTGTGACTTCTTGCAGAGCATGAAGTAATTAAAAAAAGTCTTTCTTTAATCTACATTCTCAAGGGCAAAATGGTGACCCACTGGAAAAATGGTCAGTAAAATGGATTTCATCAGAAAAAAAAAAAAAAAAAGAAAAGAAAAGCAACACTCACAGGCTTTGTTTTCTACATTTCTTGTAACTACAGCTGGGACAAGGTCGAAACCTTGCACTATGACAATTCAAATAAATAAATAAATAGAAATATTAAAAACCCAACTACTCAAATCTGTTGTTATCACTTCACCAAGAGGATCTCAACATCTCTGGTTGTCCTACAGCATTCCCCCTTCTCAGAAAACAGTGAATTCATGGACAGCTCCTGTTTTGGTCTTTCCCAAAGCAAAGAGAAGAAACGCCTCACCAGCCTGCGGGGAACATCTTGGTTATTTTGTAATCTCTGCTATGAAATCTTCACATGATGTCTGAACACTGTCATTATTTGTCAGGATTATAAATGGGAAAACAGGATCAGCCATCAAAATCTGAATGAACTTTGAATAGGAGCCAGCATGGAAAGCTGTAATTCATTACTTGTTGACGGCAGTGGTTTCTGTGTGAGGAGACAGCGAATGGGCAATTGCAGAGTTATGAAAGGGGTGTGTTTGACAGGGTTGTGCTTTCTCCATTTGTGAGTAGGATCAGGGTGTTCTTACTCTGCTGCCTCCAACCCTTTTGAATAGGGTGACTTTTCCTCAGCTAAAAGGACTCAAGTCCCAGCCCTTTCCCACTTGCACAGTGAGCTCTAATGCCCCTACTGCATTCATGTACAATTGTCAGTAATAAGGAATAATACATGTATTTATCTATATCTATGCTTGGGAGTTACTCATACCTCCCAGTGCCGAGTGAGGTAGCACTCAGGCCATCTTTCAGAAGATAAATAAATGAACAGACATTAGCTTTTTATTACTTCTGTGATATATGTAAGTGCTTTTGGTAAGTGACTGCTTCAGTTTTAACAGCTGAAAGTTAAGCAACCTTAAAAGAGAGCGCAGTTTTGTGCTCACTGAGGTAGAAAGGATAACTTTTCTGGCATGATGGAGGTTTTTGAATGTTATTACATGCCCCGTGAGCAAGTGGGGTTTTAAGATTACAGTTCCAGAACTGAAAGCTATTGAGTGATACATCAGGGGCTTGAGAATGAGACATAAGCCCTGGGTAGGTCTGTTATTAAGGATGAGGCGTGTATGGCATATAATCAATGTCCAACACTGGGAGGGAGCATAGCTGGGACAGGTGACTTGAACAGTATTCCATACCATAGAATGTCATGTCCAGTGTACAAACTGAGGAAATAACCTGGAAGCAGAGACTGATCTGGGTTTGGGAAGGGGGATCTGGCATCAGTCAGTGGGTGGTGAGCAACTGCATCCTTTTTTATTTTTGTGGGTTATTTTCTTTCCCTTTTTATTATCATCCTTACTATTATTATTATTTACCATTATTTTTGTATTTTATTTTGTTTTTCAATTTTTAAACTGTTTTCATCTCAACCTACAAGTTTTACTTTTGATTCTCCTCTGCATTCCACGGGGGTGGGGATGGAAGAGAGAAGGGTTGAGTGAGTGCCTTCGTGGTGCCTGATTTCCCTCATTTCCAGCTGGGCTTAAACCACGGTACTGGTCCATGGCTTCCCAGTGCTGTTGGCTTTGTCAGTGTGATGACACCCACAGGCTGATGATTCCCAGTTTTTACTGTTCCTCTTTGGATAGGGTACATTGCACAGACATTCCTGCTCTTGTTTAATAGCACTTTCTGCAGATTGCTTCCTTGGATTAACATCTTGCCTTTGTTCAGCTGTCAAAAATAATTCATGCAACAGTGCGAAACATATTTGAGGCAAATAATAGCACAATAATGAATATAAACCATGTAGCAGTGCAATGCAGATGAAACAAATAGGGAAGGAGATGAAAGAATTAATAACTATAACTACTGGAAACAGATTCTTTTTTAAAAGGTAAACACAGTGATAAACATCAGCCTAAAAAGCAAAAGTGCGTGCAGCCTGGAAACAAGGTGTAGACAAGCAGAACACAGTCTCCTCTTAAAGCAGCAGAAAAATAATCAGAAAATGTCTGGCAAGAGAAACTAAGTCATCTCTAAAGACTGCCAACAAATAATGCATAATGCATTTGTCTGCCTGCTTTGCTCTTTGCCTACCCAGAGCTTTTGGTTGTGTCAGAGGGAGATCTGGCAAAGCCAGAGCGGTGAAGTGAAGCCCTGAACAGGAATCCAACACACATTTTGCTTCTTTTACATCCTTCCCTGCCCTACATAGGCTTGTATTATTTCATTCCATTGTGAATTATCCCATTAGCATCACTGTAACACCTGAAAGCTGATCTCAGCCAAACTGATCTGCATAATGTTACATCTGAGCTTATTTATTTGGAGCAGCACTGCAAGCTTGGCTGAATCTTTGGGGGATTTTTTGCTAGTTTGTTTGCTTTATTTTTTTAACATAAATATAAATTATATATAGTGTTCACTTTGCAAAAGAGAAAAGCTGAAGATTTGTGAAACTCCATGAAAAAGAATTTCACAAGATGAAGACCTGACTTAAGCACATTTATGCAAGTCCTTAAATCCCTCATTGTTTAAATAATCAGTTAAGTTTGTGCACAATGCAAAGGATGTTTTTCCAGCCCATCGACCACAAGGTCTAGTAAATGTGTTTACTTAAGAATTTTTCCTGGTGGTACAAAGGTACCTTTTATTGTGCAAGGTTTCTTCTTAAAACAGTATCATTTTTTTTTTTTTTTTTCTGAATAAGAACTTCATACAAGTCAGGAGGAGGAGTAAAGGTGAGGACCTCAGAATTCCTATCAGGGAGGGATCTCTCAGGTTTTACTCATGATCTGGAACAATGATATGCCCTTGTCCACATCCATCAGGNGGCAGTTTGGAAGTCTGGTATGGGGAGCTTAGAAATCAACTTTAGAGAACTTAGATTTATAAGAAAACTTAAGTTAAATACACAAAATAAACTTTGAAAATACAAAATAGTGATAGCAATATAAAGAACAATATAAATCAACATAAATTGGGGAGATTGGCTGCGTCTAGGGGATGTCTGTGTCTCGCTTGGTTTTGTAAGAAGCAACTAACTTTAATAACTTTTTAATTGTAAAACATGAAAACTTTGGGAAGAAATGGTTATTCCTCTGGGAATGTCTGGGGTCGACTGTGGTTCTAGGAATAACCTTAACAACTTTAACTATACTTTAACCAATTGATAACTGTGCAATTAATAACCAACAATTAACAAATATGTGATTAACATAACATATGAACTTAATCCTCGTCACAGGTAGGGCAAAATAATTATGCAAAAGATTAGCCATGATGTTTATATATGACAGTTCAGACCCTGCTTCATGACTTTCTAGTAATTAGTAGGTACCCTGGCCTTTGCCAGTAACATTGGTGGTGGTGGTGAGGGCAAGCATGAGAAGGGCAAATCCCATCAGGCTGGTGAAAAACATATTTTTTTCCATAAAATTTAAGTAACACAGAAGAGTCTCCAAAGAAGTCGGTCCATTTTGCTTATAGAGGATTTTTTAATCATTGTGTTTTAAAAGAACAGAAGTAGTTTTGATCCAAGAGCTCACTTGGAAAAACAGAACAAAACCCCAGTTTTTTGCTGTCCATGGACATCATGTTTATGCCATATTAACCTCTTCCTTTGGGACTCCTCCTGGCTATCTGAGGGGACAGGAAAGATTATTTTCCCCCATTTTTAATCCATAGTTTGGCTGTGGGGGAGAAACAGTGGAGAATTGTTAATGTTAGAGTTGTCGTAGGGAGGATGTACTGGGTCTACCTAGTGGCATCAGGCTTTTTAGCCCCTATTACTGTGATTTTTCTGCATTGAGGTTCCAGAAGGGATTTTCCTTTTAGGTTTATTTGTGTGAGAGTAGGAAACTGGATAGGTTTTCTCTGGGCTGCAGTTGCTTTCCTGTGGGACAAAGTATACAGCAAATGAGAAAAGGTGCTTCACAAGTCCTCTGCTAGAGAAGGTATCTAAAGCAGGGGAGCAGCAACCACACTCCACTGCACATTTCTGATGTGGCACATTGCTTGTGTGGGTTTGGGTTTCCCACTCTATGTCCCTGGTCCTTCTCCCTTCTTGGGGAGAAGATCTGCAGGGCGAGGACAGATGTTCTCTGAGCCAGCTAAAGAAAAAATCAGCATGTGTCATACAGAAAATGTGATTTGCCTCTTTTTCTTCCCCCACATGTTGTCTTTTGCAAAATTGGACCTGAATTCACAGATTTGGGTGGGGCAAGGTAAGTGTTGTCCACTAGTCAACTTGTGTCCTCCTGACCCCCAGAGCTGTTCAGAAACAAGAAGCTCTGACTCTTTTTAGAAGCAGGTGAAAATAATTTTCCACTATACTGTGCCTTTCTCACTTGAAATAATTACACATATTTTGTCTCTAAGACAATATGCAGGCTAGATATTAAAAACCATTTTTGCAAGCTGGTATTGAATTGGTTTTATAAAGTACCTTGATGGCTGTTTGTGCTCCATTTCAATGAGTGTCAGGTGATTTAGAAAATGCTGGTAAGTACCTCTCTTACCTTTCTATAAATATCTTAAAGATCTCTGACCCAGATAAAAGCAGACAACACAGTAGAAATTTGGGTGCTTTGTAGATGGTAAATGATCCACACAGATTGTCTGGCTCCTCTCCACACCAGAGTGTCTCCTTCCATTGTGGTCCTGAGAAGGACATCACTTTCTAAAGTTAATTCAAGTTATAGGCATGAGTAAGGAAGTGGAACTGCTCAGTGGGAGAGGACAGACTTGTCTGACAACCAGGAGGAGCCTCCTAACATTGTAGAGGTAACTGGGAAATGTTCCCATGGGGAACAGTTCTTGACATCACCTAGGTCACTTAAACCACAACTGGAAATAAGCAGTGCCAATCTAAGATTTCCTGGAAGAGAAAACACTGGGAGTAGCTATTTTTTCCCAACATGTCCTGTTCTTGTCTCAGATACACTGATAAAATTCAGGCCAGATATTTATTTGCATATGGATTTGCCAAGGTGTCAAACAGTTTCTAACACATCATTTGAGGATGCTCAGATAATCTAGAGGCTGTCACCACAATGGGATCACATCCTGCTGCAGAGGGAAAGACTTTGCATGCTTCTCCCATGTCCAATTCTGTTCTACTTTTTGAGACTATCTTAGAAAATAAAAGTTTGGGAATTCTTGGACTTTTGGGGAATTGGAGAATTTGGGAAATCAAATTTAAAAATCCTCCTTGCATTCTTTAAGCCTAGGGGACTGTTTCCTTTGCTATTGGATATTTTTGGCAAGAGTGATAGAAAATATCCTTTGCTCTATCAAAAGATGAGAAACATCCTGTGGAGGACTGAAAGGGAAGTTGCATTGAGAAAACATTTTTGAGAGGCATCTCCAGTGAAGAGGCTTCATTTAATGTCACTTGAAAAAAAAATCCATTTTTCTCAAACTCTCGCTCCTTTTTACCAAACTATTACACTTGGGCACTGCCAACTAAGTCAGAAGGTTGGTGTGAGGTGTTACTAACATTTCCATGCCCTTGAAAATCTCAGGGAATGTTTCCTTGATATTGTGGTGTTTTTTTTTCTTGTTTGATGTCCTACCTTGTAAAATTGGTGAGAGCATCCTGGAAGAGGATGAATGCTTCTCTTTCTTTTTAATCCCTCTGTTCTGTTGTTGTCAGAAGCCATAATGTTGTGAGCTAAATGCCTCAGTACAAAAGTGGAGATCTGTGCTTCTACAAGCTCTTTTTATTCTTCTACACTGCCAGCTCATGAGTTGGTCTTTGATAATTGTTCCCTTCAGCACAACTTTTTACAGGTCCTCTTGAGGTTAAAACTTTTCAAACAATACCACTGAACTTTCACTGAACATGTACCAGACTGTACATCAATATAAAATTGTTCCTATCATTCTGCTATTTTGGAGAGAAAAACTGAAAAAGAAAATGAGAAAAACAGAATTAGGAAAATTAAAAAAAAAAAAGGAGGAAGAAGATGGTTCATTACTCCTGACAAATCTTTCAGAGATCTCCTGACTTTCTGTCCTTGGACATTCGTACATCCAAGTTACGAGTACTAATTGTAACTTGTTCATACTGGCATGGGAACAGTGGAGTAAAATAGAAGTAAACCAGAGAGTTAAAGAGGCTGAGTGGAAAAATGTACCACAGGTATGGCTCAGGATGTCAGAAGTGTACTAGAAAGAGATGGATCATAGGAAAATAGGACTGATTCAACAGGTAGAGATATGTGCTCCACAAGCCAGTCATAACCCCAGCTATTGGGCACCTGGCCCTCCCCCCCAGATTATCACCAGAGGGATCTGTTTGCATTAATAAACCTCAGTAGATTCTCTGCTGAGGTACAGTGGCTGGAGAAGAAAGAAGGTAACATGGCTGCTTGGAGCTCAGAGAAATTCAGGCAGGTTTGCATCATTCTCCTGGAGCAAAAGAAAATGGGTCCAAGAGAATGTAAAAAACTAGGAACACCTCTCAGTAAATTAATTCCTACTTGGAATTCTCTATAGAGCCCTGCAAAGTGTAGATTTTCACAGGCATGGAGGGTGGGTACAAATGCCATCAGAGTATCTTACTGTTTCACACAGGGGAAAACCAGTTCTGCATGTGACTTCTTGGATGAGTCTGCATTGGCTTGTGGTAGAGTGGAAGAGTGCAGCAGGGCTTTTATTTTAATGCTGTAATAAAATACCTACAATAAACTCTTATGTAATGATCAGTGCTCTGTTTCCATCAGAAATGCTCAACATATCTGACTTCAAAAGATAAGGTTCTTTACCAGGTAGGTTAGGTCAGTTAAGTCTTGCCAGTAAATACTGCATCAAATATCATATCTATTTTTACTGAAGTTAAAATGATTATTTTAATGCATTATTAGTTGTTAATTTTCACCTGATTGTGTCACATTAAAATAAAACATTTAGCATCCAAACAAAGATGTGAAGAAGCACAATGTCATCTGCAAAAATCAGAACAACCAAACAGGGCCAGGCACTTGCTGGTTGCCTCACAGCGATGTCACAGCAAAGGGCCACATCCTGTCCTTGGTGCCACCAGTGTAACTTGCACCAAGAGCACTGACTATGAGCAGTTCCATTATGTTCTGGTTATAAGGTTGAACAGTGAATATGATAATCTGGGATGAACCATGTGCCTCAGTACAGGAAACCAGTTCATGGAACAGAATGAATTGATGAGGAATGTGGATGACAAAGGTAAATGTGGTTTCTCAGTTGGCTTAAACAAAGGCTGCCATGGAGAGGGAGAGTCCCTTCTCATTCTTCTGCCCTCACCTGCATGGTTCTTCTCCTCCTCTTCATGGTTCAATAATTTCACTGAGTGAGTGAAATTTTCGACCAGCTCAGTGGAGATGGCTTGTGACACTTAATTTGACATTACCAACCCAGCAGAACTAGGGCGCATCTTCCAGGTCCACATATGTGCCTTCATTACATCATGATGAAGGACCAGGAGAAGAGGCAGATACTCACTGGCCTCTTCTGCCTCGTAGAAACCGAGATCTGTGTGCCAGAAGGGGCCCCAGCATGCTGTGGTAGATCCCCATCTGGACATCAGGGCTGCACCTGGGATGGTCAAAGCCTTTACCCCTCAGGAAAATGCACAGAAGAGGAATTCCTGGGTTTGTAAAATGCCATATGTGAACTCTGTGGCAGAGCTGGAGATAATTCTTTTAAATATCAGTCAGTAGTACCAGTCACGGGGCCTTGAGATGTCTTTAGCTTTTACCACTGAACTGAACTCTGTCTGAGCTGGGCAGGACTGATATGGCTGTGATGACTTCTATGCCAGTGAGCCAGCTTGGCCTGAGATCAAACTAGCAATGGAATATCACTGTTGGTAAGTCATGGTTTCCAGATGCCAATGTCTTTTAACATTGTTACCACAAGAGTGCTACTGGGACATTATTATCTAATTGGGTGAAGCCCATCCTTATTTAACATTATTTTGAAGTTTAATATAGTTTGTCTTCTTTTTTAGGTCACAGGACCCACAAATCAATATGTATTGAGTTAGACAACCACAATGAGACAGTTAATTCTCATCCACCATGCTTTGACCACTACCTACACTGACTAGAGAAGGCAGAATTGCCTCCTTACACTGAAAAGCAAGGAAAAAACCCACTAATGACATTGCCAAGTACTAACCCTAAGTTATTTAAGCTGGAATTTTTTCTGAATTAAACTATCAGTTCTTCCACATTGAGTAATGACTTTTCCAAGCAAGCTCATAGGTATGCATTTGAAGTTTCTATCTGCACTGTATGTTTTATACTCTACAGCCAGTTTCAAACACATTAAAGGTAAGAATGCCACAATCTGACTTAGACTTAGCACTCAGGTTCTTTCTCTGGTATATAAATCATATTTTTCTGCCTTTCAGTAAGATTCCTCTATATAAACCCTGGTGCCTCTGGTGAAAGTAAATTTACTGCAGGGTATTTGGCAAATAGACAACACCATTATCCCATCTTTGCAGCTTATTTTTACACATAGACTTTAGCAGCTCATGGCAAGTGGTTATCCTACCTGTAACAGTGTGAAAGGGTTTAGCTGTACAAAGCACTAGCTGTCAATGCCATTTTTTTTCACAAAGCTCAAAATACTCTGCATATTTCTTCAAACGCTGGTGTTTAGGTCTGTGTGATCACGCACAGCTCTTCTCTACCTCTGATTGAGGGTAAACACATTAATGGCTTTATGATTAATGAGAAAAGCCTGGAAATGTCATTATTCACAACTTAGAGCCCAGAAGATAAACAGCAATAATCCCAAAGCAATTGGCTTAAAATTAGTAGAGTTATATGTAAATAATTATAAGTTGAAAAAAAAAACCAAAAGCAAATTTCAAACTGGCAGTTATGAATGGCCTGGAAAGGCAATTTTATGGTTCACTAAGAGGGTGGGGGAGTGTGTTTTTCTCAGGCCCACCATGGCAGGATCCTGAACTCAGGTGATTATTTCTTAACATTGCTACAATACACATAGATAATACATTTTTCTAAGAGCAGAGTTCAGAGCGTCAGCATTGTTTAGTAATGCTGAATAGCAGATGATGCCTCAGGGAGCTTTCAGTCTCTTGGGGATTAAATGGACTCTTGCCCAAAGCCCTATGGAATTATTACTTTGAGGATACCTACCAGGCAGTGAGAGACTAGAAATAAACCATGCCCAACATTGGTGTAATGTCTTGCAACACCCCAGGCAGAGCAGTGCCAAGGTGTGACTTGTTCAGCAGTGAAGACACCCAAACCATGGCATGGTCATTCCTGACCTGGGACAGGGCCAGGACCTGCTTTTCCTGCGCTGGAAACCAGCTCCCATGACCACCACTGATGGAGGCATCTGACAAAAGAAGTGTGTGGGTTTTTGTTTCAGCTATTTTAAAGCTCCATTCCTTCATCAATACTTTACAACCCTTTTGATCCAAATTTTCTGTGTTCAGTTTTGCATTAAGTAGTTCTGCTCTTTCAGAAAGCAGAGATGAGGAATTACCTCAGCCAGCTTCTGTTGAGACATCTCAATGTTTTCAAGTACTTGCCTTTGCAATTTGAATTTTTTATTCTCCCTTTTTTTTTTTTCTTTGACAGCCTACAAATAGGCAAAGGCCATGTGCAAAAAGAAATACAAGTTCCTTACATTTGCCACTTTTCCGGATTTGGTAAATGTGTAGCAGTGGGGTATTTCCCACCTTTTTTTGGGTTTATGAACAAAAAAGCAGTGAAAATCGTCATATTCCTGTGACATGAAACTTCACAATATTCCCAGGAAACAGCATTTGTGACGGAATCAAACCAAAACTATTGCTAATTTTTTTTTCCTCATAAGAGTGCTCTAGTCAGGGAAGAACGTAATCTTGCTGCTAATTTTTTCCATTGTACAATTTTGTAATTAAATCTGCAAAGTTTAAGGGTGAGATTTTAGAAGGTCTGTCTTGCATTTCTTGTGCTTTCAACAGAAAGTCGTTCTCTTTAATGCATCTCTTGTTTTGGTTCCAGAGAAGATTGTGTACTTTCCTCAAAAGTGCTGAAGACCTTTGCAGTGCTTTTTATCCCTCTTCATCTTCAAAATTTTGACAGGAATGGAGTCTTTGCTAATGGCTCTCTTTTATTATGCACTCCTTGGTGTCAGATATGACAATATGCTTCAGGGAGACTTAAAAGGAATGGCCCACTCATTGTCCTAGTTCATAAAGAGCAACTGAAGTGGAAGAAAAATTATCATTAAAAAATTTTCCTGGAGATCTTCCAGGGAAAGCCTCAAGACTGAGCAAATGAAAAAGACAATCTCCATCAGTTACACCTGACTGTTCAGAGAATTAAGCTTGTTATAGAAATCATAACAAATGCATTTTCTGTCATTGGGAGGTTTGCTGGCAAGGCTTGAGCTGGAGGAAGAACTTTGGGCCGTGACAAAGTTATTAAATTTAGGAATGTTACAGTTCATACCTGCTGCAGCTTATTTTGAGCAGCCATTCATGTTTCCTTACTGGTACTGGCAGTCTCCTGCACCCACAGAAACAGGGAGTGCTTTTTCCAGAGTCCAGGCTGATCCAAGCCCACACAGCAGTTCTGGTTATGTCACTGATCAACTAAATAATGCAAACCAAGACCTGCCTAAAGGGGACAAAATCCATTTAGAGACCGTCTTGCCACACCATGGAGAAGAAAGGGGCAGATGTGTTGTGCAAGGGGCTATAAAAAGAGTTAGAAAAGTAGATTTGTCCCTGAATAGCACACAATGATTGCAACCTCTAGTGCTGCTGTAATACAGCTGAACCACAAAAGTATCTGAGCATAGTTAATTTTAACCTTCATGGTTATTATCTCTGGTTTGATAAACAACCATAGCCAAAGACATAGAGCAGCTTTTTATTCCCGTGCCCTGTGTCTGGATGAATCCTGCTGTATTTTGCATCCAAATACAGTTGCAAATACAGCTGCATACTGGGGTCAGCTGGCAGAGCTGTGCTGCACCACAGGGTCCCACTGACCCAGGGCTGGAGAGGTGCTGGGACAGGTTCACACTGGGGCCTGAGATAACCAGAGTTTTCTCTGATAAGGCCCTAACTCTGTGGTATTAGGGATGGGAGAGGAAAAAAGGGAGGGAAGTTTTTCTTAGTAGAACTTCTGGTCTTGCTACCACTTCTGCAGGCAAATCATCCAAACTCTAAATGGATGAAATCAGAAACAGGAGCACCAGAGATGGAATTTTTTCCTCTGTTTTTTTTTTTTCTTGGTGTTTTCCACCAGTCTCTGCAATACTGTTTATGTCTTCTGTCTCCCTGCTATGTGGGTCACAGACAGACTTGTCTGCTCCTAAAAAGTCATCCTGTTCTTTTATCTGCCATCAGGACCAGTCAGGCTGCTGCAGATCTACCTGCCCCATACCTCTCTGTGGCCCACGACTGTGAATTCTTCCAGCTCACAAGATGTGCCAGAAATCCCATTTTCCTACCAATCAGCATTGTTACAACAGGTATAGAATAACTAGAGGGTAGGCTGTGGAAGCTGCACATGGATGGGCAGAAGGAGGCTGTATCTCATTTTCCTATCTCAGTAATTTTTCTGTTTTCCTTCAGGGCAGCTCTCCTAAGCCTGCCTCCCTCTTTCCTGGTGCAGGGCTGGTCTCACCTCTCCTAGGCAGCACCAGCCCAGATTTAGTCCTCTGCTTTGCTCCCACTGGGGACATTGCTTAGGGTTTTTTTCTTAATCATCTACTGGAAGGGGAGAGAGAGTGTGGGGGCTGCATTTCTGAGGGGGTGAACACAGGAAAGTGTGGGTATGGGTGCTTCCAAAGGTTGTGCAGATTACTGTAAGGACCAAGGCTACTAGAAATGCCTGCAATACTGCTTATTCAATTATCAAATCAGTGCTCTCCACTTTTTAAAATACTTTAATGTGCTTGGAGGAGAAAGATACTTAATTTGCACATTAGCTAGAACAAAAGCTTTTGTTCTGAGTTGACTAAATGTGTTGCAATTGCTCCCACATCTTTCTCCAGGCAAGCACCCAGGATTTATGTACTGAAACACATCAGCTCTAATGATGACTGTGCACAAGAGCATGAGGATAGAGAGGATTTTGCTGCCTGTGTGTCTGGTTCTTTTGCAAAAGCTGATTCCTGTCTTCAGTCTGGTTCCCTCCAAGCAGTGGACAGCACTGGCTAAAGATTTGTGCATTGACCTCCAGTTGGTCCAGATCAGAACCCAGAGGAATTTGCTGAGAAAGAGGAAAGGACATTGCAGCCTTTCAAAAGTCGTTCATGCCTCCAGGGCTGATCAAAATATCTGAGAATCGTTCTGGCACTTCACTAACAAACAGGCATCCAGTCAATCATGTTGCATTTGGGGTCTTTTGCCTAAACAGGGAGAAAGAGCTGAGAGAAAAAGGAACAGTCAGTCAGCAGAACCCATCCCTGTGTGCCAGCTCAGCCATTCCTTGGTGCAGCAGCAGTGTGCCCTGTCTGCTGGAGGACAGAGCTGCAAATATTTACACTTTGCATGGTCTGTTACATCAGGCAGCTGAAACCCTCATCACCAGCAACAATTAGAAGCTAACATCTACACAAATCATGGATTTGGCAGTGTTAGTCAAGGTGAGAGAAGAACCAGGGTCTTAGCTGATCCCTTCTGTGCCAAAAAGTCTCCATGGCAATGCGAGTTTAACAATATTTTCAGTGGCAACAAGACACTTTGTAAAATTCTCCTTGCTCCTCTTTTTACTCCAGCCATCTTTGGAACACAGCCTGTCAACAGCCTCTGGAGCTGTGCAGAACCTTTTCTGCTGGATGTCAAACTTCTTTTTGTAGTGCCGCTCACTTCTTTCTTCCAATTTGCACATAGGCAGGAGACACATCTGAACCCGCAGGATATTTTTGGAAAATTAGAAAGAAAAATATTATGTTTATTTTAAGAAAACAAAGAAGGCACCCCACTTTCTGAACAGGGCCAAGGTGGCTGTTTAAAATATTGGTACTGCTACAAAAGGCCTGGCGACAGAATGATGGTTCAGCTTTGTGTGTGTTCGTCTTCCCCTTTGCTCTCTGATGAGACAAGCCTGGTTATTTATGCTGGGGGCAGCTTGCACAGTGAGATGAAGGCAGTGAGAATGAGCAATGAACTCTCTGGACAGGAGAGGAGCTCTCAGTAGCCCTCCTCAGCCAGAGACTGCTGGCTTTAATTCAGGATGGTGTGTGGGGATCACGACTGCTTGGGGTGGGAGGGAAGAGCTGGCTCTTGAGCCCTGCTGTGCTCAGCTGCCTGGGTTTAATAAATCAACTGGATTTATTTTCACGTAGCTTTAGACGTCTCTGGTATCATCCTGGGCTTCCTTTACAATCAGTAAGAGGAATGGGCACCTACAGCACTGTTACAGATGCTTGTTTTCAGGGGAGCTGCTCCCCCCAGACTCTGCTCACTCTCTTCCCTGAATATCCACTAACTCTGATGGGATCCTTGTGGCATCAGTGTGGGTTAGAATATTTAAGTGCAGGGAGTTGCATTTAGCCATCTGAATGCATCTTTAGTGGGAAAAAGGCTTTTTTGCTTCTCTCTCCCAGAAGGTTTCTGTACTTTAAATGTGTGTATTCTGACTTTTTATCTGCAACCATTTCCTGGTGGGAGGATGCATGTGTAGCAAATCTAAACCTACTGAAAATAAGCTTGTTTTTCTTATTTACCTTTCTCTGACTCTGTAGGAATAGTCCTCTCACTTGCCAGGCTCCATGGGCAACAGAGTATAAACCACCAAGTTTTAGAAAGTGTTTTGTGAATGAAGCTATGAGAATAACCTCAGTGACACTGCTGGTGGCTTATGGTTTATGAACCAGTGAGGCACCTCCAGAGAAGGAAATAGCAAATTATGGAGGAATAAGAAATAAAATTGTGCTCTCCCTACACTGATAGAAATGTGGAAAGCATGTACCTGGCAGCTCTCATGGTGAGTTTTATCAAAGCAGTTGCTGCTGGCCCAATTCTCCTGCCCAGTAAGCCAGGTTTTGACTTTTGTGACAGCAGAGTAAAGGCTGTACTAGATGTGTGCTACTGTTCCCCATCACCCAGATGAGCATCTCTGGCACCAGAAGTGTTGCAGGAGTCCCAGTCCTCATGAACAGTTTTTCTGCCCTTAGACACAGTTTCACTCTGTATTTGGGAATTTTGTTGTCTCCCGGTGCAGCCTCTAATGGTGGAGAAGAGGCAGCGCAGACTGTTTTCCTTGTGTTTGGTACCTATGATATAAAGAAATACTGCCTTAAGTGAAAAGTCCACATTTTTTCTGGGATAGTCTGAAATCCCTCCATGGCCTGCTGCAGATGAGGAGCAGCTGTCCATGTGTTTTGCAAAGAGACAGAAGCATTCTGTTGTTGACTTGTTAAAATAATGACTCACATAAAGGAAAGGTTTTGAAAAATCAAGCAGGAGGAGTGAGAGTGCATGCCTGTGTGTGCATGATGTATAAAAGTCTGAGTGAGGATTAATATTATATTAGAAATTTAACAACTCTGAATCACTGCAGTTTTCATTTAATGTTTTACCAAATGCCTGTAACCTTAAAAGTCTAATACATGACAGATACACCTAATTACCTCACTGTAAGAAAAATAATGATCAGGACTGTTAAGTAGGAGAAATGAAACATGACTAAGCTGGCATTTGCTACAGTGCCTAGTTTTAGACTTTTCCAAGCCATTTGATGGCGAGTCTGTAAGCAGTGGGTGGTTACTAATGCCTTTTCATGGTCAAAGTAACACTTTCTGTTCCACTCTCCACGCTGGGCTTGGGGTGGGCTGGGTCCTCCCCAGGGTGCTCTGACAGAAGAAAGGATGGACTGGGATGAATAGAG
This sequence comes from Aleadryas rufinucha, assembly GCA_013397815.1. NCBI lineage: Eukaryota > Metazoa > Chordata > Aves > Passeriformes > Aleadryas > Aleadryas rufinucha. Next base: position 136,864 of record VZTH01004628.1, read on the forward strand.
GAGGGTAGAGCCTGAGGGCTCCAATCTGTCTTCACCACTGACACCACTGGAAATGGGGGAATCATCTCCTCCAAACAAAGGCCCAGTCTGAGGTGAATGAGAAATTAGTAATTTTGTGAGGTTTAAAGTAAACAGTGATTATTAATTTAAAAAATTATTTATTATGGCAAAATGCAATAGCCAGTGCCTCACATGCATGGTTCAATATTCATGTTTCACCAGCAAACATAACATATATTTTCAGTGAAAGAGACATACCTGGGTGTCTAACATAGAGTGCATCACCAGAAGGGAAAGTTGATTTTTGACAAAACTTGAGTTCATCTTTATCTGTTGAGAGTAACTTTAATTTTAAAACAACCCCAACCAAACAAATCAAACTTGATATTAATGGTAAATCCAGCCATAGTCTTAAAAAAATATACCTTATGAATGTCCTTGGGCATCAGTAGGCAATGCTTCTGAGTGGAGTACTTTTTAATGTAGTATTTTTTTCTTCTCCTTCCTCCTCCTATTTCCTCAAATTTTTATTCAAAAAGTCAAAAACTGTTGAGCTGAAAAATGATCATGTTTAAATTTCTTCTATGTTAAACATGTCAGTGAAGCAGCAAAGTGCATTTTGTATTTCTCTGTTGCTCGAGGCATTTCTTAAAGCCTTTTCTCATGATCTACTTCTACCCAAATGCCTGGGAAAAGAAAAAAATTCTTCAGAATGAATTGATTTATGAACACAGCTATTGGTTTTTAACACACTTTTATTTTTTTTTTTGTCTTTCTCTCCTGGATGAAAGATGTTTAGTCTATGAGTATTATTGGTTCTAAAAATTCTTTCTCATATGTCTCATGCAATCACAGAGGTTAGAGAAAGAGACTTTTTGGGTCATTTAATTCATCCTCTTACTATTACAGGACTGTCATCTGAAGTATATCCAGTACTTTGTTTTATCCAATTCAAAATAATTTGGTAGATGTGGGCTTTGAAAATGCCCAGAAAATAATTCCAGTGTCTCATCAGTCCCATATTGATCTGGATCAGTTGAGACAGCCCAGCTGGACCAGCTGTTTTTGGGAACAGTCTCAAAGATCCACTGGTGCAGCTGCCACATGTGGCTGCTTCTCCAGCCCATCCATTCCTGCATGGCTCAGGCTGGGGCAGCTTCTGATGTGAGTCTAGAGCAATGCTCACACTTGTGTCTTCCACCCTTCCATCTCTTGGGGGTAGGAGGGAGGCTTGTAAAACTTTCCTGTTCTGATTTCTAAGGGCTCTCTCCATTCCAGCTTCCTCCAGCAATGGTGCTTAGGAATTTCAGATATGCCTTTCTGGGTGGTGCTTTTAGGCATGTAGCTCCTCTAATGAGAGTTTCTGGAGACCTGCACCTTTGAGTCCTGTGGAGCAGAGTGTGGCAGTGGCTTGCTTGTAGTAGATGGAGGATGCACACCAGATCTTCTCTCTGTATCAGGGGCTTTGCCTCAGTTTCTTGCTTTTGCTCAGACTGTCGTGATTTAAAACTGCTCTTTGCTGCTTCTATTCTGACTGCATCTGGCAATTGGCACCCTTCAGCCCATGAGCTGGAGGGCAGCTGAGATCCCACTTGGAGCACATAACTGCTCTATTTTGTGTGAGTGCCTTTGGCATATTCTTATACATTTATTTTTTTTTTAATCAAGAATGTGTTTAACATCCTGCAAGGGCCAGGTAAGCAATTTCTATTTGGTCATGACCAATTTTATTTATTTCTGAGCTGAAAACCTTCCATTAGCAAGCAGCGTAATGCAAGCTAAGGTCATTATCTTGAAGTTTACATCATTGTTGCAGTTTTCCAATAGCACAAAACTCAAAGATAAGCATTGAATATCCTAGTTTCTTGAAGGGGCTGGAGCCAGATCCATTTGCTATGTCTGTCACTGGACTGAGTTTCCCATGATCCATGGGGCTGGGGTGCAGGTCCTCTGCAGAGCTGCCATGGATGTGTTTGAGCTGAGAAGAGGGTCCTTGTGCTGCGAGGTGTGGCACCACAGTGATTGCAGAGCTTGCACCAGGCCAGGCCACTGGTTCAAACACCAACTAATTTTTAACATTTAAAACATCCACAGAATTACTGAACCATTTAGGTTGGGAAAGACCTCCAAGACCTTGGGCTAACCTGCACCTTGCTAACTACACCACAACACTGAGTGCCACATCCAATTGTTTCTTGAACACTTCCAGGGATGGTGAATCCATCGCCTCTCTGGGCAGTCCATTCCAACTTTAACAACCCTTTCTGTGAAGAAAGTCTTCGTGTCCAAACTGAGCTCCTCTGGTGCAGCTTGAGGCCATTTCCTCTTGTTCTGTCACTGGTTGCCTGAGAGGAGAGCCTGACCCCCACCTGGCTACAGCCTCCTTTCAGGTGCTTATAGAGAGTGATGAGGTCCCTCCTGAGCCTCCTTTTCTCCAGGCTAAATTCCTCCAGCTCCCTCAGCTGCTCTCATGGGAATTGTGCTCCAGACCCTGCACCAGCTCTGTTGCCCTTCTTGAGACACTCCCCAGCTCCTCAATGTCCTTCTTGTAGTGAGGGGCCTGGAACTGGACACAGCACTCAAGGTGCGGCCTCACCAGTGCCCAGTACAGTGGGACAATCACTGCCCTGGTCCTGCTGGCCACACTATTGCTGATACAAGCCAGGATGCCAATGGCCTTCTGGGCCACCTGGGCATACCTGGCTTATGTTCAGGTGGCTGTTGACCCAGATCCAAGATCAGTGGTTGAGGAAAAATAGTAGGAACAAAGTTTTCCTGACAAGAGGTCCTTCAGGCAACGTTGTGTTGAGGGTAATGAATGGAGTGCTCAGATTTTTCTCTGTTTTTGCTTGCTTGTTTGTCAATAGGAAACAAAAGTTCAACTTCCACATATCTCAGGTGAATTCAAGGGATGCTTTTAAGCAGAAAAGTACTCACTGCTCTTTTTCAGCTGATGCCTTTCACATCCTTTAGTGCTTATTGCAGTAATCAATTAAGGAGACTATGGTGAGCATTTTTTAAACTTAAACTCCTAAACCATGTATCCAAAGTATATGCCTGGATTTCCATGTGCCAATGCCCAGGAGATGACATGGACACAAGGGACTTGGGAAAAGAAAGAGAAAAGGAGAAAGAAAAGGAAATGAAAAATGAAAAGGAAAAATGGAGAAAAAAGAAAAGGAAAAGAAAAGGAAAAGAAAAGGAAAAAAGGAAAAGGAAAAGGAAAAGGAAAAGGAAAAGGAAAAGGAAAAGGAAAAGGAAAAGGAAAAGGAAACGAAAAAGGAAAAGGAAAAGGAAAAGGAAAAGGAAAAGGAAAAGGAAAAGGAAAAGGAAAAGGAAAAGGAAACCTCTACTTTATAAAGGTGATTAATTTCATGTAGTTCATTTTGGAAAAATAATGGCCTGGGGGCATCAATATTTACCTATATCTACTCAGGCAGGCTTTTAAACATAGACACACCTGTAGCACTGAGCTGTGTGTATTGGGTGTGTGCCATCCACTGTGGGGACATCCAGTTCCCAGAAAAGTATCTCCCCAAAGGCAGATCCACCTGAAAGTGATGCTTCTTCATATCTGTTTTTCACTAAGGCATCACTGAACCCTGACCCAAACTCTCCATGACTGCATAGCAACACTTTTCCAATTTTTATTAATGTCAGTTAACAGCTCCTCACTGCCCTTGCTGCTCACTCTATTGAAATTTTGGGGATATATCCACACCACTTATTTAATTTTTGGCCTAGGAGGCAGTGGGTGAGTGCTAGGTCTCAGAACAAGCATTTAGTGGCTGATTGTGTTTGTACCAAGTGTTACTAAAGGGACAATTGCCAGCCCTTGCTGGATAAAGATACGGTTTGCTCTAATTTTAAAAAACAGCCTGCAAGGTGCAACACCCACTCATCCTCCTCCTGCAAATCATGTCTGCTTAAAGATAAGCAAATATCTGGAAAAAAATTAATTGACATCTACATTTCTTTCTGGCTTAACACTTGCACTGCTCTGCTACCTAGAAGCTGCAGTCATAAATCCAGTCTCTCCACGTGCTAAATGCTATGGAAGGAAAAGGAATTTTGGGGAGTTGTTAATGTTTGCTTGGGTCTGCAGAGTCCCTGTTCACCCACCTTTTGGATAATTTTAGCACTTTCCCAAGCAATTGCTGCTATTTCTTTGGAGGATAGCCTTGGCTGCAATTCACTCTGGCTGTTTTAGATATTAAATTAAAATATCATTATCAGTCTATCTAGGTCTATCAGTGAGTAGAGACAAGGGATCCTTGGTATTGTAAAAACAGTGTTCTTTGGCCAGCCTTCTTCAAATGAGGATGGAACAGGAGGTCGCCAGGTAGGAAATCAAAGGCAAAATCAGCAGTAAGCAAGATTAACTAAAAGAATGAACTGAATAACAACTAAGAAGCATAGAGCTGGTCTCCTGTTAAAAGAGGATATTCAATACAGGTTTTTCTAGCAATCTTCATTATTTCCTATGAATTTTCAAAGAGGCTGAGGAAGGAAGAAATATTGGAAAAGCAATGTTTTCAATCCTGTTTGAGGGACAATTTTAAATTCTACTCCCTCATGCAGCTGTTCATCAGTAGAGCACAGAACTCCAAAACCATGTCTGCAATTCAGCCTTTTCGACTTGATTCCAAGCAGGGCTCTGACAATATCTGGGTAATTGCAGACTACTTGGAGATATTCCCTTGTTCCCAGTTTAAGGTCTCTCTCAAAACCAGAAACAACAAGAAAATTGCATAGATTGTTTCTTCAGAAACAGTCAGAAATCACTGGTCTGCTTTCCATGATGTTCCCTTGAAGCACATTACCATTTTTGTGAGGAGGCACAGTGAAAGCCAACAGTAAGTGTTGTTGCACACATCTGTAGTTGTAAAGCTTTGAAGGGGGGTGTGGGACGTGGGTAGGAAAGAGAGAGAGAATAGTGCTTTCTGTAGCTTTTTGTTGCTGTTGTGAAAAGCATCACAATGTCTCTTAATGAAGCAGATGTTCAGATAAAGAGTTTCAGGCTACAGGCACCAAAAAATAGAAGTTTCCACACAGTTTGAGTTCCAGCTCTGTTATCCTTGTTAACTACTTGTCATGCTCTGCCTGGCAAACCACAAGCTTAAAGGCATCTGTTGGATGAAAAGTATATCAGAAATATTTCCATTACAGTTTCTTAAGCACATCTTGCTGTTCACTCCTTCATAATGTTAGATGGAACCTTTTCAGACTTGTGATCCCAATTGCTATTACTCCTTTCATTCTCGTGTGGGGCACCATGGCTCTAATGCACTGCTGTTGTAAAATAGGAAATAAGTTTACATAAAACAGATGAGTTTTGATTTAATTGCTTTTTACTCTAGTTACGTGTTAGTGCTTGCTAACTGGAACTGTTTCCAACAATCTCCAAAGTCTCATGAGAAAACTGTTATGTTAACATCCATGTGGTAAAACTCTAATACATTTGGGACTCTTGCTCATTTTTGGATATATAAATGAGGAAATTGTAAGGGGAAGGGGAGAAAATGTTTTGGAAGACAGGTCTGGTTTGTACATTAAGTATGGGGCAAGAAAGTCACAGCTCACTTTGGAGAAACCTGAATCACTGGTGGGTATCACCATGCCCAGAGTGGAAGAGATTTGGAGATTACTTTCAAGCACAGAGTAGCTGCTAAAAAGGCTTGGTGAACCTAGAATTATGTGCAGACCAAAGACAATTAGACCGCTGGGTCAAAACCAGCGTTTGCACCAGGAACATCTGCTCTGGGTTTGTGTCCAGACTCTCATGATCTCCTGCAAGCCAGAGACTGGCGAGTGCCTATTAGGGGATGCCAACCAGAGGCATGGGCAAAGGAACAAATCCACCCTGTGTGCATGGCTTAACAGGATGTGCTTATTTTTTAGCTGCCATGGTTGATGTTGAAGTGGCCTGCCTGGCTCGTTGACAAGCAGGGATTTGGCAAGTGGAAGCATAAAGCTGGCTAATGGGAAAGGTGCACAAATCTCTGCAAAAGCAATAGCTGGCTCTGTGCAACCTGGAGGCAAAGCCAAAACCATCATGTGCACCGAGGTACAAAATGAACAAAATGAAAAGAAAAACAGGGACCATAAAGGGCAACAGCAGTGACTGCAGTGCAGTCATGCTGCTTATGGCCTCCCACAGCCTGTGTTAGACAGCACAGATGCTGTGATCACTCCTCTTCTGCTTGTGACTGGGGAGACAAGTGTTCTCCTCGTGCTGTGGAAGAGCTGTGTGGTGTGGTGGTGAAGATCATCTGCCAGGACCTGTGCCACTGCCTCCATCCAGCACACAGAGGAAGAGTTCATGTCCTTGTGGTGAAAGTGATACACAAGGACACAAGTCCCCTGGCCACTGTAACTCAACCCCGATCATAAAGCAATGAGGTCTTGAGTTACAAGAGCTCTGCAGTGAAACCTCAGTGGAGGCAGCTGGAAGCAGAGTAAGCCTACAACAACAACAGCAAGGTGTGGGAGTTAAAATTATAGCTCCTGAGTGCAGCAATATTTGTGCAGACTGCATGAACACACCTGTGCTTAACCCACCCTGACCCAGACTCTGCAGCTGAGTGTGGGTTTGTGTCCACGATATGAGTCCTGAGGTGTGGGAAAATCTGCCCTACACAACCTGGAGTGGGAAATGATGAAGCAAACAAAGCCTAGTTTTGCACTCTACAAGACAGAAAGGAACCTGAATGTACAAGGTGGTGTACAGGGTAGAAATCATGTGGATTGAGCCAAGTTTTGAAGAGCTGGTGTAAGGTTTTCATGCTTGCTTGGTGGTCCTGTGAAGACAGGCTGATGCTGTTGTTATGTTATGGACAGGTTTCTTTCCTCAGCCTCAAGGACAGAGTTTTCTGTAATCCCCAAATTCAGGAAAGGGTTTTGTCTGGCCTGAAAGTATAATTTTTCCCTGTGGCTTCTGCATCTTCAGGCCTTTGCTTCTGAAGATCACAGGCTAATCCTGGGCTATGCTAAGATGCCTCAGGGACATGGCTTTCCTATGGGAGTCTCTGTCAAGGACCCCAGAACTATATTCCCTTTGTTTATTTTAGTTAATGGCTTGAAATCGCTCCATAAATAAGAGGGTATGTGAGTAAAGACGACTTTGTCAGACCTAAGTATGATTACAGAGGAATCAAAATAGCTTTACCCCTCAGATTTGTCATGAAGATCTGCCTCAATGGGACTCTTTGTTGTCAGTGGAGATAAAAAGGTAATTTAAGAGAGTGGGTCATCTGACCTGTTTCAGATGTCTCTGTCAGTACGATGGTTTTCCCCCACCTCTGTCCCCGTTCACTGGACCTCCACTGACTTTAAAGCCAGCCTGCAGTGACTGGCTCAGCTACAGCCACCTCCATTTAGTCAGCTAAATCCACAGGCTGATACAGAGAATCTGGGTCAGGGATGTCAAGTGCAAAACCAATAAAGCAATGAACAGACACATTCATCAAACTCTCCTATAGGATGAAGAGCTGGTGCAGGAGCAGCACTACACAGCTATTTCTTCTCTTTCATTAAAATGTGCTTAACTTGGACTGCTATTCACTTAAACGTTCTCCTTCATGTTTCACCTTTTCCCTTAAAACTAGCCTTGGAGCTCACAGCATTTTCTTTGAATATCACAACCTCGACCTCCAGGGTTAGTTATTTTTTAGCAAAATTGCTCTTGCCTAGGCAATGCTGTATACTAACCAGAACTATGTCAAAGCATTAATTCACTTTCCTAATTATTTGGTGAGGGGAGGGCATTTGGGATATTTAAAAAATGTTGTAAATCTAATTAAGGAAATCTAAAAGACTCTTGAGTTTTCCCAACTGACATTATTTCCTGCATTTCTTCCACTGATGTTGATGTTCCTCCCCGTCACCTCTGGACTCATCAGGAGATGTCAGACTTTGCAGAACAAGCTGTTTACACAGGAAAATTAAAAGTACTCAGTGCTCATGCAAGTCTCCATATGACAATATGCCCAAGGCAGAGTATATGGGCTTCTTTCTCCTCTTAGGCTGGGTGCTGGGTGCCAAGCACCATCTGAAGTCTGAAGTGATTTATCTGTGAACCTCTCTGCACTTACAGGGGGGATGGGAGGAAGTTGCCACAGTCTGAGTTGGAAGTGCAAGTGCATTTCTCTGGCACTAATAGCAGACTCCTGTATTTCTGTCAGTCCAGGCTCTGTCTGGAAGTGCAAGTTAAGAACACTTCCAGTAATTTATGAGATGAGTGAGGAGCCAGCAATGTGAAGGAAGCTGCCAGGGAAAATCCTTAATAGCATGAAGTGCAATGCTAAGACAACATGCAGCCCTGGAACAATGTGACATGACTTCTGTTCTTCATTTTTGTCAAAGTACTGCAACTTCCTGAAGGCCATGAACAGCTTGAGAAGCACATGAACCACACTAGTCCCAGGGTCAGCTAACTGTCCAGACCATAATATGCCACAAGGGGACACTTTTTTCTCTTCAGTGGCACTTCCAAGAAAGTCAGTGCTGGTTGATCCCCAAATTTACCAGACTATTGCTTCTCCTGCTTATCAGCTCAGGTTCCTCCTGCTGGGTCATAAATCATAAAGTTGCCCTGAATATTTGTGCAGTGCATGGGACAGATGGAGCTGTGACCCATGGCTGAGGCCATTAAGCTCCTATAAAGCCAGCAGTAATAACAATAATAACAAGAAGCTTGAAAGAAATCTATGCTTTCCTAGAGGTGCAGGGAAAGACATCTGCCGTAAGCAGTTCTTTCATGCAAGATGCAAAGAAGCACTGTGAAAATCATTCTTGTGATTTGTCTCTGATTTCTGTGCCATCATTACCCTTTCTCTAACCCAAATATTTGCATCTTCAGTTGTTCCCATATTGTAAATCTTTTTATTGTCATTGTTGTTTTCATGGATACAATTTCTCCTCATAAGTGACTTTTCATTGGTGCAAAGCATTGTTTCATTGCTGTATTGTGTTGTACAGCTGCTGTTTTTCCTAGAATTGCATTCTTTGCCTGTAATTTCCTTCTTAGTACTTAGCACAAAAACCTGTTGTCCTTTCCTATAATTTTTGCTATTTTCCCTCCCTAGTTTAGTTTTGCTCTTGTCTGTGATTCAGCCTCCACAGACTTCTTTCATGGAGTGTCCTTTTCCCTCTCTATAATTTGCATCTTTTGCAATATTTTGTATTTCTTTCTTGTTTCAAAGGAAATTTGCAACACTGTGTCAATCAGATTCTCTTTTCCTACATGCAGCTCTGCTTCAGGTTCAGCAATCCTTTCTTTTTCCTCCCATTTCCACTATCATATTAACAGTGAACTTCCAGCACCTCCCAGTGCAGCCCATTCCAATGTCTGAGCACCATTTCAGTGATGAAATATTCCCTAATATCCAACTTAAACCTCCCTTTCCTTTCCCACAGGAACCTGATGACTGAGCACTGCCTCTCAACTACCCTCTTATTCCCCCCTCCACCTTTCTCTTTCTGTCTTTTCCTTCCCTACCTGCCCCTTGTTTCTGTCTCATTGAGCTACCATGTGTCTACCTACTCTGAATAGTGGGATGTAAATAATTATTTTGCTGTCAAATGTCTCATTTTCATTTCCTTCTTTGGACCATAATTCTTCCATGAGTGGTCACTGCATAGTTAATCGCAATTTGTTACATGGCTGTCAGAAATCCAAGCTATAGCTTGATATATTCGATCAGTGCCCTTGGCTTCCATGCAGAAATGTGCAGTGCGTTTTAGATTAAATTGTTATTGTTTGTTAACAGCTTATTCAGCTTCCAATGCAGTCATTGCAGGGCCTTGGGGGTGTTGGGATGCAGGAACAGCTGCTCCGAGTGTGATCGGAGGTGTCCCATCAGCAGTGGCTGAACCAGGACTGGTGGCAGGAGGCCACTGCCTGGGAGTTCTCTCTTACATTATGTGGCCAGGCAGGACTCAGGGGTCTTGGTCCAGGCTGCAGCCAAAGCAGATGGCACTGCTTTGAAAAGTCCTGGAAATACTTAGTAAGCTTTGAAGCTTGTTGAATTGAGGCTGTTAAGTAAAGCAAGTTTTCTGGAGAGAGGTAATATAGATTTCTGGATTGATTGTCATCCCTGGCTAAAACAGAGCAACTGTTAGGTAAACAATCCCTTCTTCCAGGCCAAAGTAAAATCTTTCACCTTCAAAGCTAAATTAATTTGATGGTGCAGCTTAAACTACCTTGCTGCTACTTCTGTAGTCATGAAGGATGTACCCTGGTATTTCACCCTTGGTGCCAGCGCAGCCTGTACTGGTGCCTACAGCCTGCACTAAGGACCTGTCAGAATAAGGCCAACCTAGAGGCCAGCCTAAATATACTGCCAGCTTAAATATACTGCCAAGTTCATCTTTTTATAGCCCTTGCCAATACAGTTCCTCCCGACTGTATGAACAGAAGTGGGCACCAAGGTGTCTCCACACTACAACAGCTTCATTGAGCAATGCTAAAGAGGTTTAAACAACCATAGTCTGAAGTCAATTTTAGTCAGCATTTTGCCTGAGAAACACAGATGGTATCTTGGTTGTCTGGGCTGAAATTTTGGATTCCTTCACAGGTTTCTAAGACAAATTTAATACACTTCAGTCTACCCTCAAACTATCTCTTGAATTCTGTTCTAGCAGTATTGAAGTCCGGCAAACCATGATCAGCATAAAAATGGTATCCAAAAAACTGTGCTATATAACATTGTGCAAGTCACACCCCAGTGAACACAAACCCAGCAGTCCAATCCAAAAGGTACTAAAAAAGAGACAATAGGCTGCCAGGTTTTCATCACCATCACATCTGTTCTAAGGGGACCCATACCCACTTTGACAGTCTGAAAAAGCTGCTTGCAGTGTAAATATTTTCTACACAGAGAGTTCTTTTATATTTTCTCAGAAACTTGCTTCAAAAACCTTAAGCTGCACCAAACTCAACATTAAAAATAAAATACAAAAGAACAGTATGTACCAAATGGAATCACATAATTCCTTTATAACATGTAGCAAAATTGTCAGTATATCCCCAGTCATAAAAATATTCCTGAATCCTATGCCCAGGGCGCCTCCCAAAACATAATATACTTCACCTATGACACAACATCCTCATAGAAATTTTATGGCTGTAACAACCCCCATGAGTCAGAAAAAAACTTGCGGAGGTAAAGCAGAATGGCAAAAACACCCAGTTATTAGTAGACTAAAAACTTTTACCACAAAGACACTCAATTTCCTCTCTCTCAGTCTTTATTCTCCAGAGGAAACACAAAACACTTTCCAAAGGTGGCAATCAAAAGACATTACTCATGATAAGAAAAAGTCACAGCATCAACAGAGACAAACATTCATGGCATGTCATAATTCTCCCCTTTTAGCACCACTCCAAATTGCTTCCCAGTGAAACTGCCCATGTGCCACGAGCTATAAATTCTTCCTCTCTCCTTTCTTTCTCTCTATGTATCTCTTTCCAGTGGTAGACACTCTCATGTCACCTTTCCCTTTGCAATACCCTTTCTTTTCTGCTACAGCTATCAAACTTTTCCTCTTCCCTTCCCCCCTACAACTGATTAAGAGACCATAATTAAATTCCATCTTTTGTTCTCAGATTATACTCACCTTTGAAGTTTTGTCTACCTATTCCTGGCTCAGCAAAAAGCTTTTAAGCCTGAAATCTGTCTGCTGTTTCAAAGTAAATCAGTTAATGTAACAAAAGATGCTTTTTCCTCCATACAAACTTTGCCTAGCTTAACACATAACTTAGATCAATGCTTTGAAAAAACAACACCTCCAAATCTATTTTGTTGCATAAATATTACTCAGACTTGATTTCCATGGCTCAGCATGAAATTTTTAAGGGATTTTTTCCTATTTTTTTCAGACTGAGTGGGAGTTCTAGAGGGCTAATACTGCCTGTCTTAAGAGGAATGGTATGAAGTGACTTAATCCTTAAAAAGTGTGTGCAGATCTGCGTGAATAAATTCATCTCTGCATCAACCAGGACAGTTTGCTGCATGAAGAGCAGCATAGCTCTTCATTCCTGTTCCTTTTGCAATCCATGTTTAACTGCCTCAGCACCTCCATGTGAAATACCTGGCTTTTAGAGCCCTGTGTCTGTGTTGAGCTGTAAGATGTGTGCTCGTGTATCACCTGCTGCAAGGAGACTGATGCATGGCTTTGTCCCCGAGGCTTTACTGCCCAGGCAGCTCCATGCCAGGCTTAATCCTGCCATTCCTGTGGAGTGGTGTCTTGAACTTAAAATTGAAGTGGTGCTAGGCACTCTGCACAGTCTGGGAAATGCAGGGCTGGGCTAAAGACCTTTCTGAAGCACAAGTACGTGGATCAGAGGAGCACTGGGCTCCCCATTGCAGCTGATCAGAGAGGGAAAGCCCCCAGGTGATTTACATAGTCTGGTACTTCATGGTGAGCAGCATCTTTGAAATTGGGAAGGTTTTGCCCTTTCTCCCATTAAGCATGGCATGTGATGTGAATGCAGAGACATCTCTGCTGCTGTTTAGGGAAGTGGTTTGATAGTAAAATAGCCAACAGACATGAACACTTGAATTCAGGCGCCTCATTTATGCTGCCTTTAAAATTTGAACAGGCTAAATGACTCCTCCTGAATTACTCTTATCACTCCATATGAATCTATGATTGTATTTTATCTTCTTTTTATTTTTCAAGACTTATTTTTTTTCAGTCAGGAAAAGCCCATCAGACTATTCTGTGTTCCTTGTGTCCCTGATAACATATTATCTCCTAATCTCTGTGTATAGGAATGCCCTAGGGAAAATCTCAAGGACTGAAATTCCAGGGAAATATTTCTCTAGGTGAAGTGAAATAGGTGCTATGGAAGATTTTACTGAAATATTTACCACGAGTGATTTTCAGTTCAGGACAATATGTTCCCAGGCCTTGCTCTGGGTTAGGTGCAAACAACCTGTATTGCAAACCTGCCTAATAGCACATTCAGTCCTGCTTTCTTCAATATTAAATTAATCCACCAAAGCCTTGATATGTATGACCCTGTGGCAGAGTCAGTCACCTGCATGCTCCCAAACTGCTGAAAACACCCCGAGGGAAATTTAAATTCTCAAAAAATTGATGGTGCTTTGATGTTGGTAAAATTTTTAATGTCATTTTGGCATACAATAGCAACAAATAAAGAAAAATCCTAAAAGCTGTGAATGCACCTTTGTCAGTTGTTTATGGTAGGACTTGTTTCTGTAAAAGCTACAAAGGGGATGCTATTGGGGATTATATGTTTATAAAAACAGATTCGATTCAGTATCTCAGTAAAGACAAGTACCTGGTTGCAGTTTGGTGGAGGCAATCAACTGCACAAAAACACTGTCTGGGGAGTGTTGGGGTGGGTTGTGGTGCTGCAGAAAACACTTTGAAAATATGTGCAGGTGCTAGGGTTAATGGGTCAGTGGGGCCATGGAATTAGGCATGGGATGCTTAAAAATGGTGCCTTCCATTCCATGCAGGAGAAGCACAGATTCAGCTTAATCACAGCATTCAGTCCAGAGCACACCAGGAATAATGCAAACCACCTGTGGGAACTGGGAGGCGTTAACTGGAGTCCTTCAGTCAGAGATGAGGGACAGTAACAGCCTTCAGAGATGCAAAAAATATTATAAACACCAAGGAATAAGCTGCTCACACTGTTCATTGTGGGCAGGATGGAAAAAACCAGCATTAGACAGCAGCAATGGAGAGTTTTGTTAGGCTTTAGGAAAAACCTTTTAAGCCTGCTGAAGCTCTAGGAGGGCCCAGCATTTCCACCTTTGTGGGTTGTTACGAAGAAGCTGTGCAGGCACCTGTCAGCAATGATATGTTAATGGTTCTGAGCAGAGCTGACCTCTGAAGGTCTCATTCCTATGAGTGGGAAGCCAGGGGTTTGTGTAGTTCCCATACATAATTTAGGAAGCTCGCAGCTGCTGCCTATAGGCTTCCAAAACCAGTAATGCTCAAAAGTCCTTGGCAGAAGATGCTGTCTTTCTCAGTGGTACCCAGGGGTGTTTGTGGAGGTAATTCCTTTTTTCCTGCCTAAGCATCAGAGTCCTCCATTTACTTATCCTTGGCAAACCCTATGGGATCATTAGTGAGGTAGAAGGCAATAGATACATTTTAGGAAGTTAGATCACTTGCTTTGCTTCAAACACTAGCTTGGCAAGACTGAATTTTTTCTTCAAACATGGTCAAACTTTATTTTTTAACAATACATTTTATTTTATCCTGGCCATCCTAGCCATCCTGGCTTTCCTTCTTTTACCCCAAGTTCTGTATTTAAAAAAAATATTTACAGAACAAAGAAGAATTATATAAAGTAATTATTCCTATTAATCCACATCAGCTTTAGAAGCTGGCTGGACAGAGACAAGTCCATATCTTACTTCCACTTCCACTTTAAAGTGCAAGTTAACATCCAAAAATCCCATTCACAGCCTTTTCTGCAAGCTCAAGTCTTAGAATGCTCATTTCTTGTTGAATTTCCCATGCTGAAAGTAACTAGGAAAGCAGTGTGCTCAGGCCAGGTCTTGAATCACTCTTCCTATAAAGAAATGATTAGATTTAGATTTGATTAGAGAAATGCTTTACTCTGCTTTACTACTGATTCGAGCACTCTCATAACATCTTAATCCATCTTTAACTTGACACCACCAGTTTGATGATTTTGACCATACTTAGCAGAAAACAATGCTACAGGACAAGGAACGTGTCAGTTTTCCCTCTTGTGGAGGGCTATGAAACAAACTTCTAAAAGACACTTCTAACAAAACTTATTTCTAGAGCCAGCAGTGCTACCTGAAGAGCAGTGTGTCCTTGAAAAATTATATATTCCTTCCTTAGCCCAGTATCTGCAACATTTGCAAGCTCATTGAGTGGTTGCTAAATAATGTATTCTGTTCCTAATTATTCTTGCAGATGAGAACAGCTCCAGCACAGCCATCACGTAGCCCAGCTCTGCTTTTCTTATGAGCATTGATGTTTGCCCAGCAGCTTTGCCAACTGTGGGTGCTACATTTTCCTTGTTTTGCTTGCAGTGAGCATGAACCTGGAAGATCTTACGATCCTTTTGCAAACCATGAGTTTCTCTGCATCCTGACTCATTTCTGGAGTGAGGAGGAGGACTGAGCACCTCACAGGGTCAGACTTGCGCACAAAAGGAATAATTTAGCATGAAAAATGCTTTTGTATTCAGCAAAAATATTTCCCTCTAGGATTAGTGAATATAAGAGGAAAGCAAAGGAAGTTAATGTTTGCCAGAAGGGAAATAAGATCTCTCCCACAGTATGGGGCTCAACTGAGCAATCAGTCTTGAACATGCAGCCCAGCATGCCCAGAGACAAACACCCTACTCCTTCTCCCCTGCAGAAATTTATTAGTTTGACACACTTCCCACAGCTTGCTCTCTGTACTCTATTTTCATGGCTTACAAGTGCTCCTGGAGGGCTGGAAACCCAAAAGTGTGATTTGAGTAATTGTTGCATTGCTCCTTGAGAGCAGCAAGGGAGAAGCCCCACACGTCCCGTTCTCCAGCCAGGGTGGTTGATGTACAACACTATGTTTTTTTCAGCTGAAGAGGAAGGCAGCATGCATTTGGTGGAGGTGCCACCTCTAGCTCTCAGCCTGGTATCCCCTCAGTTAGTTTTACCTAGGGGCACTACTGAGTGTGGTGGAGGATTTTGAGCTACAGACAAGGAGAGCCTGAGCCACCTCTGCTGTTTGAGACTCATTCTCCCTCATCCCTCTGGATCTATTGTAGACCAGTCAGGAAATATCTTAATCTGCCGGTACAGCGCAGAGGAGATGGGAGTTATTGCTAACTGTGGTCACTGCATTCTTTCACTTGTGAACAAGGGAACTGTGAACAGAAGACTGGGGGGAGGCCTCATTGCAGTTTCAGCTTCCTCATGGGATGATGAGGAGGGGCAGGCACTGAACTCTGCCCTTCAGTGGTCACTGAAGGGAACCTGAGGGAATGGCCTGAAGTTGTGTCAGGGGAGGTTTAGGTGGAGTGTTAGGAGAAGGTTCTTCACCCAGAGGGAGGTTGGGCATGGAACAGGCTCCCCAGGGCAGTGGTCACAGCACCAAACCTGACAGAGCTCTAAAAGTGTTTAGACAATGCTCTCAGGGACATGATGGGATTCTTGGGGTTCTTCTCTGCATGGAAAGGAGCTGGACTTCGATGATCCTTGTGGGTCCCTTCTAGCTCAGGATATTCTGTGATTGTGCTGGTCATCTCTGTCTCTGCCCAGCTGGGATGGCAGCCGATGAGACTTGCATTAACCTCACTGACTCCCTTGGGCTGGTCTCTGGGCTGGGATCACCTTGCTTGCCTTGAGATGTCTGCAGAGTGAAAGTCTGAACCAGTCACCCCCATGGTCAGCAGGGGTGGGTAGGCACAGGCAAGATGTAACTCACCTAATTCAGGTTAGATCTTTTGTTTAGGTGACTCACTCTAAAAACTTGTATTTCACCAATGACTGTAATGGATGTCAGGGTCTCTCTGCAGCTCCAGACACCTGTTTCTGGTCAGAATCAGCCCCACCTGTAGACATTGTGCCACATATGGAAGGTCTCTGGGGACAGGACACTCTTTCTGCCCATTATGCAATGCTTAGCCCTGTGAGGAGCTGTATTCTTTACCAAGACCACCAGTTCTGACACAAAAGTTCAATAGTTAACATGCTGTTGCTATAAACTTGTGGTCAGTACTGAAGATGCTATTTCTAGCAACTTGTTTTCCATTTGTTCTCCAAAGAACTATTCCCAAGGCAGTAGCAAACTGACCAGATGTCAGATCAGAGACATTGTTGACCTCTCTTTGCTGGTGCCACCACTAAATTTTAAATAGCCATTACAGATGAGACCATGACATTGTTTCTAACAGCTACTGCTTGGTTTGAATGATGCTGTCATTTTAAAATCTCATTTGCAATGAGTGTTCTCATCCTGACAAATCACTATTTTGTGGACTTGGTTAAAGATTTTGAAGAACATTTTTCAGGAAGGGATTGATTTGATGATATACTTTGCACATAACACTTGAACAATCCCCATCTGAAAACTGTGTTTTTAAGATATCATTTTACTTCTGGTGAAAGCAAGGAAGCTGATGGATTGTCTATGAGATGCATGAGCAGGGGAGGCAGATTAAACAGTGGGGTCTGAAGGAATAATTATTCTGTGTGCTTACCAGAGGAAATTGATTATCAGGCATTCTTGATCAATTCATTTTCCCTACATCTGCTTTTTCACAAGAATGAATATATTTCACTTTATTAAAATTTCATGGTCTAAGGGATCTTGTAATACTATGAACCAATAATGCCAATAAGCTGTTAGTACAAACAGTCCAGCCTAGCAGTGATGTGCAAAAACTTCAAATGTGGAAGCACAACAGTTGGGAAAGAGAGCAAAACCAAGAGCAGCTAAATGAAATGAAAGAAATGTGTAGTGAATGGTAAAATTATCCTTTGCCTCTTCCTCCTTGTGTTATTCCTTGATCAGAGTTTTCTGTCTGTATCTCTGTCTGGAACTGTCTCTTTTCTCTAAAATGTAATGCACATATAAGGTGAAGAAATTATCTAGAATGTCCCAGAGTTATTTTTGAGACTGGTTTTGCAAAATTAATGAAGTCTCCCATTCCTCTTACCAAAACTCTGGGCTTTGAAATTTGGACCTCAGTGTCTGGATCCCACAGAAAGCAGCAATACAACAAGCCAAGAATTATGCAGGGAGGGCAGGGGACACACATCTTGGGCTGTTCAGGGCAGTCAGGGGCCATGAGTTCCTCCATCTACCCACATGCTGTGTTTTGCTCCATCTGGAGTGGTGACACGACTCTGCAAGAACCTGCAGGGTTGACTTACCCTCTTATTTTCTTCCTGACCCTTCTTGCTCTCTTGTCAGGACCTAAAAATCCATCCCTTGGTCAGGGACTCCTCAGCTGCACAGATGGAACTGTGGTTGAAGTCCAAGCAATGGACCAACCAAACTGAAACAAAGGGACTGACTTCACTTCCTGCCACCTTTCACACCAAGTATTTAATTATTCAGTGGAACTCTCCAGGTGGGAAATTTGAACAGTCCTGAAGACTTCTCGTGTGCTGTAGCTAGACAAATCTTTATGCTTCAGAGCAATTTTTTTCATTTTGATGTGTTGATTAATACCCTGGATGGAGAATCTGAAGTCTCTCAGGTAGTTCTCACTGCAAAACCAATCCAACTGTATACAGATAATAAACCTTAAAAAATTATCTTGCAGATACAGAAAGGGTCAAAAAGGAAAATTTTTTGTAATTTTGTTATGTTGTACTCTTTTACTAACACAGTAGATGTTTATCTATGGTTTAAGACAACCAAGAACTATGGATTGTGCATTTGCAATAGTGCTCATGTAGGAGCTGGACGTCAGAACTGCACTTTGGGGATTATCATGTAATCCATATGGATCTCCAGATGGAGATGCTCTTGCACGGCTGCTTGCAAGTCAGGCTCTGGGCACCATCCAGGCAGCAACCAGACACTGCTCACAGGCTTTGATGCCTCATGGAAGCATTACCTTTTGCAAAAATGTCGAGTTTTTGTCAAACATTCTGTTGATGCAATGGTTAAGAGATGGAAGGTAAGTGAGACGTTCCTATCCGAACAGAGAAAACAAATTTCTACCATAGTAAATTACCTAATCAAAAAGACAGATATGCCATATAGTATTTTGGAAAATTTATCAGGAGATTGCAAGACACAGTGCTTTGCTGCTGAAAATATCCCTCTATGAGCTCAGGGTTCTGCTTGTAATATTATTTCCTCCTCTAGGAAACACTTTTTGCATCAATCTCAAAAGTGGGAATGTTTTCTTCATGAGCTGTGGACCAGCTGGTCAAGAGGGAATAGCAGCAAGGACAAAAGTGATGTCCTTGAATCCTTCATGCAAATAATTTAGATTCAATCTGTTTACAGAGGTTAGATACCAGTACATAATTCAGATCCCATTAGACTAGAACATCAGGGGTTAGATGATATTTAGATAGGTCCTACAAACACAAATCTCCTTTTTCTTAATGCAGTTAACCTAACACAACTCACCTTACAATGCAAAATAAGCACACTAAAGAATCAGAAAAGATGTTTAATTTAAAGTAAGATCCCAGTTTCTTTATTAATTTTGCAAACTGCTTTGCTGTTTGCATCATTACAACTGTATTGCATGGTTACAACTGTCAGGACTCATCTGAATTTCCAGGTTAAGATCACAATAGTAAAATAAAAGGAAATTCTTTTCACCATGGACTATGAAGGACAGAAGGGCAATCAAAAGACTTAATTTGACAATCCTTTTTGACTGGAATATTGACTCACTGTGACCATTACCGTGGAATTAATCTAACAGAATTTAGGCACATAAAATGCAGACTTCCATGTAGGAGTTGCTAGTTATCCTGGGCTCCCTGTGTGGCCATTGGAAACTCAGCCAGGGAATTTTCAGAGAAGTTAAGATGCATTTTATCTCATCCTAAAGATGCCTACAGTCCTGACATAAAAATGTTTCTCTCCACAGACTGAAGAGAACACCTTGGCAGGCTCATAGACTGCAGGAGTGCAATGTCAGCTTAGGTGGAGGCTTAACTGCCCATTTATACAAGAGAAACCATAGAAGCCCTTGAAAATCCTGGCTGAATCTGTGAATACTAAACTGGCTGCTCTCTTGTTGGCCTGGTTCTGAAGAGAGGGGTCACAGCACCGTGAGCCCATGAAATTCCCGAAGAAACCCCTAGGAATGAGGGCAGGAGCATATCCCTTTCTCGGGCAAGTCTTATGAAACCTTGGTCTTGCCTCACAGTGTAGGACTGTGGGGAGGGGAATGTCATGTTCGTTTTCAGGTTGCTGGAAACAGCAGAGCTGTAAAACATTGCAGGAGAAATTGGAAAACCTTTGCTAACCAGAGGGAGCCAGGGACCAGCCTGACCTTCTGGAAATGGTTGCTTTTGAGAACTGATGAGCTGTACCCATTTTTATGACAGACCTTGTTCAGCAAGTCCCTTTTGCTCAGCTGTAATTTCTGCTGGAGTAAGTGACTAGATTACAATGTTATAGTGTACATATGGTCCTTACAGCCGGTGCATTAAAACTTCCCCGATTCTCCTCAATCACTGCTGCTGCCAAAACAAAGGTATTTTGCACTGAACACAAAATCTATGACTTTAAATCTGCCTTGCTCCAACAGCCAGGCTCACTTTAAAAACGGTGGTTCAGCCAATGACCAGCCTGTTAATTTGCTGAAGAGATTATTGAATCTTGCCAAAATGCAAAAAGGAAAAGAAGAGCTGGGCTTTTCCATCGCCAATAAAAAAAAAGTGAAAGTGATGAGACAAACTGTGTGTACAGGAAATTAAATCTCTGGGACAAAACAACCTGGTTAGCTAGAAAGGGAGCCAAGCAGCCAGGAGACAGTAACACTGCAATCATAAAATATCTGCATTTTTGGCTGCCAGGTTCTTAATAAATGCCCCCTTTGCTTCAGTGTTTTGCTCTCCACCTTCTGTCTGTTCTTACTGTGGTATAAAGTTTTCCACTTTGGTTCTGCTTTTTAATTCTGAATTCCTGCTTTCTCAGAATTAATCTATTGTGCTGTGCTGTCTGTAGGTGCCAAAGTCTCCAACAAAACTACTGCACAAATTTAGGAACGGAAACAACTTCCAAGTGTTTTCCCAGGAATCAGCACAAAGGTCCATGATAGAGTTCCTAGGTCTTGCAGCAGACAGGTCCTGTCTCTTCTCACAGCCAGCCTAATTTGCTATAAGATCTTGACTCTAACACAATAAGAACTTCCAAAGCTGGTAGCTAAGATTAAAAATGTAGAAACAAATTACCACTAATGAGAAAAAGCCATCTTAATCATGAGGACAGTGTTCAGTTTAGATTTGTTGGCTCAGTACTTACTCTCCCTCCTTGAAGATCACCTTCAGGAAGAAGAAGAGCCTTTTAAGCTTCACTTCATGAAGTCTGGCTTAACATTGGCAAGCAGAGATCTGAGAAACTTTTCCAAAGCAGGGTGGTGTAGGAGTCCTTCAGCCAGCATGATTTCTGGGAAATCCTGTAGTACACAACATGCACATATGTAATCATGGACCAAAACATTCCAGGATGACTGCACAATGATCAAACATCATCTTCTGAGCATCCAACTAGCATAGCAAGGCCTGTGACTCTCACAAGATACTGTTTCTAAAACCCAGAAATTCACAAAGAGGTTGAAGACTGGTCACTGCTGAAAGCTCATTGTTATAATTGTTTTTAATTATAGAGCTTGTCATGGTGAAATGTTTATGAGGCTCCCAGCTTTCACTGACTGTCAAAGGGAACTTAGTCCCTTCACACCACTGGAGAAACTGGCACAGTATAAACCCATCAAGTGGAAACAAAGAATTAAACATCAGTGGTTTGCCAGAGCTTTGGTGACAGCCTTCTCCTCCCCTCTTTTCATTGCCACGCGAACAGCTGAGAGACGCACAAGAAAAGGCAAAAGAAAAGAATCCTTTCAACAGGAGACAAAAATGAATCACTTTAAAATAAACATAATCCCTCAGCCATGAAGGGCAATTAAACTTATTTTACTAGTGAAAAGGCGAGCTTAATAAAGTTATGAGTATTTTAAAACTCATAAAAGCCGTTTTTACATTTCCCCTTCATGGATGAGCTCTCACAAGTCACAAGTTTGTGAGCTCATTATCAGCTCCCATTCAGGGAGCTGCAGGTTGTTAAAGTGCTTTGTCAACTCTCTCCATCTCCAAGCTTCACCATTAATTCAAGACTGGGTTTCTTTTCCTTCCATCCAAGAAATTAGAACCCAGTAATAATTTTGATTGGAAC
Organism: Aleadryas rufinucha; assembly: GCA_013397815.1. NCBI lineage: Eukaryota > Metazoa > Chordata > Aves > Passeriformes > Aleadryas > Aleadryas rufinucha. The sequence goes on from VZTH01004628.1 coordinate 158,746, forward strand.
AAGACAAACAATAAGTTCAGGTCCCCATCTCTTCTCTTCATGCCAGCTCCATAAAATGATCAGCCAGATAATTGGTAGATTTTCTGGTTTTTGTTTCTCCCCAAGCAGCTGTTGAAAACAGGTGAAAATATGAACACACGATGGGAGGAGCAAAGAAAGACACTGTGGTGGAGCAAAACATGAAACATAGGAGTGATATGCAAATAACCAAGTTTAAGGAAGGCATTTGAAAGCCTGGACAATTTAATGCTGGTTCATCTGTGAGCATAATTTTCACCTTCTGAGTGGATCCATATCACTTTGAATGTTTACATCCTCTCTGGGGTTTTCTGCATTGTTTAGATTTTCCTCCCTAATCTGGATAAACCTGACTTGCCACAGATTGACTTATTTTAGTGGTTCTGGCCTAAAATTGATTTGGATTTACAGACTGAAATTGCCTTCTCTTTCAGTGCTTATACAATCACACATACAGCACGGGAGAGGGGTGAGCTGGGAGGAGAATTCTTGATTTGTTTCTGGTTCCTAAGAGCTCACATACAACAGAAATGAACCTTGTTTGTGATCTGCTGTACTGACAAATCCTGTATATGCAAATGCTTCAGGAAGTTAAAGCAATTCCTACAATAACAGTGAGTGAAAGCCGTATGCAAAACTCTTGTCTTTTAACAGCAGCTACTTTGTGCCAAGCAAAATAAAATAAGTAGCCAGCTGAGATGTAGAACTTCATTTACATCTTCCCTTTCTGTGGTAAACCACACAAAATGTACCATCTCAGATGAAATTTCAGACACTTAAAATAATAGCACAAAGCAGTCACACCCCAGGTGGTATTTGCAGAGGGGTCACCATATGAGCAGCTACAAGGAGTTCTGCCCAAAACTCACCTTTCACTCAGGCAACTCTGTAAGTGGCCACCTCTTAAAAGTGAGCTGCTTTGTTCCTGTGCATAAAACATTGAAACTGCTGGAGCTTTCAGATGTTACTTATCAAGAAAACAACAGGGCAGGAAAATCACACTCCCTACAAAGCACTTGACCTTTTGTTCAATCCCACTCCCCTGCACATTTTAATGCATGATTTTAAATGCTCTGCAATGAAAGGGAAATTAGGCTGCTGTGATAGTAGTGGTGCAGTTATTTGCAGTTGTTTCTGGAGGCTGATTCGGAAATGTTTTTGCTGGACCATGCACCATCAGGCTTCTTTGAATATCCTCATCAGAACTCCCCAGGATATGGGCATTGTACAAGCACAAGTGTGATGCATGCACACGTGTATTTTAGGAAGCAGCTCTTCTTTGAACCCTCAGGTGTCAGGATTATGAGTAACATATTTGTTTTCTGGAACAATCACACCATGTGCCTCCTAACACAGGAAACAATTTTTGAAGCAGGGTGAATAAAAAAGGAAAAGATCTATAAATTATACATTTTTACAACCTTAGCTCTGCTGCAAGAATAAAGTTGCATCTAGACCTACCCACACCAATGTTCTCTGCAACTGTTGGCAAGGGCATGTAGTGATAGGACAAGGGGGAATGGCTATAAACTGAAAGAGGGCAGGTGTAGATTGGATATTAGGAAGAAATTCTTTACTATGATGGTGAGGTGCTGAAACAGTTTACCCAGAGAAGTTGTAGATGCCCCATCCCTGAAAGTATTCAGGATCAGGTAGGATGGGGTTTTGAGCAACCTGGAATAGTGGAAGGTGTCCCTGCCCATGGCAGGGGGTTGGAACTGGTGATCTTTAAGGTCCCTCCAATCTAAACCATTCTATGGTTCTATAATCCTAAATTTCATGGACCAAAGAGGAAACACGTCTGAATATTCAGCCCTCTTACCTGGCCATTGCAGAGTAATGTATGGATCAGCATCACTCGCAGCACCAAAGTCAAGGAAGTTACTCTTGCACCAGCTGTGTTTTAGCAGAACAAACTTCTGAAAATAATACATGCTTTTGCCACTTGCGATGCTCAGGTTTTTAACAAATTTCCCATTCAGGCACAAATTCAATAAACCCTTGGTATTCTGTGTGGTTTCCAAATATAATATCATTATGTGATACAAATCATTTTACCGTTTTCTAATGTAACAACTCTCCAGTGTGAAGTACTGTTAATGACCAGCATAAAATAGCGATCATTTTAGTACAGTTGTAAATCAAAATTTATTTTGTACCTGGCCTTCCATGAGGGTACGATTAACTTTTATAAAATGGGCAGGATTTGGGGAGCCATTTGATTGGTCAATATTAGTTCTAAGCCACAGGTATAAATCTTTATGACTAAACAGGTCAAAATTCATTAGTCCCGTGCCCCTCCTTCAGTTCACTTTGCTGCAAAGTGGCAAAGAAAAAAGTACCAGTGAGAAAAATGCTTTTTGTTCATTCCATGATCTGTTTTCTCCCATCAGAATGAAAATATACTGTGGGCTTTAGGTCCAACCTTGCTGCACGATGATCTCTCCCAGTTACAGCCACAGGCTGGCATCTGTGGACAGCTCTGTGGAGGTTGCACAGCTTGGAGGGGCTTGCAAGAGCCAAAATCCTGCAAAAGGTGCTCACCCCTCTCAGCCAAGTCCTGGAGCCATCCCTTATCCTTTCTTGTGTCCAAGGCCAAGGCTAAGCAACACAAAACCACCTGGTGCTGTGTGGAGAGCCAAAACGAGGAGGAAAATATGGCATGGATTAAACAGAAGTGCCTGATGTTACTGACTCTCAGCTCAGTCATTGCTTCTTTCACGGCCTGGAGCAACCCTCTGTGCAGATGCTATTTAAATACTGACACTTAATTTCACACTGCTTGTTAATTTTCTTTTTCCCTTCCTCCCCAGGGCACAGACATCAAAGTCCACGGGAACACAGAGGATTTCAGGCCTACAGCGCTCTCATGCAGGTGCTGCTTCCCAGAGCCATCACCCCAGCATAGCTGTGCTGGAAGGGAAAAAGGGCTTGCTTCTTGATTAATTTGTTGTTTTCCACCTCCCTGCCCAGGCAGGTGTAGATGCTGAGCCACCTGGTGCATGGTGATGAAAGAGCCCCGTGAACAGCTCAGCCCATCACTGGGGTGGTGAAGCACATTCCAGTGCCAGCCACTGCATTTCTCAGAGGTTCTCATGGAGCTGGGAAGATTTCACTTCTATGCCTTCCTCTGGGTGGGCATAGGGAAATATCTCTATGCCTCGATGGAGTAATTTGATTTCTTGCATTAAAAAAATAAGGAAGAAACCAGAAGCCTTGCTATCAGTTGTGGGCACCTCCAGAGGTTTAATTCAGCTGGAGACCTGCTTTGCAGCTGGGGAACTGTCCACCAGTTATCCATCAGTCCAGCGAGGGGGCCACAGGAGGAGCAGCACTGTGTCCCCAAGAAGCAAATGCCCACACCTGCAGTGGTGTCCACTGGTTCAGAGCTGGGGGCACCAGGTGCCTCAGCACCCCCATGGAGCTCATGGCTGAGTGAAGGTGACAAGGACATACAGAGAGGCTGTGCCACAGCAGGAGCCCCTCCAGGACCTTTGTCACTCCTCTGCACCACCTCTCTGGTGATAAATCTATGAAAATTGTCTCCAGACAGTTAACGATGTGTTTATGTACCAGAGTTTCTAACACTTTATAAGCGATTCTTATCATCCTTTTAATCATCTTCCTTCAGCCATTTTAAACTGCTGTTCCCATGAGATCTATAAATGAATATTATTCATCAGTGAACAATGTTAGTGAAGGAATCCAAACAGAATCTGGTACTTTATATCTGGGAATTAGGCAGCTTTATTATGGAAACTCTTCTGCAATTTTAATTACAGTGACTCTTAATTTTGACTGTGCGTATTAAAAAAAATATTTATCTCTGATAAATACTGAAGTAGTGGATCCAAAAATGAGACCAAGAAAACAATGGAAGATATGTGGTGAAATATTTGTTATTTTGTGTCCTTAAAGCAGTCAGGGCATGACTAGAGCAGAGTGAGGATTAGGATAATAGTAAAACTACTATTAGACGGGAAAGACCTTTCTTTGCTTAAAGGAAACCAAAAGAGATTTCCTCACACTTAACAACAAATTTAAAAGAAAGTTTGATCAAAACTGGAAGGACTGTGCATGCAAAACTTGTTAAGCAAGGAGGAATCATTCCTCATCTGAGTAGTCAGAGATTTATTGAGTCTGTGAAGCAAATATCCTCTGCAGCAGATTTTAGCACCTTCCTGACCCGGTGGCCAAAAAGCACAGCCAAGCAGGCAAAAATTGGCTCTTCTCTTTCCAAACACTCACTGCTTCTTGTTTAGATAAGAAGTGAGTTATCTGCAATCTTAGCAGGAAGCACTGCTGGCCTCATTGCACAGATTTTTTTACTTCCGAGGGTACTTCCCTGTCTCAGATTGTTCCTTCCAAGGGAGGATGCACTGCCCTGTCTGGAGCAGCATCAAGCATGGCAAAGCACTTTGGGTGCATCCAGGGTTCTTCAGAGTGATTTAGCCTGGTTTGGTTTGGTTGCTGTTAAAAGAAAACAAACAGATTAACATCTATGCTGAAATAAAAAGAGTTCCCCTAATGGAGCAATATTTTGGGAACAGAAGAGGCTCTTCTTTCTCAGGATGGGACACATTTGGCTTCTGAGATCCAAGGAGCAGCCTCTTAACTTGGACTTATAAAATCATATCAGTAAGAATTACTTAATCCCCAGTACTACGTACAAATGGTGTGTCTTCTCCTTTAAAACTGATGGCTGACTGCAGGCTGTGCAGACCTTTAAATGTTCTTATTTGACTTGTGCCCTCCACATCCACGGTTGATTCACAGTCTTTAGTGCCTTCATACAGCCATCTGTTCCCCTGGCCAGCTGCCCAGGGACAACCTGCTCCTACCCTTCCCTCGGACATATGGTGCCAGTGCTGCGCGAGGGCAGCCTGCACCGCAGGGAAGGAAATTCAGGGAAATTCTCCTCCGTGGTCCCCCTACTCTCAGCCTGATGGGGAGAAAAAGGGGCAAAACCAGGCTGAAAAAATATAGATAAGGAGCCTGAGGGTCTCCTGAGTTTCCCTGGTTGCTTGTGCTGCTTCCAGAAGACCCACAGCCAGGCTGAGGAGACCCAAGGTAGGCGACCACCTTGGAGGAGTTTACCCTGAGGTCCCCTGATAATCTGCAGAGCTTTTTGCATTACCAGCCATCTGGCTCGCTCCAGGCTGTGTTTAGATGAACACACCAGCTCCAAAGGGAGCTGGGGAGGGCTGGTTCCCGTTAGACACCCTGCCTGCAGACATCTACCTGCAGGTGAATAAAGCCCTTGCTTCCTCCAGGCTTCGCAGCTCCCACAGGGTGCTGCAGGGAAAGACATTCTTGGGGGTAGCAGAGTCCCAGGGCATCCACCCTTTAAGGCCTGATTTGCATTTTGCAGATGGGTGAATGTCATTCTAAGGTCTGGATACCACAGCATCAAAAACACAACTGCAGCTCTCCTGGGTGCAACTTGTGGAAAGCTGCAAACACCAACCGAAAAAAAAGAAACAGCCCCAAATCCAGCCTGCCTTTGACAGCATCTGGCAAAAAAACCATCTCACTGAGAATTTCACTTGTGTGCAGGCTGCAGAAAGTGGCAGGTCACTCTCACCACAGGATACACACACTGGGATTGATGGCATGATGCTTTTTTGCTTTTTATATATATCCCCCTCTATATACTCTTTNTAATGAGCTCCAGGCTTTCATGCTTAGGGGTGATCAGAGCCACAGGGTTCTCTGAATGGAGGAGTTATCCGTAGGGGGATAGGAGGCAGCAGGTCCAAACTGACAGGGCATTAAGTCAGCACTCCTTGCAGAAGATGCTCATTTTGCCATGATTTGTCATGTATGTATAATTCAAAAATTAATGTGCAGTTCTGTTCCTTCAATGGAGCCTTCTAATGGGTTTTGGAAGGATTTATTTACTACGGCTTGTTGTGATATTTTATTAATTTTATTTCAACATTTTATTACCAACAACAAAAGCTGAGAAAATACTTTGAAATATTGCAACCTCTTATTATATTCATAAACTACTCTAGACTAGAGAGAGAAGTACTTGCTATTTTGTAAAGGAGTGAAAAGAAATCCTTGCTTCATGGTTCACTACAGGTTTGGAAGACTCCTACACCCAAACTATGCTTTACTGCTGCAGAGTTGAAAAAGGTGGCTTGAAATGAAGTGCAAATTGTAAAGCTACATGGCATTAACTCAAGCATTCAAAGGGTACTCAAATATGAAATTGAGGAATCACTTAAGTATTGTTAAACTGAGCCTTCCTGTGTGAGCAATGCAGGGCAATAAACACAATCTCAGTGGCAAATACATTATTACCCTTTAAAACAGCTTTAGGAGTGGTGTGAGAATCCAGGGATTAGTGATTCTTTCACACCAGACAAAAAAATGTGTAAGATACAATAAAGAAAATCATTAAAAAATACTGATATAAAACCCTGATATGCTGTAAAGAATTAACAGGATTTTAATTAAAAAAAAAATTATGTCCTTCACATATCTCAGGATTATTTGCAAGGAGCCAATGAGCATGAAGATGAACATGGTTTTCTCATTGCGAAGGAGCTGGAGTTTAGAAACCTCAAATATCTCACCAAAGACTGTTAAGGAAACTAAATTCTTGAGGCATAAGAAGGAAACTCCTACTCCAGATTAATCACTGAAAGCAATTAACCAGAAATTGTTTAATTAATTAGGTAGGAACAAACAGTTTGTTCTCACACTGGAGAGCAAGGTCCTACATTCAGGATCTCTGTTAAGGTTGGTGTTGTCTGTGTGTTCAGAAATGACCCAGGAACAGGGAAAGATACTCAACGAAATCAACCCCTGACTGATGAGCTGTGGCAGAGTCTTGTGCTGTGCTGCAGCTTCAAGACAAAAAGATGTGTTTAAACCATTTCAGAGCTCTGTCCCAGCTCTCACCAGCATGTATATCACGTGGAAAACCCAGACATGCCTTATCCCCTCTGTCAGTGGTACCAGGGAGGTCTGATGGCTGTGATGTCTTTCCTGAAGGAATACTATGTGGCATGTGGATGTCTCCTGAAGCCACAGCAGAGATTTCTTTGCAAAATCCTGTGCTTTGACCCCAGGCCTCTGGCCAGTGTATGATGTGTCTGAAAATGGTGTAATGCAATTTCTTTGCATGGCTGGTGCCAGAGTGATGATAGAGGCAGTGGGAAGGAGGAGTAGAGGAAAACATTTGAGCTCATGACTGAGAATCCCACATACATCCCACATCAGTATTAAATAAGTCAAACTAGAAAAAGGTAAAGCAAAAGCCACACTGTGTCAAAAGCAAAGCTCAATAAACCAAGATAGAAGTGATATGAATATATCAGAAAGAATATTTGTGAAAGTTGATAATGTACTGTAAGTCCTTTTAAATCTATCCCAGTTCTTGGCAAAATGGAAACCTGCCCTTTTTGTGGCTCACTGTCCTGGTGCCACACACAAATCCTCCTGAGAAAGAATTGATGCTGAATTTTTTCTTGGCTTTTTTTTTTTCCTTTACTGTTTAACAAAAATAAGTGACTCCCTGTACTCAATTTGTAAGTGGTCAGTGTTCAGATTATGAGCTGAAAGTTAGACCACTTGACGATACACACCTGTAAAGCCCAAACAGAGGAACTTTCACCCCAGATGAAGGGGAGGAGGAAGAAACATCTTCGGTCCTTCACTACCTCATGTTCAATCAATTTTCCCTCAATGCTGAACCAGTTCCTTTTACTCTGTTTCCTGCCTTTCCTTTATGCAGGACAAATCAGTCCCATCCAGTATTTATGGCAGCCCTTATTTCATATTGATTATTTTTAGCTCGCGGTATTCAGCAGCAGCAGAATTCTCTATTGAAGTTCAATGCAAAATCTAACTACAGAAGCACTCTTGCAATAATTATTTTATGAATTAATTACAGGTAAGTGGCTGTACATAAGGACAATTGTAATTATCTGTATCATACACTGAACTGCAAACAGTCACACTTTTGGGCTTGAATACTTTTCCTCTGCCTTTTAAGAATAAGCCCATTGAATCTAAAAGAACTCCTTGCACCAGAATTTGGCTGACAGGCTGTGCTGATTGAAAGCAATATTTCTGTCTTAGGTTTGTGGGTTTTTCCCCTGAAGAATCTATTAACAACTTTTTCTTTTCTATATCCTTGTTCAGTTGCTGTGTGATGCAGGTTTCAAGGTCATGCAATATCACCATGGGCCTTCATCCCAACACCCACTATTTGGGCAGAAATCTCGTAAAAATGAATCAGGAAAGAGTGTGGAAGCACCTTTCTAATATTGCTTGCTTGTTTGGGGGGGATTTGGCTGAGCCCTGATTAGTTATGTGGTATCTCATGCCTGCTGCTTCACTCCAACCTTCGAATCTTTCTGAGGAGAGCGTTAAGACTGAAGCCAAACCATCATGGAATAATACAGATCATAAATCAAGGGCTTACACACATCTCTCCTCACACAGGCTCACTCACAGCATCGTGTCTCAGAAACCTTTATTGTTTGCAAAGTTCAAGAGCAGATGAGCTGGGTGTTGCTGGTGCATCCCAGCAGGAAGAGGTTCCTTCCCCATATCTCCATAGGGCCAGTGTTAGAATCCAACTGGGATCATCTACAGGAAGCTTCCCTGGCAAGACCTGAGCCGAAAGTGCCTCCAGTCCAACCTCTTCTTCCTGTGGTCTCACACCAAGCCTGGACATTGCTTATAGCTATTTCTCATTCCCACAGGTGCTCAGCACCCCTGACCATCCCTCTTTGCTCCTCACATCCCTTGTCCTTCTTTATCCATACTTCTTCTGGGCAGGACTCCAGATGCACAAGGGTGTTTAGGCTCTTAATTCCAGTGTGGAGCAGGGAGATAAAGGCACCCTTGCAGATTCTGGGTGAAGGAAACTCCTTCCCCCTGCTGTGAAGATCTGTAGAAAAGACATCAGGGTTCAGTGAGGCACTTGTAGGTATTCAGAAAACATCAATTTCTTGCACAACTTGTCTGGAGTGTGTGCACAGGTACGGAAAAATTTCGGCTGATCAGGTGGGAACCACCACAACACTTGGGAGGTGGGCAAGAACATTGCTCTGAGGGCTTAAGGGTCCCTCTGCTCTTCCATCCTCTCATGGGGATGTCTGCACACATTCTGTGTAGCCCACTAAGATCAGCACCAGTAGGAAAATATGTTTGAAATCAGAGGAGATGCTTTGTGTGGGAAGAAGAAAAGATCAAAGACTAACTTAGTTCTTTGGAAATGAACCATGGCTCAAGCAAGAAAGAAACTAGGAAGATAAGATCTCAGGCTTCAGAATTCAGATCTGGAGAGCTGGAGTACCCTGCACAGTCTGCAGTGAGATCAACAGGTCTGGAAGCACTTCAATAGCAAAGCTGAGAAAAGGTTAAAATAGAAACACTCTTCTACAAAACTGGCTCCAAAACAGTAAAGGAAAGCTAGCAAAAAGCACAACCTCTGCTAAATGCTCTCTCAAATGTACAGTCTTTTTCCAATGTCAAAATATAAAATATGAGGAATAGACGCCATTGCCTCAAAAAGTAACTTTGAGAATCTTTTGGGTGCCACGCTGGAAGGCACCATATGTTAACTGCTTTTTAGCCCCTTTTCAAGGAGTTCTGAACACCATCAGAAGTTAGGAGACCTGTAATTTCTAAACAACTCCAAAATAAATTTTTTTATGTTTCTATCTTCTGTCCACTGTAAAGCATTTCCATAAAATTTCTGAACTTCCACAGGGGAAGTAGCTAGTGCACTTTACTGAGGAAAACCAGTTTGTTAGACTTTCTTTCTCCCCAGATTCCCTGAGATGAGCTAATTAAGAGAATCTTGATTAGCAAAATGCACAAGAAAGGGTTAAAACAGAGCAAGGGCTGAAACCTGGCCCTGTTGAATCATATTTAAAAATTTCATTGACTTTCATGGGGCAGAAAAACACATCTGCTTTGGAGAGGATGATTTTAGTTTTATGATAGGATTAACACAGCTGCTTTGAAGGAGGCTCACTCAGCCCTAACTGCTTCCAACTTTCTGACAGCTTTTCAGCCCTAATCTTTGATGTTGAAATGGCTCAGAAGTTCAGAAGTCCAGCTGAGGTTCAGATCCCAGCCCTGTTGAGGAGATGAACCTTTGCCTATAAGAGAAAAATTAGGAGCTGGATTTGCCAGGATGAGGAGACTCTGAGGGCAGAGCCTTTCCCATCAGTTTTGCAGGAGGTTTTTCAATGAATATCCCTGCCTGGATGTATCTACCGAGAGGAAAGTGTCCTGGAAGTACCAAGGTGACATTTTGCATGAGCCCTCCCAATCTCATAGTCCTGTCAAGTCACAGGGTTTGAGAAAGTTAAACCACAAACAGGCTAAACAGCAGCAATTTCCAAACACCTCAACAGGCCTCTGATATTTAAACAAATTGGGTGTTTAGCTGTTCTGAAAATCAGGCAGTGAGACTAAAATTCATCTGCAGTTTAGACATCTGTATCTGAGCAAGGTGATGGAGGCCACAGAGGGTAGGGAACAGCTGAGCAGCCTGGACTGTGAATAGAGGTGATGAATTATGTCCCCAAAGTGCCTATGGTGTCCCAGTGACCATGAAGGGTGACTAGCTTGGTTCTTAAGGTAGGTGAGATGAATCACAGCTCTAGTTAGCTGGAAAATTGCACAATGACTTTGCTGAGTTGGTCCTCAATAAAAATATAAATTCACATTCTGCCTCCTGTAATTGGTGTAGATTCAGAACGACTACTGAGTGAAGTATGGAGGCAGTTCTGCCCTCGCACTCTAAAGATCTGAACTGCTCTAAAAGCTGAACTACTGATGAATGGTGGTTTCCTGAAGAACTTGAGAGAGAAAATGAGGGGCCACTTTGCTTGCCAGTGCCATCAGGAAATGTTGCAACAGTCAGGGACTGAATTGTAGTTGCCCTTGCTCTTCATTTCTGTCTCATGGTTGCTCATGAAACCATTATTTTTACTGTTGGGAATAAGTGGCAGGATGCAGACTCTGGAAATGTATTTCAGACTGCTTGCTTGATAAATCACCTTTTATTGTGAAGGGTAGAGGACTGACAACCTGGTGTTCAGGCTTCTCAGTCATGTCCTTTTGAAAGGAAATTGCCTCCATCTACTTTGATTTGTTTGTTTAAACACTGGAAAAAACTGTCCATGTCCTAGTTTAGGGCTGACACGGACACTCACACAGCTCCTCCCAGTGGGATGGGAGAGACAATCAGAAGGGCAAAAAGGAGAAAACTCCTTTTTGTTGAGATAAAGGGTTGAGATAAAGACAGTTAAAAAGGTAAAGCAAAAGCCACATGCACAAGCAAAGCAAAACAAGGAATTCATTCCTCACTTCCCATGGGCAGGCAGGTGCTCAGCCATCCCCAGGAAAGCAGGGCTCCATCATGCATAAAGACAACTTGAGAACACAAAACCCATCACTCTGAACATCCCCCCTCTTCCTCATTCTTCCCCTAACTTTGTGTACTGGGCATGATGCCATACAGTGTGGAATATCTCTGTGGTCAGTCAGGGTCAGCTGTCCTGGCTCTGTCCCCTCACAACACCTTGTGCACCCCCAGCCTCCTGTCTGGAGGTGTCAGGTGAGAAGGAGAAAAGGCCTTGGCTCTGTGTAAGCCCTGCCCAGCAATAACTAAAACATCCCTGTGTTATCTATGCTGTTTTCAACATGGATCCAAAACATAGCTCCACGCTATAAAGAAAATTAACTCTCTCCTAGCTAAAACCAGTACAATAGAAAAAGATTTATTTACAGGGAAATAAATTTTGCTTTTGTCCCTAGACAAATCCATAATCTTGTCTTGTGCTCTGGTTGAAGCAAAGTTCAAAAGTGATGTGTGGCCAAAGACAGGTTTATGATTATTTCCTTAGAATCACCTATTTTTTTATGAGCTAGATTAGCCTGGCTTAAGCAATATATTTGGCAGCATCACTTCTTTTATCAGGAATATAAAATACCATGAGTGTTTGAGAAGTTGATTCTGATTAATTCCCAACCCTTCCAAAAGTCAGTTTTACTGCTGTCCTTTCAGGCCTTCCTCTTTAAGACTGGGTGCTGAGTACTTCAGCTGAGTTTTCTACACCAAGGATTTTCTGGGAGTCACCCTGGGAGAAGGCACAATTTATAGTCAGTCTGTCTCAGGTGCTTGGGGATAGACAAAGTAACATCTCCTCCATCTCCTTATACTCTTGGGTTTGAGTGGTCCCCATATCTCATCTTAGGTCACCTCTTCACTCAGGACAGGATGAGGGGCTCTGGTTGGTGTCCCCACATGATTTTGGGGAAGCCATCTGGTCATTTATGTCTGTAAAGCATACTGCAAAACTGAATTCTGCAGGGACAAAGCGGTATGAGCTGGGGCACCAGCAGAGGCAGAATAGATCTCAAATATGGGTCTTTTGCTTTCCCTTTTCCAGATTTTACACCCTCCTGTTAAGAAAATCACTTTACACACCAGAGCTTCTTTACAGAGTTGTAAACTGTAATGTTTTTCCAAGCTGCCAGTTTTCTTTCTGTTACTTCACCTTTCCCTTCACACAGGTGAGCTCTAAAGAATCAATTCTCATCTTCAAAGATATTAAAGCAGTTAATGAGATTGATAGGTTTGCCTTCATCTCCTGTTAAAACTGTCCAACTTTTACTCATTGCTCTCTCTGTCACAGATTTTTACTCCTCCTTTGGAAAAAGAATGTCTAAAATTCGTTCTAGACCCATATGCTATGAACAGTTGCAATCACGAAGGAAAAGACTGGTGACAAAACTAATTTTTCATTGTTTTAAGATTTTTGTGAAAAGTGCCCCAGAAGTTATAACTGCTGAGGGATTTAAGGCTTCCACGTGTCTCTCGGTTACAAGATGTGTTTATAGAAATGAGAGATCTCTGCTGTCAATCTATATTTCATATCTGACTGATTGACTTTCCAGTAATGATCTTTTAATGACAGTTTTGTTTAATACTATGGCTCCTCTATTCTCTTTTGGTTAAAAATCCAAACAGAACCTCCTTACCATCCAGGGTAAATCTCAGCATATGGTGTAACATAAATTAGTCCCTCTGCCACAACCAGCAGAGTAAAAGTGTGGCCTTTGGTCGTGGTCACTGGGATCAGTGAATTAGAACAGGAGTAGGTCACTGTTCCCAGGGCAGACTGGCACTGAAGAGCAGGGCATGTAGCTGGCCAGAGGGTTCCATGCTTTTCCATCAGCCAGGAGAGTCTAATGAAGCTCTGAACCCCTTTTCCATCCACCATAGTCAGACCTTTTTCTGCCCACTTCACATAACCAGTGCACCAGGTGTCTCTCCCTTCCCTTCTTGACTGTTTGGTCCCAGTTTTATTTCCCTTTCCTTGGCCTCTCTTCTACCTCCGAATACTCATCTCTTTGACCAAGCATTTTTTCAAACTTCCTTCCCTTATATCTGTCTAATTTAATTACTTTTTTAACCAGACTCTCTTTCTAGCCCTGCAATTCCCTACTTCATCATCATACTAGCAGCAAAGAAGACAAAAGCACAGGACAGACAGAAACTGGTCACACCTGATGTTGGGGAGCTGAAATGTGTTACAAGAACATCAGGGTCTGCCCCGGAGCTGTGAAGAGCAAATTCAGTCACTGTCTCCAAGCTAGCAGAGCTCAGGAGGAGTAAGAGCTGAAAGGCTGTAGAAACCTCAGTGATAACCCAAGCCTGGAAGCTTTTTGCTGTCAAACTTCCAGAAGTCTTTACTGATCCAGAAAAAAAGAGTTGACTTCCAAAAACAACAGCTCAATAGATTTTCTAGGGATTGGCACAGTTATCCTTGGCATAAAGGTAACCTTCCTGCCAGAGTTTCATCTGGGGGAAGGGATACTAAAGCTGCTAAGAAAAGTCTCCACTGTTGCCTGGCCAAGCAATGCAGTAGCTGAAATGCCTTGACAGAGTCCCTGAATCAAAAAGTCATGGAGAAGTCAAAGCACACAAACCCCACCTTGCTCTGCAGGTGGCAAAGCTGGCTGAATGGGAATTGCTTCAAGGATTAATTCAGGCGAGCGTCCTGCCTCAGCCAGGATACACAAGCCCTAGCTGATGGGACTCAGGAAACAGAGAGTAGAAAAGCAGTGGAAACAGGCTCATCTTGCAAACATTTGTTAGAAAAGCAGTTCCAGTGAGCAGCCATGATAATAAAAAAAGAGGCAGCAGTAGCAGCTGCAGTCAGGATTTTCATACTCTGCTCAGGCTGCACATTTGATCTGTCACAAAATCCCCAAAGCCACCTGAATGATGCCCTATCTCCTATGAATGAATCTGGTTTAGAGGAGGAATCTGTTTTTAAAGGAAACAAAACAGGTGATACAGGCTCTACTTTGGAAAACTCATGTGATTTCATTAAAAAAAGGGTTATGCTTCACTGGCTTGTTAGAACATGTTGAGTTTTACTGTCAGTGTAAAGGCTTCTGTAATGAAACCAATCACTACATTGGGTAGGAAATTCATAAAGCTTTTAACCCAATTCTTTGGATCCTAATTAAAATAACATCTAAGAAGCAGAGTTATACAGGCATGAGATATTAGCGCAGTGCTTCGAATTAGGTTAATTCTAGAAACCATCTCTTTATAAAGAAAATTTAACAGCCATGAGAGACTCCGTAAAAGCCAGCTGTGGGATGTGAGATTTGTTATTGTTTATATTAACACTGGGTATAATGACAGTGAAATCAAGGTTTTCTGGTTTTTAAATTATGCTAAAGACCCACAAATGATAATGGGCTTTGAAATTGGACTCTGAAGTAATATCAAATAGTGAATGTGATTAAATATAGATAAACAGAGCACAATCAGTCATGGAAGAAGAAGCCAAAGAAGCAGTTGTGAAAATAGAAATGTAGTGCTGCAAACTACCAAGAAAAGACATTTGTCAGAGAAACAGAAAATGGTTCAGAAAATGTCCTGAGTTCAGGCAGCAACTTTACTAATGAATGCAAACAGGACTTTGGACTTCTGGGGAATATAATAATTTGTAAATCAAAAGGAGAGGTAGTGAAGTGCTTCTGTACAATGTACTAGTTAAAGACCATCTAGAGTAATTGTCATTGTGCTTCTGAAACAGTCTAATTTCTCTTAATTGGGAAAAATAGAGATGAAGTATAATATTATGCACCTCAAAGATATGAGTGATGCAGGAATTCAATAAAAAATTAGACTTTTCCTTCAGTGCCTGATGAAAAGGCTGTTTCTGTAAACACTCCCACATCAGATTGGTAACATTGCTCCTAAGATACACACGGGTAGACGAGAGAAGGAATATTGCCACTTATAGCAGTATTTTCCCAAATTCCCTCCACCCCATGCTGTGCCCCTGCCATACAAGGGGGGTACTGCAGGGATGCACTCAGAAGGCACCTGCTGAGGAGGGTTCAGCTCTCTGAGGTCCTTGGTGCAGCTGTGGAGGTGACAGAGACGCCCTGGAGACCCAACAGCTCCTGTTACACTCCATTTACAAGGGGATGTGCCCTGCTCTAGAGAGCTTCCAAAGGCCACAGAGGAAACACAACTGTGGAAAAGAAAATTATAATAATTTAAGTGGTAGGAGTAGAAACAGCATCCCCACATCCCACAGTTTTGTGGGTTTAGAAAAACACCACTGTGTGTCTGAGGTGTAGAACACGTGTGCAGTGAAGATTAATTCTGTCCAAAGGGTTTTTTCCATTTCTGACCCTCAGTTTCTGGATCTGTTGTGTTCCCCTTTCCTCTACTTGTGCTGCTGTAAAGCTGAGCTCTCTAATGCAGTCACCACATCCACCCTGTACAGCACAAACTGTTCAGCATGAATGCACTGCTCTTTGCTTGCCTCTCTTGTGTTCCCATGACACTGTTGTTGACAGGTTTGGAACACGTCACAGACACAGGGGAGGGGAACAAGAAATGAATCAAGCTAAAATCCCAGGCAATGAGATTTCTTGCTTTTAAGACCTTGTTTTCCCCTGCTTTTGATAAGAAAGTTCATTTATTACCCTGCTTTTAAGTGAGTTGCCTATTCTACCTTCAGGATCCTAATTGCTTTTGAGATTGTATATATCATTAATACTGTATATCTTCATTTTCTAGCCTAGGTAATAATTGAGCATTCAGTCATTGTTATACCCACCATTCTGCCAAAATTTATTAAAATGAAGCAATTAACTATTGTCTTAAATGGAGTTTAGAGCTAAGGCTCATTAATTTTAGACCCAATACAATTAAGTGGGATGATAAATGTAAACTTTTTTTTATCACAGCTTTGTACAGAAACCTTTTTTTATTATGCAGTGTCAGTGTTCACTTTGTGCTGCATATTTTTTAGTTTGTTTGGCCTCATTTTATGAAGACACAAGTCATTACTGTGTTTGACATTGGAATTGTCCTGAATCACACCCAGAGCAACAGTATTTGCACCCTCAAGGCTGGCAGACAGAAGGCAGCACCCTTCTGGACAAGAGCTTCAGATGCAGGAATCCACAGCTGAGGGCTGTCACACAGAGTGACTGGATTTCTAAAGCTGATTTCCCCCCTGCCCTCAGCTCAGCTATGAACCTTTCAGATGAAGTCCTTTTCTAATTAAGGTCCTTAATGCAGATGAACCTAATGATGTAGCTACATGCTCATGAACAAGGTCAGAGATGAGGACTCCTGATGAAGTCCAGAAGGAGCACTCAGGAGCACAATGTCAAGGCACATGATTAAATGCCTTGCTGAATGAAAGCCTCAAGATCTAAATATACCCAGCCAGGCTCCCCAGAGGCCCCATAGCACATCAACTCAGACCCAAAGATGATACAGAGGCTTAATTCCATTAAATTTTCTCCTTTAACACATAACTTCCAGAGCAGTATTATCCATATTCCTTGGTTTGGGTTATTCCTTCTCTACTGAAACAAGAGGAAGAAATATGAATAATAAGTAAGATAGAAGAGTCTGGGGGAAAAAAATAAAAATAATAATAGTTATAAACTCTGCCATTAGGTCACAACCCTAAAAAGTACAGCTTTTCTGTACCTCTGTCTAGCAGCTGGACAGAGCACTTTGAAGGGGTCTGCAGTTCTTAGAAAAGGGGTATTCTTGTCCAGATATCCCAGTATAGTCACCTTGCAGGACATGTCTTATGTTGCAGCTTTTGTGTCATTTGAGACATAAATTACATCACCACTTTGCTAATACGTATTTTAGAAGAGGGAGGAAAGCCATCAGAACAAGGAAGGATCTGGATCTGGCTGTCTCCACACATCACTACCTTCCTCCCCTACCTCCACAATGAGATAAAAGGGGCACAGTTGGCAAATGCCTCTTTGAAACCTGCCAGGCTTTCCCTTTGGTTCATGACAGCTTTGAGAATCCCTGGGCTGGCTGCAAAAATGCTGCTTTGTAGCCCTCACTCTGATCTGCTCCTTGGGGCAAAGGTACGCTGCTAAAATAAGAGGAGTTTGGCTTCTACCTGCAGGGAGGTTGTGATCAAACACCTAAGAAATGCCTAAGATCATCTGTTCCAAACTCCTGGCAATGAGAAGGAACATCTTCAGCTGGACTGGATTGCCCAGATCTCCATCCAATTTCAAACAACAAAATGAAATCCAACAATTGCTGAGTAAACAGAATGACTTGATCTTCTCAAGAAAAAAATATTTCAGTAAGGACAAATACCTTATTTGAAACTATTTTGTGCTAAGGGAAGGAAAAAAAAACCCCACGAATAAACAACACTGAGGTTGTGTTTTCGTTGTGGTATCAGATTAAATTTCAAATCTGAGAGTGCTTCTTGGGTCACAAATTTTGGTTTTCAGCTTGTTCTCATTTCCTGGGAGAATCAGCGAGGTAGCAAAGGAGACTCCCGAGAAGTCACAGCTATGTCAAAACCTGTGAGTAATATTTCAGGAAAGGTCCTTTGTGGTTTTTTTTCTGGGTGGCAGCATTTCAATGCAATCAATAAGAGAATTTGTGCCTTTCTGGGGATCTTTCACAGAACCAGTTGCTGCCACTTCAGTGTCGAATCCTCAGGAGCCAACAGATTCATACTTTCAGCAAACAAATCAACAACAGCAACAGATCAACAGTGAATTATCGGCTTCAGCAGTAAACTTCCAGGTAGAAAACACCATTCCTCTAGTTTGGAAAGGGAATTTAATAAAATTCAAAGCCTCCAGCTTAGAGCACCACTCTTCAAAAGGCCCATAACTCCTTGAAATCATCCTCAATTCCCACCTTACCAGAGAGTTTCTGCTTTTCATACACCCACTCTGGTTTTATAAATCTGCTTGCTGCAGTGTGGGGAGCCCAGGTCACCTCCTTCCCCCACATGTCCTGTGTTTACCCCTGAACGATGGCAGCAGGGGCACTGATTTACCAGATTAGACGTGACCCCGCTTCCTGAGCTGCACAGAAGAGAGTGCCTGTGATTAGTAGCTATCTGTGAAATGTTCAAAGTGAATTGGGACTTAGCAGCCTCATGACTCCCTAAAGGTCTATAATCCCTCTGCATGGGGGTTCAGACGAGTGGATGTGACGTAATTTGTAATTAGGCAGCTTGACTAGCAGAGAGCCTTTAGTGAGATGGGTAAAGCCTGCTTTCTCCAGGGAGAGCGTTCCTCACAGTGAAAGGGGGAAAAAAAAGCAGCAAAACAAACACACAGCTTCCAATAAAGCTAAGAAGCAGCCACTCAGACTGCCCATGGCTTCTTTGCTCTCTCTCCCACAAACAACCTCTCTCCTAGGAGGTTCCCTGTGCTGGCTTGTTTCCAGAAACAGTGGTTGCTTCCCGTATTGGTGATGTGAATATCCCAGTTGTGGCCCTAAAGAAAAAGAAAGCAACACTACATTCATTCAGAACCTCATTTCATGCCTATTTAGATCACCACTGACTCCAGTAACCCTGAAAGAATTCTATTCTGGTTTGTGACAGATTTAATGGTTGGTTGTCACTTTATTTTAAACATTAATACCATGTTTTATTTCTATAAATAGAAGACCCAGGTGTTTTCTCAGGATTAAAAAGGCTGGTTTCTTGTCTTCTTTCCCTTTAATTTCCTGCTACAATTCAGATAGAGCTGGATTCTACAGCTCCTGACTCTAAATCCTCGCTAGAGTACAGGGAGTCTGTGTCAGGGGTCCTGGAGAGGATGGTTTCCTATTGCAAGTTCATTTTAAGTCACTCTATTGCATTTTCACTGTTCAGCCTCCAATCCAAGATTATCTTTGCCCATCTGTTATTTATCCTACTGGTTACATGACCTGTGGATTACCCAGCTTTTCCTTTTAAAATCTCATTCTGCTTATGACCATTCATTACTTGCTGCTTATTTGTCAAAACAGTTGCCAGCCTGCAGTTTTACTTGAGACAGTGGTGGGATGCATAATGTACAACTGAAGGGTCTGTGCACACACCTGCAGCTATCTGTACCAGGGACAGCAGAATTTGGGAGAAGCACACAAGTATCCACTGCACCCCCCTGAGGACGTCCAGAGGGCCAAAAGGGGAGCTTTTGCCTGTGTGATGCTTCTTGAGCAAACACATACTCATCAGTGTGAGCTGAACATTGCCATTCAGTATTTCCACTGATTGTTTTTTCACTGACCTCTGTAATTTTCACTCACAATTACCTAGGGCTGCCTGTGCATGAGCATCAGCCTTGCAGAAGTAGTGTTTTTGGCCACCAGTTGATTTCAGGAGCAGTTTTTCCATCGATCCTGAGTTGTTGTACTTCTGCCTTTTTGGGTCTCAGAAGGATTTTGACTATGCCTATTCTTGTGGAGACACATTATGGATGTTCTAGCACTAAGGATTCAACTTTTGACCAAAAAGAAAATGCTCTTTCCCCCAAAATAGTTCTAATCCAACTACAGCTACTGCACCTGAATCATGAATTAATACATGTACCCTGGACTCATGCTACACAGAGGTCTAACAAGTGGTGTGCATTAAGCCCCTTCTGACTTTAAAGGCATTCTTCCTTTCTTCTTTCATAATTAATAATTTTTCAAGAGGGAGACTGAAAATGTGATATTGCTGCTACTGATATGCACTTTGCATTATCCTGCATCTTTAAAGCTTTACTCAGGGCTCTGTCCCATTATATTGGGAGATAGAAGAACAGAGAGGAAGTCACCGCTCACCTTAGGGAAATCAGCTTTAAATTAATAGCATAAAACAAATAGCTGTGAAAACTTGCAGCTGGCAAGGCCTGGGAGCATGTTGTAAAAACAGAGGGGAGAGACTAATGGGAATAGTTCAGACAGGAGGGGAATATGTAGGAAGTTAAGCCCTGATTTCTTTTCCATTCTAACACCTCTCCACTGCAATCCCTTGGTGTCAAAGCAGAATTAGTCTCGGCTGTTTTCCTGCCATTTTCATGTAAAATATAACAAAACTATCAGGTTTAAAATGCTTTGAATTCTTTAAATTGTCTGTACTTGTAAATTTGTTGATATTACCTAATGCTATACCCATCTTCTTGGTCAGGGTGTGGATATACAAACTAGTGACCCTGTTTGCAGAGGACTATTGCAGCCAGGAGTAGGAACAAAGTCTCCTACACCCAAAATCAGCATGGTTTACACCAGTTGTATTCCCTGTTGTTCTCTTTCATGTTTGTGTAGAAGTTTTTGCTACCTAAAGGACAACTAATAATAGCCCTGAGGAAAACACAGAGGTGCCTGGCAGCAGCTTTACCCTTCAGTGATAAAGGATTGATGGATAGGGGAAGAAAAGCTAGGAAATGATGCTGGGATCTGCTACTGGTGTTACAGGTGGGCTTTGCTTGGTGAGCTCATGGGCACATCTTTCTCTATTGCATATGAGGCCAGTTTCCCTCTTTCAGGCTTGGGAAGGAAGCAGGAGACCAGGACAGGCTGCTGTCTTTTCTCCAGGCTTGGTTTCCTTCATGCAATTAAAAATAGTGACTGAAATGGCTGAAAACTCATAGTCTATCTAGGCTTTAAAGGGCTACTCATGGAGAAGAAAGTAGTGCTGGCTCTGCCTGTTACAAGACACAAAGAGAATGGAGGTACTTTTGTTCTGAGAAACCGTAGCATACTACTGACTGAAAATGAGGAGCTGTGATTTCAGTCTCACAGCCAGAGGAGGATCCAGAGCAAGTGACTGTCCTCATGTTCCCTAAACTCTTATTTTCAGGGATGTGTCTCAAAATGCTGATTACTGCTTGTGGAAAGCAAAGGGAGCTCCCATGTTCCCTTGCCCCAGTATTGCTCGTGTCTGTGCAAAAGCAGATGGGTTCTGGTAGCCTGGTGCAAAAACATATGAATGGGAGAAAAACAGATTTTCCACAACACCAAACTAAAGGAAACTTTTTTTTTCCTAAACAGAATTTACAAGCCATTACCCATCACATCCAGAATATTACCAGAGCTGTCAAGAGAAAGAAATCAGTGTGGAAACAGCATTCCACTGGGAAACGTGAAATGGCAACAAGTTGGTCCCTCTACAATATGTCCAACACTTAATATAAAATGATGTACAACTAACCTGCAATGAGTTCTGCACAGGAACTCTCTTCTGGGATGCTGGCTTGTGATTTACTTGCTTGCTCAGAAAAATAATTCCTTATAAGAAAAAAATTCTTTGTTTCCCTTCTCTTTTTTCAGCACAGACTAATGAAGAAGCTGAGCGAGTCAGCTGTTAATGTGATCATGAGGGGGATATGTTTCAGCATTTACGATGATTCTGTGGTGATTATAGCTCTCTCTCAGTTACTTTCCATGCCATGCTCTCTTCAATATGAGTAACAAGTGCCTTCAGGCACTTCTGTGGAGGATTAAGTATTATTTCAGTGAGGAAATACTCTCCTCTCTCATCTGCTCTCTGTCCTTAATGTTTTGTGCACTTCTCTCTTCCATCTGCTTTCCTCTCATGTGTTCAAGCTCTACCCCAAAACTGAATTTTGCATTCCAGGTTTGATAAACCTGTGCCAGTGCATGTTTAATGGGCCAAGTGAGGGCTCAGGGACATTGGAGGAAATTCCTGCAAGCATTTGCCCTGTGCTCCTTCAGCTATGATTTCAGCTCCCAGACAGAATCCCGGATTAACAAACTGTGACAAAGCAGCTCAAAGCTGCAGCCTCCTCCATCTTTCTTTCTTCGTGATCTTGTCTTTTCTTCCTTCATTCTCCCTTGTTTTCCTCACTGTGATATCTCTGCTTACTCTTTATTCCTAGTTCTTTCCTCCACTGATCAATTCTGCATTCCCAGCTATTAGCTGCCTTTGTTTCCTTCATGGCTTCCTTTCCTGAAGTGGTCCATTCCTTTAATATTTAAACTTTTCTGAAAGAAAAAGTCCTACCTAGGCTGATTTTACAAGTCATTACCCGTCACACCCAGCACCTTGCCAGGGCTGTAATCACCTGCTTCCCTTTAATCTTCTCACCTCCCTGGTTTCCTTCTCCCCTCAACTAACTGGAAATGCTGATGACAACCATTAATTCCATTTTATATTCCCCCAGCCATTTTTCTGGCTTGTTTTGCACCCAGTTTTAGCTTCTCCCTGAACTCTCACTGACAACTTCTTTTTGGCCATGTCTCTAGATCTCAGTTCCCTCCCCACCTTCACTGATGCTTAAGCTTCTTCTAATGTTATTACTCACTCCTCTTCAACACTTTATGGCTTACAGCCCCCTAAAGTAACAACTCTGTTCTAGCTATTCTTGTGTCCATGGGGTTTTCTTCTGCTTCTTTTTTACAGACCTTTCTCTTATTGCTTCTGTTCTATAAGTGGTGCCAACCCCATTCCTCTCTTCACAGTCCCAGCAGTCATCCACATTTAGCCCTGCAATCAGCTTTCTCTGTTACCACTCCATCGTGTTTCTTGTCATCCCAGATGAATCATGGTCATCTTCAATCCCCACACAGAAAAATCAATGGAATGATGGCTGAGAAACAGCTTTCCATGGGAGGGCTTTGGTGTTGAGCAGCTTTCTGTGCATTTCGCACTTTTATGTAAATTCCCACGAGTTATGTGTAAATAAATATTGCCAAAAGGGCATTTTATGGGTTACCCAAGCATTTGTAAAAGCTAGGTCATAGTCAAGCACATCTTTACGCTATGGCAGGACTTTTACATCAGGAATTTTCCAGGGCCTCCTAGACACTGTGTCCTATTAAGAAGATCTATTGTAACTGCTGTTCCTCCCTTAGGACATGGCAAAGAACCATTCCTTATATATTATTTACATGGAGCTCTCTAGCCTAGGTAAATATATATGGTAATGCTGACTGTGTCATTTTGCACCTCGCTGTATTCATGCTCTTTTCCTTGCTGTGGTAATACGCTTGTTTGCAGCAGCTGTTTCCTCAGAATATCCTTCAGCAGGGCTAGTAGTGTGTCTCAGGCTGTGGTGCATACATTTGCTGAGGGATACAGAGAAAATTGAAATAGAAGAGATTATTTTTTAAACCCCAAGTTGTCACTTAGGCTGTAAATCAACTGTGCATTATACAGATACACTACTGCTTTTGAAAGTGTTTGTATTTGAAAATCCACTATGGTGGAAGCTGCAAATTCTCTCTGGACTTCCTGCCATTAGATTATTTTAATTATGCAGCAACTTCATCCTCATTTGAATACAAAGGGCCTGATTTTCATTGTGTTAAAGACACCCAGGCACTTTTAGCCAGAGCAAAGGAGTGTCAGCAGAAGCATCTCAGACCTCTTCACAACTGCTCCCGCCAAGCTGCCAGGTTTCATATGGCTGGGGAGAAGGGGACAGTTCTGGTGACCAGACATCCCCAATGACAGCACCAGGCCAGATGCTGAACTTCAGCGAGGCTGCAGATGAAAGGTGTGGCTGGAAGCTCCTGGGAGCATGACCCTTCGGAGGGGCTCACGCTGCCCGAGGGTGGGAGCAGCCCATGGTGGCAGCAGCCCATGGTGGCAGCACTGCTGTGGGCACCTCCCAGGGCCCAGAGGGGGACCTGGGCTGTGGTGGGGGTTTGTCCATGCAGGGGAAGGTGGCAGGGGCTGAGCCTCTGCTCTGGTTATGCTGAGTTGTGCAAGTTGTCTTTTCCACTGAGCTTTCTTAGCAAAACTATCTCTCTGACCCAGACAGTAACTGTACAATGTTCCTCCATTTTGGGGTGATAGGAAGAAAGAACTGTGCCTCAGCCAATGCCTTTTTTCCTCTCCAAGAAATGCAGAAAAAATGATTTGATGCCATTTTTGAGTGCTGCACTCACACAAGTAGAGAGGAGGGTGTGAACAGGCAGCTGCACTCACCCAGCCTCCCCCTGTGCCTGGTCCAGGGAATCTCTGGGACTTGGCTGACTCCTCTGTCCAGTAACCCTTCAAAGACTTTTCTCCCCTGAAAGTGTACAGCAATTTCTTTAAGTCTATGCAAACTTTTAGCATTTACAACACCTGTAAGTCTGACAAAACTACTATAGCTAAAACATTAATTGTGCAAAAATTACCCACTCTTTTGGTTGGTTTTGTTTTAAATTTGCCACCTCGCATCATTTCTTGATGACCTCTAGTTCCTGCATTATGAGGATAAAGTGCAATCACCACCTTGCCACCTCCACTGTGACATTCACAACTTGTGTCTCTGCTGGGGGCTCTATTCAGTCTAGTGGCTTATATGGAAATAACTTTGTACCTCTGTTCACCTTTGCAACTTCCTCTGAGTATTATCCAATTGTCTGTATCCTTTTCAAGAGGAAGGATTAAAATTGCATGCATGACTTCAAACGTGGGATTATTTAATGGGTTCATATAATGGCATAATGATGTTTTCTGTTCTATTCTCTATTCTTTTGCTTTTTATTTCTTCACTTTCTGATTGTCAGTGAGCATCCAGCTAATAGATGCATGAAAGTGGCTTTTCTAACCTCAAGATGTTTTTCTTGAGCAGTAATAACTATTCACAGCCCATAATCATGTATGCAAAGTTAAGATTGTGCTTGGGTTTTTTCGGCATTTTTAAAATGAAATTCATTACTTCACACTTTGGTGTTAAATTTCATCTGCCATTTAATAATGAAGTCACATAATACTGTAATTCTACAATTCTTTTCAGTTCACTTGTCTTTTACTAATCTGAATAATAAAATATCATTAAGCCTCCTCACTGACAAGGCTCTTCTCCACACCCTTTGTGTATAATTTGAAAAGTGAATATGCTGGAATCCCCTGTAGGACGGCACTGGGCACAACCCTACACATTCCTGCCCTTTTATTCCAGCTATCTCCTTGTCCATGCAAAGATTTTCTCAATCATATTCCAAAGCAACTAACTTTTTAAGAATTTCTGGTAAAACCATTTCTTGAAATCCTTTAGGAAATGTGAGGAGACACCTCACCAGACTACAGTCTTTTGTGCACAGACAGGTTTCCTTCAGAGTACTCTGACAGACTTGAGCAATATTATCTTTTTTTCTTTTTTTTCCTACAAAAGTCTCAGCATTTCCTACTATATCCCATCTTTGGTCAATGTGTCTGTTAGCTTTTGATATGCTATAGCTTCTACCAATTTAGCCAGTGTGACTGCCATCCTGCCCCAAAGCTTAAATACCCTGATTCCTCTGCCACCATCCTTTAAACCAGCATCATAAGGCCACTTACCTCTTGGTATTAAGACAGTTTTAAACAAAAGGCTAGGTATTACCTAGTAGCTCACCTATTTTATACTTCAGTGTATATATATATATGTATTCACCTAGTTTTTGGTGAATACTGTCTTGTCTATGCCTTTTGTTATACTTTACTTTTTCAGCTGTTTCATCTGGCCTTACTCTTTCTCAGAGCTCTTTTTATGCCTTGATCATCTTCTGGCACTCAGACTTTTTTACAAATGATGCACCTGGAAAGGATATTCAGAGATTTAAACAATATAGGCTTTGGTTTGCATTCTGCTTGTGCATTTAGTATGATAGGAAAAGCAGTTTTTTTCTTTGGTGCACAACCTCAGCTACCCAAAAAGTGGTTTTTTTTCTCTAATTGCTTCCTCTGCCGTGTTCTATAACCACACTTCTTTTTGAAAAAAACACAAAAACATTAATTTTATATGTATTTAAGTATGTTATTTTTTATCAATTTAAGCATTTTCTGAACTGCATGCCACTTTTTTACCTTTTCAGATGAAACGAAAAGCTAAGGGAGTAAAACGCTGTAGGTAAATTGAGGATTGAGTACTCAGACAGGGGATTGATTAGCTAATTTTCAAAGCACTAATATTCTAGGTGACTTTACAAGGGCTGTATGATCTAGACAAGTTATACATACAGTTTAACAGAATGTACTAATTTTTCCACTAAATTTAAAGATCTCTGAGAGAAACTTTTTGTCAATATGAAATTGCTAAGTGGTCCACCCCTCTGCCTTTGAAGCCTATGCTCAAATCTTTGTTCCATCCTAGCCCTTTTGTACAGAAGGTGATCTATTGCACCATGTAGAAGTTCTGCTCAAGTGAAATAGCAAAAAGGATCCCTTTCCTCTCATGGCCCTGCATGTGTGGCCAGGAAAACAGGTGTTACTCTTTTTAAAATAACATTGGTGAAAAATTCACACATATGTGGGATCTACAGCTTGATTATGGTTACCCAGGACAACAGGTAAAGTTAAATGATGGTAAAAGGTAGTTTGTATTTCAGACAGATCCAGCTGGCACTTCTGAAACACTTGGAAGAAAATCCTATGGCTTGAATACCAGAGGTCTTTAAAGTGGGGAAGCAGAGAGCAGAAATAAAGGTCAGCAGGTTGAGGGTCTCCCTGTCTCCTGTGGAGCAGATGCTCTGTCTTCAGGGCATGAGGCAGGAATGGATTCCCTAATGTATTGTGATTCCTCATAATGCCATTCAGCTGAGTAACTAAACCAATAATTAAACTTCTTAACTTGAACAGAGAACAGGGAGATGAAGGTGTGTACGAAATAATTATGCTGGTTTTACATTTGTAGCTTTCCTTATCTGCAAACCTTGTTTCCAATCTTAACTCTAAATCCATGGATTATATGCTTTTTTTCTCTAAAAGGTAATGAAACAGGTTACTCAGTTTGACAGAGCCTGCTCTAGCAGCTGAATTCCATCTGCCTCACCAGCATTTCACAACGAAGTTAACTCATTCTCTCTCTCTCTTTTTTTTTTTTCCTTCATAGAAAGTCTAGGCTTGAGATCTGCAGGAGTGGTAATTTTGGGAGAACTAGGCAAGTAATACTGTTCTGTGATCTCAGAACTTTCACCAGTTCTCTGGTCAATTTAGTAATTTTCCTTTGCACTGCAAAACCCATGTATTGAAAAGGGTACAGCTAAGCACTGCTGAACCACAAAATTCCTGAAAGTCTCCTAAGAGTCATGCTCCTCTAAGACTAAAGGTTAAGTGCTTCATGCAAAGTAAATTATCATCTGAAAAGTACAGCCTTCGATTAGTTAGCCTTTGGAAGGTGTGGAAGCTCTGTAGGTAATAGCTCAGGTAAATTAAGGAACAACAGGAAAACTTTGCTGCCTGATGTCATTGTACAAACATGGGGTGCTTAGCAGGACTTGTGAAATGAACTTTTGTGATGTAGTGTAAGGGCTGCATCTGAAGGTCTCCACTGGTGCAGGGTCACACTGTGCTGAGGACTCTGAATATAAAACCTGTGTAACAATGGAGCAGCAGGAATTAGTAAGATTATAAACTCAGTTATGAAGTGCTTATCTTAAACCTTCTTTGAAGTCAGGAGGATTTTAAATGCAACAGTCCCTTGACTTGAAACTCAATCCTTTCAACCTTTATTATTTGCATCTTAAAGTTGCTACGGACTATTGGGTCAGGCAGTCTTCTTACATATTGGAGACAAAAGACTTTGATTTAGCTGTTCACACAGAGGCTATACAGGAGCCTAAATTGTACATAATCCTTAAGCACCTCTGCAGGAGTGGTGTGTTTCTCCTCTGATGCCATTGCTAAAGTTTTTCTGATTAAAGCTCTTGGAGGCAATAAACTTGCAGCATCAAGTTTCATTCTCTTCCTTCTCAGCCAGCTCAGTAAAAGTCTTCCCACGGTGAAGAAGCTGAGGGAATAAACTTTGAATTCCCAGAAAGCTGGGATTGAAAATGGTGAGTTTGACTTCTTTTCAGTAGCAAGAATGACTTTGATAAGCTGACCTGGTAAGGGATGAGCCATGTTGACACACAAGCATGACCAATGTAGATTGCAGACACCTCTGCATCTGCTGAATTGCAGAGGGCTGAGGGGCCCCAAGCCAAAATGCAGAAGCAGGGGCTTCACCTGCAGCTGAGGGCCCATATTTCCATCCAGGTGATGCTGGGCAAATGCACAGCTTATTACTGGTGCAGTGGATGCAATATGTCCAACACACACCGAGCCTCTGCACTGTGCTGCAGCACAGCTGATCTCTCACACACTAGAAAATACCTAAATGTTTTGAACAAATTTATTTTTCTCCACTAAACCAACATTTCCTGAACAGGAAAAGAAAGTGAAAAGATTACAATAGATACCAAGTCTGAAAGCAAATTCCCCATCTACTGAATTTGTTCCTCATAGCTCCTAATCCATATTTCACACTGCATTAATTTGCAAAGGTTTGCAAGTGAAAGGTACAAAAATGATTTTAATGTTAGAGAAAACTGTCCTAAACCAGGATGCTTAGGTTCACCCATCCAGCTAATGGAAGAGATTAGAATCTGCTTGGATTGCTGTTGTGGGAGCACTGATGTACAGGAAATGTCCTGCTTCTGAAAGGGCTTTTTAGCCCAGAAAAGGATAACAAGAACCAGTGTCTGGAAGTGAAGACAAAGCTAAATTTGAAAAAAGGATGTGTTTTCTATTAGCATGATGACGTAACTACTGGAAAAATTCCCCAAAGGAAATGATAGATTTTCTACTTATTTGTCCTTAAAGCCAGCACAGATTTCTGAAATAAATGTTGTGATCAAACACGAGTTTCTGGGCTAAACAACAATATCTGTTTGTAAATTGGAATAATGAAGGACACTAAAGAGGACAAAATAGAGGATCAAGTGTTTTATTTAGCATTTAAAGTTCTCCAAGTTTCTGAAGCTGCTCTTGTACCTGGTCTGAGTAGGGCTGTAGAGATGAATGATTCACTCCAATATGTTATTATATATTGTTACTACATGTTTGCAATTTATTATTATTTATTTATAATTAGAAATATTGCCCTTTTTCCTTTAATATTCAGCAGCATATTGCATTTTTACGGAACAGGGCACTACCTTGGAGGGACAATATATTCTCAGTGCAGTCATGTTTGACCTGGTAATGACATGACCCCAAACCGGGGCTTCAGATTAAGCTCTCTAAAGAAAAAGGTATCAGAGAAGAATTTCATTCCAGTTTGAACTGAGGCTACTTTAGTCGACTTCCAATATGATTTTTTTCTCTTTCTAAAGAACATAAATCCTCTAACATTAGGGCTGTCTTCTGCACTAAGAGTCAGGGGTATTGTCAACACAACTTTGCTGCGACTTTGTCTTGACTTCATTTCCATTTACTTTAGCAAGATGCCACACTGAAATAAGAAGTATCTTGGCAAAGTAGGATTTTAATACATAACCCTTTGAATATTCTCCCTTCCTCAAAAAGCATCCTCTGATTTTCTGAAAGGAAAAGGCATTTCTCCTAGAAATCAATAAACTTTAGAGGAGATAAAAAGCACTATTGCCTTTTTCTTTTTTCATTTTAAATCCTATGAGAAAATCAAAGCCAAATTATTATGATCTGTTCTCAGGTCCTCTAACATTTATTAACAAAAATGTTGTCTTGCTTTTTTCCATTGGGTTGTAGTAGAAAAAAAAATAAATCACAATCCAGTATCAAGAGCAACTTGGCCCTAATTCAGCACTGTCTAAACAACTGCTTATGATACATTTGCTGAAAAATTATGTATATGTTTCAATGTGTAGCTGAATCAGGACTTTCCCATGTCCCATTATAGACTACATTCAGCCTTTTTTCTCAAGCACAACTAGAGTTTGAATTGAAGAGATGTTTCAGCCCACATTTAACCCTTCCCTACTCTCAAAATAATTAACCAAGATGCCTAAAAGAGATTGGCTCAGCCACTGGTGGAAACACCTCTCTCCTCTTGGCATGGGCAGCACAGGGGTACAAATGTCCCCAGACTGCCCCACCCCACTGTCCCCAGACCCCTGGGAGTGTAACCACTTGTTTGCCAGCACTGGCAGAGAGGCATGAACCCTGCTGGGATCAGGGTTCCCAAGCCCCACGAGCACCAGCAAACACGTGCATGAACCCTGCTGGGATCAGGGTTCCCAAGCCCCACCAACACCAGCAAACACGTGCAGTGCTGCTGATCCGAGGGAGGGTGGGAAGAGCTGCTGCTGCTCTTCCTGGCACTCCCTTTGCAAACCCTGCCTCTTCCCAAAGGAGGAGTCCTTGGAAACCACTTATCCCACCCCTTCCTTCACCATCCTGTCTTATTGAGGAAGTTGCTATTTTGCCTGACTTTTGTAAAGATATGTGGTGATAAAACTAAAGTTTCTGTGTTCTTTCCTCTCCATCCATCACCACTGGAATAACAAAGATACAAAAGCTTAATGCTGGGAGATGAAAATTATAAAAATGACTGGCAACTGAACCCTCTCAATCTGATTTTATCTCGTGCTCTCTTCCTCCTCTTTTCCCTGCTTACTCTTGAGAGTGGAGCTCTGTCAATTATAAGGCATCAACCAAATCAGAAAGAAATCATTGAGATATGTCTATCTGCAGATTTCCTTGTATTGTTTTCTCCCTCTGTTCTCTGTGCAAACCACTGGCAATTATTTTTTTGCTGATTTTTTCTGTCACTGTCTATTTCTTTTTCACCAGTTTCACAATTAATGCATCTGGAAGCCATGCAGGGTGCTTCAGGTACCACACAGAGAGCACTGAGCTCTCAAAAGTGAGGGTAGCAAACACACAGTGCAGGAAAAAAATAACAAAATATTATTTCTTCAGTGACAAGCTTTGCTCACACTGTGAAATGAATGAACTCCTTTCATCCCTTCAGATAAAATATTTTATGTTTAGAACTTCCCCATAGCACTTCTCTTCCTGGTTCAGAATTTAGATTATGGACATTGCATTTCTGTGACATGTAGTTCCATTTAGAGCACATCTCTTCCCTTCTTTAATTGTATTTTGAGTAGGCCACAGTGGAGCTGCATCTCTGGTGCTCACTCCATGAGCCCCAGTGAAGGGATGAGCCACACAGAAGGGGCATCCTGCCCAGGTGTCCCTAATTTCAGAGACCAAGAATGAACTTCCCATGGGAACAAAACAGAAGAATTCTATTACTTCCCCTTTCATCATCATCAAATTCACAGGGGTGAGGAGAAGGGATGGCATCCTTTCTCCTTCCTTCCGTTATCCTCCCATGAAGGTTTTTTTTGCTCCTGAAGAAAAGAATTTTTCTCTCTCTTTTTTTTTTCCTTTAAAGGCAGTTACAGTTTAAGATCTATGTGAGGGACAGTGCCTAAGAAATATTCCTTTAACTTCCTCCTCTAACCTCTACATGATAAGGGGAATAAAATGTGAATAAAGACCAAGCTCCATGTAAGAGTATGGAGTAAATACATTTCCTCTGAGTAAGAAAGTCTGAGAGTGGATATGTACTGAAGAAGCTTGGCTGATATTGCTGGTATAACATGTAGAAGTAGATGGGTCATAAATCAACTTCATCATAGCTGCAGGAAAACTGCCTGGAAAAACAATCTAATGCAACCTCACAATGGCAAAATTGCATGAGAAACCTCGGGCAGCCCAGCTGTAACTTCATAAGAAAATTAGATGTCTGTGTTCCCTAGATCTTGCCTTTTGTCCAAACTAAAAGTGACTACTTAAATTGTTCCTCCAATCTGACTTGCAAGCATAAAAATGGAGGCATGCATTTTGATATTTCCTCAACAAGGAAAATTTACTTCTGTGCTGCTTGCATGCAGATGAAGAGTTGATACTGTGCATGTTTTTAGTAGAAAATTGATTAATACAATGTATTTGCAATGAACCTCACTTTGTGATGCACCTCACTGCACTAAAGTGGCTCTAGCAAAATTTGTTTAGAAAAATGCAGTAGGCAAGAAGTCCATTGCAAATTTACATTTTGAGACTCTTGTGGTCCAGATCTCAGCCCAACCGGTTCTCAGGAGGATGACCCATGCCAGCTCCAGACAGATGGAGGGACTTTTATTCTGACCAGGTTTTTAATTCAAGTTGGCACAGCCCAAAAATGAATGGCCTTATTTCTGTCCCTGGAAAGGATAGATCTGTATCTCCATGTGCTCCCTCCAAGAGCACAGTTAGAGCTGAGTCAGCTCTGAAGTTCTGGCATGGACAACCCACAGCCCAGGTAGCCAAGAGCCAACTGCCCTCAGCAGTGCTTTATCTTACACAAGCATTTTCAGGAGGGCAGGAGTTCTGTTAAGTGTTGGCAGTGTAAACCTCAGCAGAAGAACACCTTTGATGTCAGCTGAGTAATTAACCAAATTACACCCTCTGGGAGAGCAGACCAAGTAGTTAAAAGCAGCAGACATGAGGTGAAACCCAGAAGAGCAATCCTCACATTAGCAATACAGATGTTTTACAGGTACAGATGTTCAGCTCTCCACACCTTCAACTCCCACTGACATCACGGTGCAAATGTTTGCATAAAGGTGGTGGGATTAAGTTTGTAATCATCTGAGATTCTGTAAGGGGGAGCTGACTGCTTTTTTTCAGAGGAAACAGAATAGTGCACAAGTCAGGTACTGTAATGAAAATGTTCAGCCTCACAGCATATCAGGAAAAAAATCTCTAGAAAATGGTTAGTCAAACCCATGTTTCCAGTACAGAAATATTGACTCTTAAACAGAAGGTATAAAACATTTACCTCTGTTTGGAGCAGCCAATATCTCAATGGTCCAAGCTCCTTTGCAGTAGAGAAGAAACCAAGAGGGAATGGTACATTGACCCAAGTGGGAAAGTGGGTCACCAATGTCCCAGGTGTTGAGCTATTCGGAAGTTTCTCTGTTGAATTTTCCTATGTAGGGTCATAATTTATTTTTTTTAAATTCTGATCCCAAACAAAACCTTCAAATCCTCTTTTTATGTGTAAAGTACACTGTTTTGTTTCTTTTCTGGCAAGGCTGTCAGTTCCTTTGAGGAGCGGAAAGAGGGAACCCACACAGCATATGGTGATAGCTGCCTGCATTGCTGTTCCCAAAGAAAGCTGTCTGGCTGTCCTAAAATAAAGAGAGACAAAGCATTTGAGGAGAAATGCTGCAGATTAGCACCAAGGATTACCTCAGACACTGCATTTTTTTTTTTCTCAGAATATGTTATAAAGACCCAACAGGACAAGATATTTAAACATATACTTAAAATAGTGAATATTTCTGGGTGAATCACTGAAATTACTCAATCTAGTAACCTCTCAGATTCTATATGCTAAATAAGGCACTTATAGTAGATATGCTGGTACATTCATATTCCAAAGATACCTGGGGACCTGTACCACAACCCTCAGTCTGAGTCCTGACCTGGTTAATGCTCACAACACCACCTGCAGCAGCATCTCAGCTACCCCTAAAAGTTTTTGCCTCTTTAGGATCACCATCAGATTTATATGCAGTGCAGATGTACTTGAACAGGAGTGCCTCAAGCCATCCCCTTCAGGTGTGCTCCTTCAAAGGCTGTGCTGAGCTGTGCTGGTTAGGAATGGTTCCTGTCAAGAGTATTTGCCAGCAGCACTTGTTTCCAGCCTTGCTGGTGGTCAAATTCCTGACAGAACACCAAGAAACCAAGAGCTTTGCAGCTTTAAATCAAATGCCATTGAAAATTATCAGCAGCCTCCTTACCCCTGGTTATCAAAAGGCCTTGGGAATTAATACTTTAGTGACAGACAGCAAGAGCTGTCACAAGAGCCTTTTCCCCTGCCCTTTCTGTTTGCAATGATTCACCTGGTGACCACTGACCCTCTGATTTAAGTGTGGGAGTTGTTAATGTAGCAATTAGTGCAAGAGCTTAGAGCGGGGCAAGGTCTCTGCCTAACAGCATGGATAAGGCACTTGAGAATTTTGCTTATCATTTAAGTGGATCTCCTCTGTGCCTGGTGTTCTTGGTTCTCAGGCAACCTTAGCTGCAAGTGCAGATTTAGATAAATTGTGGGCAACTATGTATTATCAGAGATGATTCATCTGATATATTTTAGATGTCTGTTCTACAGTGAGATTATAATGTCCTAGAGTTCATTGAGTGACAGATGAGTCCTGCATTGACAAGAAAGTGAGCCTTTAGTGTAACTCACAGGGAGATAACTCCATTGTAGCTACCTCCTGCTAGGCAGACGAGTCCCATGCTAAATACCTGTCCCAGCAAATTCACTCAGTCTGAGCCCCAGGATTTTTGACTCAAGACACATGTGAAA
Source organism: Aleadryas rufinucha (assembly GCA_013397815.1). Lineage (NCBI taxonomy): Eukaryota > Metazoa > Chordata > Aves > Passeriformes > Aleadryas > Aleadryas rufinucha. Next base: position 193,156 of record VZTH01004628.1, read on the forward strand.
GGTGAATGTGCCTTAAACCAACATTTTGGGATCCCTCTGCTTACATTTAAGTAATATTGCTGTCAATAGAAGGAGAGTTGTTTCATTTCATTAAGCAATTGAGTACCTGTTCTGCAGATCTTGGGGAGAAAAGCAGTTAGGTATCCAAGCACTATAAATCAGTTTAATCACTCTACTTATCTTGGTATATGGAGTGGCTACAACAAAGAATTTGGCTGATCATCTTTCTTCAGCTGTCAGCTGCTCTGGAGCAGTGGAAGATTTCTATCCTTTGCAAAGAGCTCTGCAGCTGCCAAACGTCTAAAGCAATTCAGGAACCTGTCATAGGCTTTCCTGTGGCAGCCGTGAGTGAAGTCTCACTGCAGAGGGGAAGGAAATGAACTTGCTTTGCTCTTTTAGTATGGATGTAATCAGCATCATTACCCAAGGGAATTGAGCTGTAAATCTAATGTCAACTTCAAGGTTAGTATCATCCAGAGGACTTCCTAGGGAGAGACAGGTTCTCTGTGATGAAGTGTTTTGACTTACTAGTGTTGAGTTACTTTTGACTGTGCAGCCCTGCAGCTACAGAAGCTGTTACCTCGGTGGACATTTCCTCCCTGTGGCCCCTCAGGAAGGTGATTTGGAAGACTAGGACAGCGTGCACTGAAAATCCATACATCAGAGGAGGGGTTGAAGTGTAATGTTGGGAGTAGAGTGTTAAACTGTAGTGCTCCTTAGCCTTCATGATCTCAAATCTGAATAAGAATGTGTCTTCATGATACATTCATTTCAGGGTGAAACTTGCTCCTTCTATACGTGCAATACCACATTCTTCTCTCCAGCCCAGCCTGTGCACAGCAGCGAGCCTGCTTTTCACATGTCCTTATGATGAGATTTAACCTGTAGTATCAAGAATGCCAGAGAAATCTGAGCCAGTGAATTCTTTCATTCTGTCTCCTTTGCTCTGCCATTTCTTTTGAAGAACAACCTTCTTCACCTGGGGCTTTTTCAAGTTTCTTCAGGAAGTCTGAAGTCAGATGTGCCTCTCTCCCATCTCCAGATGCCTGTCTGGGAGTGGGTGTGTGTCTTTCCCTCTAGTTTTCCTTTTCTATTCCTGCAGTTCTTCAGGGAGAGTTGTGGTCCCTTAGCATCCCCAGGGCTACAGCAGTCTGTCAACATCACCACAGTCAAGCAGGGTTCAACAAAACACCTCACCCCTACTGGGTACAAGCTTGCCCACTTTAGAGAATCTTCAGCACTCCTCTCCCTTGTCTGACTCTCTGCTGCCTCCCAGCACAGTGGCCTGATGACAGATGTCTTGAGCTGGCTCTTCCTCAAAGTCTTCAGGATGGGCTCACACACAGCTCCCAAGAAAGGCTCGACTTTTGTCACAACCTTTAAGCACAAGCTTAATGGTGGCAGGCAGATAGGGGTTCAAACACCTGTTAAAACTGAGTGCACCTTGCTGTTCCTTGTCATATGATGACTGGTCATGGATTATTCTGGAATGATGGTATTTCTGAAAGAAGCCAGAGAGGTTTCTCCAGAACTGCTGTTCCCAAAAGCTGCATTCATTTTCTTATTCCCTTTCTTATGTGCCTGAAACCACACCTTTCAAAATGTCTTTCTGGTGAAGTTGGGAATTTCAGCACTCTGGGATGTTACGGGCAGTGGCCTCACATTTATTGTAACAAACTCTGAGGAACTCCACTGAGCACAGGCTGTGAGTGGCTACAAATGTAGAGAACACAGGACACGGCGACACTCCCTGTGGAACACGGTTTTACATCACAGATCAAAACACAAGACTGAACAATATAATCACAGTGTAACCAAAGGTGCTGTTAAGCAGCAAAATCTCATGAAAGAGACATGAGGGGGTTTCATTTCCTTTCCCAAGACTGCTGAGTGTGTTTCATCTTTAAGTATGAAATCTGGTTTATTTTACTAACAAATCTCAATCCCAAACAGGCAAAAAGTCTTCAAATGTTCTTTCCCCTTCCCCTTTCCTCTTCACATTCCCTTCCCTTTCTTTTTTTTTCCTCTCTGAATAACTTGAAAGTGAATACTCATGTTTAAATATCTGTGATTGAATATTTTTCTGTCTAACTCAAATGAATCTCTTCCCAGTGCGTTATTTTATAGTCTGCCTTCAAATCTGTATATTTGCTGATATTGAGTGGACGTTACAGAATCCTTTAGTGGAATTTCATCACATTTTCTAAATTCTCAGAATAAATTATCACAGTAATTCCTTGTAATAATAATAATAATAATAATAATAATAATAATAATAATAATAATTCAAGAGGACAAATTTTGCCCTTGTTTCATTCCCATGTAAACCCACGGGCAAAATTTCAGTCAAAATACTTCAAAGCAAGATCTGGATAACAAATTTTCAATTTTGCAGAGCTCGCAGGACCAGATTTCTCTAATCTGAAGCCGGGCCCTAAGGCATATTTATGCACATGGAGGTTCACCCTCGTGCAGTCAAGTCATGTAAACTTCCATTTGTAAATGATAGGATTTACACATGCAAGGGCTATAGTTGTTCTTGTAAATAAACAGCTTGTGAAGGAACATGCAATTATCTGCAGGAATAGTGGGTCTCTTTCCTGGCCTAATGGCTTTTCTACCATATTTAGGTGAGAAAGAGATTTCAGCATGACTTTTGTATAACCCTTTTTATCATAACTGCATGACTCCTTCCACTGTCTTCAGCTGAGATGCTGACTGTGCACCTCAAGATCTTGGGCTATTAGCTCTGCTCTCTCTCTAAAGGAAGTTTAACATCCTACAGTTAGGCTGAAAAATGGGTAGCATGCCTGTTTCACTATACCTTCCTAAGTTCAATTTCTGCAATATAAATTCAATTTCTACTACATAATGCAAGCCAATAAGACTAGAAACCGCTTTTGTAGAAAACCAGATAATAGCTTCTCCCTAGATTGCTTCTTGGCATAATAACCTTATTTGGTGGCATCTCATCACAAGACTGATGGGGCCATGCCTCTTTGTGGAGAATGGGTAATGAAGCACTGCAACAAGGCCCTGACATGGTTTAATTGGGAATAAAATGCATTTTATGCTAACTCATAACATACAGGACTGGAAAGAGATTTGCAATGTAACACAGTTCCCTCTTTCTTTGCTGTTACTTTTTTTAGCATACAAATTAATAATCTGTAACATACTATTATAATAATTGGAATTCTGGTATATAACAGGCATGAACATAATTTAAATGAAGCAGAGCTGCACGGTGACAGCAAGAAGTCTTAACTTTCATGGCCAAGTATAGTTATAACATTCATCACAAACAGGTTTGTGTGAGTTCCTGGAGGCAGCTCTATCCTGATATGGTTCTGTATATCTCTGTTAATTACTGATGATATTGGGCTAAACAAATATTGATGCATTTTTCATCAATAAAATTGCCTTTGGGAAGTTTTTGTTGCCTCCTTCACTGATTCCTTTCCACAAGTCAAGTAGTGACAGCATTGACCAGCAAGAAAAATCTCTTGAATTTTAATTTTTTGCTGACTGAAATAAAAGATTAAATCCTTGTAATCTCTACTATTTTACTATTTATTTTTCTACACAGAGACACTTTTAAGTCATAATTTCTGACTACCTGAGTTGACTTAAAATAGGGTTGCTACGTATGTTAACTTTCTTTTTCTGTTTCCTAATAACCTTAACAGCATAAAGAACTTCCTGTTTAGTCAACAGATTCTTCCCTATTCAATCAAGCTTACTGAGTTCACAGAAATGCTGGACATTGCACTCAAGCTGTCACAGATGACAGCTGAAAACTGCTTAGGTTTAAAATCTAAATTAAAAATAGTTTCAGTATGAAACTTGAAAACCAGCCAAAGCCCAACTGCAGTTCACATTTTCTAACCCACTCCACAACTACAAAGGTATAACTCAGTAAGAATAAAAGCTTTGATTAGTCTCTGGAGATCAAAATGGGTTGGACTTTGTCATGCAGAGAACAAGTACCTCAGTAACAACTTAATAGGCTGAAATTAGGATCACCCACTTGTAGACTCACAATAAATCTATATCATCATCATCCATCCAGAATTAGCAGCTTCAGAAGAAATTAAATAGGTACTGGCAGATGTGGTTGATCCTTCAACTTAGTTTGCTAAATATGTTGATAAAAATATAAATATAGATGTAGATAGACATGATTGTGCTGTGAATGTCTCTGTTAATGAGTGTTCATTGATCTGTTTATCTCAAAAACTTTCTGCAGGAACTGGACATTTTTAAGCAGATTGGATGGAGAATTAAGAGTCTCAGAGTTATTACGAGATTCATGTAAGTAGCTGGCCTGGGAGAAGAAGGATCAAGACTGAAGCAATTCCTTGTGGACAAAAGGGATGCAGCATGAAGCCAAACTGTACTGGAGAACCCAAGTCAAGGACAACTGTTACAAATATACCAGCAGGAGAAAATGCTTCAGCTGAGCCTTGCCCTGTTCTGGAAAGGAGAAAACTCCCTTCCTAAGAGCCTAGATTCCATTTCCTTCATGTTTTTGTTGTCTTTCACTTGACCTCCCCCTTGTTCTTTTTCCACTAATAAGCTTTCTATCTTGATGTGATGCATGACATGAGAGAAATACAAAAAAAAATTACAAACAAGGGAACTAAAAAAGCATAATCTGCATGTAGATTCATGCTTTTATTTTCACTTTTTTTTTTTTTTCTGCGAGCATCAGTTCTTATTTGTGTTTCAGCAGGTTTATTTTTCATAGTGGCATTATTTTGGCAATTTCTAAAGCTTAGTTTAGGATCTCTGTTTCCAAGAACTTGGTGTGGCCCTCAATGCCAAATGGGTAAGTGATTTCATTTATTGCAGTGAGTACTTTAGAACAAAAAGTAGGAGCAGTTGAGTTGCTGATTGTAACTCTAAAGAAATTTATGTGCTGAGTCACTTTTAATAGTCTTTGTCCATATAATTCAGGTAAGGTGAGCACTCTGTTGATTCAGCTGAGGACTCTCATCATCTGGATATTGCCAGATCCCATCTGTCTAACTTTTAATGAAGAAAATAATGGATTTATATTTGTAATACCTTAATAACATACCCCCTAATCAGTCCTGCACTCATTAATTCTAAATGTAACAGGTCAGCAAGAGCACCCCAGTGGCTTAATTTATTTGTCACATTAAGACCATGTGTGTGCTGTTATGGAACCTCCCATGTGTAGTGCCAGGTTGATGTGTTGGGCTTGACTGTAATGCTTCAGCCAATTGTTTTGGGTTTTTTTTTTTCATTTTGAATAACTCATCACTAAAAGGATAACTTGACTTCCCCCTTCCCTCCCTAGACAGACTGTAATTAACACAGACCACAACCTCTATGAGGTTTTACAACTTTAAGTACAAAAGCTACACTGTTTTTTGGTTTAAAAGTCTGGACGGTATTCCCTCAATATTAGTTAGAATTAGTGCCTGCTTGTATTGCAAGCTTTTTCATCTTATTGATGAATTCTTTAGCATTCCTATAAAGCATCTGTCCTGATTTCAGCTAGGAAAGAGTTAGTTTTCTTTCTTGCAGCAGGTATAGTGTTGTGTTTTGGATTGACTATTTGCTGTATCAATGGCATTACAGTACAATCACACAAAAAAACCCAAGAATGAATTTTGGTGATAGAACCAGACAAACACAGTGGTGATGGAACCAGAACTGGCTTCAGCCTGCAACAATCAAACTGTGTGTGTATATCAAAACATAAAAAAGGTAATTGTGCTCAGTTGGGATGAACTGGAAAATGTTGGACCTGGGCATGAAGTAAAAGTATAGAATAAAGGGTGGATACCATTCTGGTTTTAGCTGGGATAGAGTTAATTTTCCTCCTAGTGGCTGGGACAGTGCTGTGTTTTGGAATATTGTTGGCAACTGCATTGGATTTGCATGGCAAGGGTTTGGTAGAGGGGACCAGAGACACTGTGTGTTGAACTGACCATAACCCTCATTCCCAGTGCCCTTGTGCTGCTGGAGAGGAAGAAGAAGAGAATTTGGGACTAAAGTTAAGCCCAGGAAAAAGGGAAGTGTGGAGGACAGATGTTTTAAGATTTAATTTTCATTTCTCATTATCCTTTTCTCTTTGATTGGTTAACCAGTTAATTTCCCCAAGTCAAGTCNATTGTTGGCAACTGCATTGGATTTGCATGGCAAGGGTTTGGTAGAGGGGACCAGAGACACTGTGTGTTGAACTGACCATAACCCTCATTCCCAGTGCCCTTGTGCTGCTGGAGAGGAAGAAGAAGAGAATTTGGGACTAAAGTTAAGCCCAGGAAAAAGGGAAGTGTGGAGGACAGATGTTTTAAGATTTAATTTTCATTTCTCATTATCCTTTTCTCTTTGATTGGTTAACCAGTTAATTTCCCCAAGTCAAGTCTGTTCTGCCTGTGATGGTAACTGGTGAGTGATTTCAGTTGTTTTGTATATTCTAACACTTTTACTACTACTACTGCTACTACTACTACTACTACTACTATTACTACTACTATTATTTTTTAAATTGTTATTATTATTGCTTTTTTTCTGTTTTATTAAGCTGTATTTATCTCAACTCCTAAGTTTTCTCACTGTTACTCTTCCAGTTCTCTTGATGTCTTGAGTTTCAGCTTTTGTATTCTGTATTGCCTACTGTAAAAATCTGAAGTGTCTTGCAGCCTGCTAGCTACTCTCTCAAGCTAAGATAGACATAACAAAGTCTCTCTGGGTTTGCTCTCCAAGGACACCCAGGCTGTCCTGGGCCCAAAATGTGTAAACCAACATCTTGGAGAAGGGGCCTGAGCTTAGGGAACTTACATCATTAGCTAAAGTTTTAATTGGCAAATTGATGCTGATATGCAAATGGACCAAACCTATAAAGGTGTGAAGAACTCGTGACTTGTCGTCCACCTTGGGGTCCATTTTGGCAGCAGCCTCTGGGCTCCCCAGGGTGTACCTTTGAAGGCCTTTCAAATAAATATCACCTTTATTCCCTCATTTCTGTCCAGTCTCTGTTTCCAGGTAGCCACATCAGGCATCACTCTCTCCCATCACACCGCTGGGGGAGTGAGCATGTGGCTGTGTGGTGTTTAGCTGCTGGCTGGGATTTGGCTGTGCAATTGTCATAGTGCAAATTACTCCTCATCGATCTCTTATATGGAGGTGGAGGGAGAGCCTAGACAGAGTCTGTGCTTCAAAGTAACTGGCTGTTAAATATTGATTCATTTAAGCTAACTAGCACCTTCTTGTCAAGTTTTCTCTGAGCTCCTATGTGATTGTCACTTTTATTTAGAAGTCCATATAGAAAAAACTTGTTTCTGTAAATGGTTTGATAAAGACACCAGAAACAGCATGCAGGAGGGAAAGAAATATTAAGAAAGGCACTTACACCTGCACAGCAGCACATGATTAGTTTTTCTGGTAACTGCTATAGCAATGATTGCTTCATTTGCTGCCCTTGATGCAGGGAGAATCTGTCATCTCAAAGGTTTTCTCCTGCTGTCTATTAATTCTCCTGAATGTATTTGCTGTGGGATATGCCATTTTGTCTTCCCTGGCAACTAAAATTTGTTCCCATGAAACATCACAGTAAATACCCCTGGAGAGACAATATAGCCTGCCTTAAAAACCAAAAAACATCCCAAAACCCTAGAACAAGCAAAAAGTAAGCCCCAGATAAACCATAACAGATGTAGAGGCTGCAATGCCCTTTTAAACACAATACATTATAATGTATATTTTCAGGATTTGTACTAGCAGGATGCTTTCGTATATAGTAGATTTTGTACATGTCTGATATCCCTTGGCAGGAGATTTTATAGGCACTATTAACCCTGACTCAATTTGGGGGGCCTGAAAATGCCACCTTATTGTATTGATGGAAGGGCTGACCTAAGGCACCATCGGAGGTTTGATGGCAACTTCACTTTTTAGGGGGCTCACACACCTGACCCAGCCATCAGGCCCTTCCCTGAAGCTGGTTGGGTTGGATGACCTGGTGTAACTTTCTGACCTGCTGTAACTTTCTAACCTGTTGTAACTCTTCTTCTCACAGGTGGGAAGCACTGGGGTGAGATGGGATTGCAGCTGAAGAGCAGAGGATCCAGGAAAACAGACTTGGGTGTGTCTGAACAAAATGCTCTGAGGATGAGATGAAGGAGAACCTCTTCAGAGCCCCATTGAATCTAAATTCAGGCTGTAACTAATGTGCTGCTAAAATCAGGCTTCAGTAGGAAACTGTGATCTATAAGATACACAAGGGTGTTTTGTTCAGTGAATAAAAAGCTAAATCTTGCTGCCAAAACCTGTGCTTGAACTCTTCTGAGGCCAGCCCTGAAACTCTCAACCTGCAGAAGGTTTTGTGAGAAATGAACCATAGAATGCAACAATTTTGTGGCTGATGTGAAATTGTCATCTTCAGTGCCTTTCAGAGTCCACCTTTCAGGTGAAATTTGGCCTCTCAATACAGAACAGGAGCTGCAGTCCCATGTTAGAGGCTTCCTGGTCCCATCTTCTTGTGCTGCAGAGCCACCAATCCTGCTCTGCTGACTGCTTTGTCCAGGTGCAGGCGATAAACAAAACTTGCCCCAGACTGAGTATTCAAGATTAAACCCTGCCCTCTGGTGCTCTGCTGCTGAAGGGGTAAGGAAGGCTTGATAAATCTGTGTGTCCAAAATTAATGTACCTCATTCACTCCTGACTTTTCTGTCCATCAGGCTGCAGCAGTCAATGCAACCTCTCAGCAGATGTACTTGTTTTGCAGGGCAGAACATTGGTATTAGGCAGGCCTGTAGCATTTCAGTTATGTTTTTTGACATGTGTCTCTGAGTTCTTCCTGTGTTTGGGTTGTTTTTTGTAAGCGAGGTAAAATGCTTGAGAAGTGGTAGATGGAAGCTGAGGTGGATTCCTGGGCAATCACTCCAAACCTTATGTGACAGTTTGAGAATTTCAGTGCTGTGTTGCTACATGTGTGTGCTATAGAGTTCTCTAGAAATGTATTTTTAGCCTCTTTGACTTCTTCAGAGCTTCTGAGGGCCATGATGGGGACAGGACTCCGATGTGGGGTCCCAGCCCAAGGCTTCAGCCAATGATTTGGGTTGTTCCACAGTGCTGAAATGAGGGATAATGGATATTCCACCCCAGCTTGCCTCTTATCACCCACAGCTGTATCAAACCTCCCAGATGAACCCACCATCACTGGAGAGATACTACAAAAAGAGAACACAGTTTGATTGCTTCTCTGCAGCTCTTACTGTTTAATGTCACCTTCATCAGCTTATTTGTGTCGCTGCACACCTCACTGTGGTTTTCAAATACTGGAGTTTATTTCAACATCAAATTCCTTTTTTTTTGTTTCTAATAAAAGATGGAGGTTTGAACACTGGGTCTTGGAAGACAACAGGCAGTCTTTATGCAGAGTTAACAGGGGGTTTGTAAGTGTCCCTAACAAATGGGCAAACATCCATCCATTAAACACTTTGTATTGATGTAGTTAGAATGCTTTGCAGGAAATTGTGTCGTCTTAGTTAGGGGTTGAAAAGGTTTTTGAATCACTTAGTTTTTTTAACTTTCTCTTCCTTGTTGATAACAGGAGGGTAAAGGGAGGGCAGAGTCCCTTCAAGCCGGAAGGGACTGCCCAGTCAGAGGTGTGGGGGGGCTGATTACCTGCTGGGGGGCTGTGGCACAGAGCACTGCACACCACAGGGACCTGCTCAAGCTGATGGGTCACAGGTTTCTCATCCTTTACCTTGATTTCAACTCCACGCTGACCAAATAAACTGTTAAAAATGCAATTCAGGACTGAGAAGCTGCTACATGAACTCTTCAGGAGCCTAATGCAAGTCTTCTTAAAAGCACCTGATTTTAAAGAGTGAAAGCTCACGGCTCAGCACTTTGTGAAAATGAGGAAGGTCTTTTGGGCTGGTTGTCCAGTAACTGAAGCGTTCAGAAGAACTGATCTGGTTTTAAGACTCTTGGCTTAAAACATCTTTTTGCTATTCCTTTTCCATCTAAGCAAATGCTTTAGTTGCCTCGGGGATACTGTGTGTCTGTGTTGCGTATCCTTCATGCTAAAAAGTAGCTCACACAGAACAAAAATGAAAACGAAGGCTGCTTGGGAATTTTCCATCAAAATTGACCATTGAAAAATACTGTGTTTTCATCCCAGTAAGGGCAGTATGGGTTTCCTCACCTCCTCAAAGAAAAAAAATGCAAGAGTTTTCTTAAGTTGTGGGGGAAGAGTTTAATTTTTTTTGTTGAAAAGTTTTAATGTTTTGATTTTGAATATTGTTGTGCCTTATAAAAATTCTTATTTGGTAGATCCAAGTGTCCTTATGCTTCTCTGAGGTCCAGGATCCACTGAGGAACTGCGGAGCCAGTGCTGGGTTTCTGGTGCTTCTCCAAAAGACAGCTGTCCTGCAACATGACAGGTGAAGAGCAACTGAGAAGTCCAGGGAAATGGACCTGGACTATTGCTCCTATGAGCAACTCTGTCATTTCACCTACACTTCATTTATTTTAATGAGATACTGTGGATCTTAAAATTTTAATTTTTTTTTAAATCTGATGCTTTTCAATTTTTATTTTTCTTTTCCAAAGATATTCCAAAGCAAAGAATCTCCCTGCAGTTTGCTCTAAAGAGAAACAGAAGTAGTATCTAGTAAACTTTTTTTTTTAAATTAGTACGGACTTTGTGCATTGTTTGGCAGCTGTCAGAAGTGACCTTAACTTTCAAAACATGTAAGTGGTCAGTAATGCTCTTTGAAGGTGTCACCCAATCAGGCATGGTTAAAATGTTGCACTCGTTAAAATGTCCATGGTCAGCAGGATTTTAGCATCACTGCCAAAACCCCTCTCATCCATGTGCAGGTGAGCTTTAGCTAGATAGATGCCCTTCATTTTCAGTGCAGATATACCAATCTTTCATCTGCTTCACACAGCTTGCTTCCTCTGCAAAGGTGAGATTTGAATAAAATTATTTCTCTTTGATTTATTAAATTAAAAGGGCTCATGTAGCCTTAATCTAGCCTGAAGAATATTTTATGGCAGGGTTTATTGGATGATTTTTCTTATGTTTATAATCTATATAAATTATGCAATATTTTTGTAACATGTCATGTATCATGATGTGATTTAATATCCCATATATATTCTGGTGCCTGAAAGTAATGTGGAGAGATGTCTTTGAAAGGCCATTAAGTATAAATAAATTAGAGTGAGAGCTAGAGTGGTGCTGATGAATAACATTCCTCGATAAGGAGACCTCATAGACTAAATGGAATGAGTAAATTATTACTTAATAATGCCATGCTTAAAACATGCCTAATAGTTACAGCATTCACCTGGGAGTGTTCGTGCATCTGACCAAAGGACTGCTTATCCAGCAGCTGCATAGCATAAAATAAAATGCAGTTCCAGAAGCAGGAACAAACCCCAGAAATACTAAAATGAAAAAAGACCTTAGAACCAAAACTGTAGATTTTCACTCTGAACATGTGTTCTCTGGCCTTGTAAGCCCTGATTTCTCCACTGGGCAAGTTCAAAACTTTCAAGGGATGCAGGTTTAGCACCTCAGCTGGGGCTTTCTGGTACTCAGTGAATTTAGTCTGTGGGACCGACAAAACATAAAAGTGAGCTTGATTGTTTTCTAACTAACTTGGGTGTTTTGCTTCCACTAAATCCCTTTACCAAATCCAGCAGGTTGTCTGTGCTCCAAGGGTGTGAGAGCAGCTGCTTGGCTGACCTGCAGCTGGAAGAAAATGTGGGTGATCCAGGGATCTGAAAGGACTCAGTGGATCAGCAACCGAGCCAAAAGCAAAGCCTGGATCCCACATCCCAGGCTTGTGCTCAAGTGTTTGAGAAACCACTTGCTCCTGAACGATGGCAGTGGGATAAGATAGGCAGGGGGAGCAGTGTGGGAGAGCAGAGGAGTTCAGCATTGTAGAGTTAATTGCTGTTTCCTTTTTAAGTTCTCTTTTGCCATCACATCTTGGGGGAACAACAGGTCAGGCTAAAAGAACATTTGGAAATTGTAACTGAGGAGACAGGATGGACTTGGTTTAGATGAGAGCTGCTGTGAGTACTCTAAGAGAAACAATACCAGAAAAGTGTGGAGTTTTTTGGCTCTCACACCCTTTTGAGATTCTCACTGGGTCAGCTTGTTTCAGGGATAGTTTTGCCACTAGTCAGGCCTGCAGGCTGCAGGGGGCTGCGGAGATGCCATGAACTGTCTTTGAATGCACAGAACTGAAATTCATCCTTCTTGAGGAGGGGATATTGGGCCAAGCTGGGCTCTGTGCTGGCAGCAGCAGCTTGGGCATTTTCCCTGTTACAGTCAGCATGGATATGTTGTGATAGGGTCTGCTGAGCAAAGATTTCTCTCCATGATCAAGGTTTTGGGGCACTCAAAACACCTCTTTTTCCCTACCTGTTGACAAATCTGGAAGTCTATAGAGATGTCTCTGTTCTGGGGAGGTTTAATGTTTCCATCAGTATTACTGTACACTGGCATTTTCCTCATCATTGCCTTATCTTTGATTAACCTCCACTGTGGCAGCAATGAAAGGAAAGTGAGAGTGGAGACTGTTTCTTCATTTTCACTGCAGAGCCACAGAACACAGCGTGGGCAGAACAGGTCCAAGTGCTGCTGGGGTTATTCCTGCTTTCCAGAGTTTTGCTGAGTCCACACCAGTCCCAGAAGCACAGCTGTAGTAGAAGATACTCTTGTCTGCATTTTTCTGTAGTGTGAGAGACCCCTGTGTGTGCTGGTGGGTTTATACCTAAATTGCTGTAATGGAGACTAAAAGATCCTGTGAGCCACCTCTGTGTTGCCGTCATGAGAAGAACTCTGACAACCAAACCAAACTCTGCATTAACTGTGTCCACTTGAGTGGATTCAAAAAGCTCAGTCAGGCTCCTGGCTATGACTAAACCATCTAATTATAGCCTTCCCGTGCTGTGCTTTTTGCATTTGTTCCTGATCCATCATTGCATTGATTTTTGGAATTGTGTTCTTTAGCACTCCATGGTCTCAATTTTCACATCCTCCTTGTCTCCCGTGCTCTCGATTTCTCTGCCCTCACCGCATGTTGACTGCTCATCTTTCTGTTTTCCTTAAACCAGGCTTTTAACCACAATTCCCTTTTGTGGTGGAGGGCAAGGTGAACCTTGATGGTTTCTGCAGCACTTTGTACAAGTGCCAGCTCACATTTCAGTTTCTGTGTCCCTGTACTGTGGCTTTGACCTGTACAAAACGGATGTGCTCTTCTGGTTACATCACAAGTGATGTCAAAAATTACTGAGTGATGAGGTGTTGGACTAACCTCAGTCAGCTTCCAACTGAACATACTGGAGAAGGAAATCAGTGGTGGTGTGTCTTTGCCATGTTATTGAGAAAACCTCAAAACCCCTTCAGTTCACAGAGCAGTGTTACCATGCCCCAGACAGCTCAAATTTAGATCAAAACAGGCTCCTGGGAAGAATTTAAAACATTAAGAAATATTTCAAAGGTCCTCATCTAAATCTAACCTGGAACTTGGAACTAGATGAATTTAACAGTCTTGGCAGTCATGTGTTTTTTCTTTGAGTTTTGTGACACTGGATATCTCTTCAAAAGACTCAGCTTTTGGAGTCAGAATAAATACGTAAAATTCTGGATTTCAGTTTTGATTTTCACTCAGCTTTACAGAGTTCATCTGCAAAGTATGAATTTGAAGAACTCAAAAAGTCCTCCATACATTATTAAATTTTGTGACATAATTTTGGCTTTAAAGTTTTGTTTTGTTTTTAAGTCTTATGCCATGAATGCATGGATTTCCTTGCGTTCATTTTGCACAGCTTTAGCTCAGCTCCAAAGACAGATTACTAAATGTTCCCAAAAAGTACGACTGAGATTCCTTTTTAATACTCTTCTCAGCCAAGCTTATGTATAATCCTTTTCAAAGTGTAAAATGCCAAGGGATGTTTATATGCTACAGCTTATATGACAGTATATTGTTGTTCCTTCACACTTCACTAAACAGTCTACGAATACTAATCTGTAAATCACTTACTTTTCTCACAGCCACTGGAAAACTCTGTGCTGTTTGTGGCATTGTCTGCTCTTTTCTAGATCTACAAGCCACTCCAGTTTGAAAAACAACAGACTCTAATGATTTCACTGTTGGTTTTCCGCAGTAATTAGGGGCCTTCACTGAAACAAAGGCCAAAATGATGGTGGACACCACAGGGTTGCACATCCTTGCTTTAGGGATGTTGGAAGTTGATGGGCAGAGGTGGGATCTCCCTCAGTGCAGGAGTGCTGAAGGGCAAAGAAGAATGGTGGGGTTTTGTTTTTTTGGGTTTTTTTGTTTTTTTTTTGTTTTCCCAGGATCATGTAGAGAGAGCAGAGTTTTTCTTAGCAGAGTTTGATATTGAATCAATTTCTCCCAAATTTCAAAGGCTGCACTACCACTATGCGTTCAGTATTTCCTCACAAAGGCTAGTAAACATCAACATGCTTGCTCATATTTTTGAAAGCAAAAGCCTATTCCTATGAACTCTCCCTGATATCTCAGTTGGAAACTGTTCTTTGCTATAGAGAAGGGAGGTCCAGTGTCATGAGGTCTGTTTTGGTTTTAGGGGAGAATGGAGATGCTCAAGAGTGGGGCAAGCATTAAGTGGAAAAATGAGAGAGAGCAGGAGACTTTCCTTGGGTCTCTCTTGCCAGGGAATAAGACGAAATGTGCCCTATAGTGAAAACAGACTCCCTGCCTACTCTAAATGGCTGATTAATGAATGGAGAGGGGGATTTTCCTCAGAAAGGGCAGTAGGGTGGTGTCTTCTGCTTTGCTTCAGAGCAAAACTGATAAACCCAGCAGGACAACACTCCCATGAACCATCTGTGTAATACAAAGAATTTGTTGTGCAAGAAAAGAGAGAAAAGAGTACAAATTCTTCACCTGCTCCAAAAAGCTACCAGAAGGGTTTGCCATGGATTTGAAATCTCTTTGGGCAGTTTTGTCTGCCTATCTCTTTTTTCTTTCCAAATTTCTTCTTCTCACTTGTTCAACTGCAAATAAGTCCAGGGACTTCTGCAAGTCTCTGTGCAACAAACCATACTGAGAGAGTATAATGATGCCAGGGCCCATCAAATATGCAACTCAAAGTCTAAAATTGGTTTTATTAGCAGATATTTTGCTTGGGAAGGTATGAAAACCAAACCACTTGAACAGAGCAGTTGGAGCAAAAAACTTCAAATCTTAATTAGCACAAAAAAGTAAAAGCCATCATAGGGCTGTAGCAGGGAATAGTGATGATGTGGTGTTTGGGGCTGAGGATGCTTGATAGATCAGCCAGGGTGCCAGCACCCGCTGCCCATGGAGATTGGTGGGACACTTGTCCTTGAGGGGGACTCATTGGCAGCACTCTGAGCTAAAGAGGAGCTGACATTGCAGGATTAAGGAACAGAGTGTGGTCATTATTACAGGAGAGCTGCCTGAGGAGGAAAGACTGACCCTGACAAGGTGGTTTGTGCCCCGAGGGACTTGTTTCCCTGACAAAACAAACCCCTTAGATGGCCACACTCATCTCAAAACCAGTGTGCCCTGCTGACAGGGAGGGATGTTTGACAACACACGGTGGCATTGGGTCCTCTCTCCTGCCTCAGAGCTGAAACCAAGTGCTTCTAACCAAGTTTACCTTTTAACTACACTTTATTCTGCTGTCAGCCTCCATGGCGGGCTCCTCAAGTCTATTTTAGCCACAGGGCTAGAAGATGCAGCCAATTAAAGGTGGGCTATTTGCCCTTCAGAAATGAAGGAGCTGGGCTTCTCCAAAGCAGCATGGGCTCTGGGGCAAGACAAGCAATTATTTCTGTTTTCCTGTAACATGCAGAAAGGGTTTTATTTATTTAAAGGTACTAAAGTATGCTGTAGGAACATAAAAATACTTGGAAAAAAATCTAATTGGATAGATTGATCCAAAACCAAAAGAAACCCTGATTTGGTAAGATGAAGTGTGGATACATTTAGCCTTGGCTATCCAGACCTCCTTACTCAAATATACAGCGTGTTGGGTTTTTTGTTTGGTTGTTTTTTTCTTTTGCTGCTCTGAGAACTGAATTTTGCCAAATTTATTTTGCAATAAAAGAGGAGGTGGCGTCTGACCTCATGGGCTGGAGGGGTGGACCGGGGATAGGAAAAATATCCCAATAATGACATGATATGGATATTTTGTTTGTTTAGAAAAACCTACAAACTTAAAGNCGGGAAGCCGGGAGCGCCGCCGACGCGCAGACCCCGGCGGACGGGGGCAGAGTCGCGGCGCGGGGTGAGAATCGCGGTGCGGGGACAGCCCGTCCTGCCCCGGCTGCTGCCATCCCCCCTCCGCCGCTCCTCGGGGAGTCGTGCCCGAAGCCCAACTTTGCAGCCCTCCCGCCGGCCCCAGCATGAACCAGACGGCCGGGGTGAGCAACCACGTCCGCTGCTCCGGCAAGGGCTCCAAGGTAAGAGCGGCCGGGGTTCCGCACCGCGGGGAGCGGGGCTCGCTGGGGTGCGTGGCGGCAGGGATGCCCGGTCCCCCCTCCTCGGCTCCCGGTCCCCAAACCTACAGCTGAGAGCGTGTCCCCCCGNTAGCAGAGCTGCTCGTGCAGCTCTTATTCCACCAAAACGAAAACCAACAAAAAAGCCAAACCCTAAACCCCGAACTCTACTCTAGCACATCTGGAAAAGGAATTGCTCAAAAAAGTAAGACCCGAATCCTTCAGCTTGGTCGTAAGGAAACACCTGCCCAGCGTGTCTTTCACTGTAGAGAGCTGAACTCACTACCCCGAGCACCAGTGGGTCAAACCCCAGCTCCGTAGGAACCCGTGCCATCTTTACCCCGATTTCCCGCTGCCCACGCCGGGCTGGGGGATTAAATGAAATGATGCCGAAGGAGTGAGCGGTGCCGGGGGCGAGGCCGGGCCCGGGNCCTGCGCTCCCCGCTAGCCCATCACTTGGCGAAGTTCAGCATCTCTCCCCAGCTCCCGCCGCCGCCCGGGGTGTGGAGCCGCCTCCCCGCAGGGTGCTGGGGCACGGATGGCTCTGGATGGTCCCTCCGAGCAGGGGTGACCCCTTTGGGCTGCGACCCGGGCGGGTGTTGGACCGGGCGCTCAGGGTGCTGCGGCCTCACAGCGTCAAGTGCTGGAACGGTCGGAACTCGTGCACCTGCTTCCAACGGGATAAAATGCTTTGAAGGTAAGGGTTTGCGGTGGAGTGGAACGTGGGATCAGGTACAGCTTTATCTGCTGCTTTTACTTCTTGCCACAGTGTGTTTGCATAGCCAGCATTAAAAATAAATAATGGAGATAAAGCACGTTATTGTGCACTCTGCTGAATTCAGTGGAAGTGTAACTGGGTGCTTGCACCAGAACCAGGTCAAATTTGCATTAACGTTTTTATGTAGTGATGAACATAGCCCTTACACCTACACAACTACTTTGTGGTGCACAGTATCAGTGCTCTGAAGGCAGATGTATATGCCCTCTTACAGACAACTCTGTTGATGTTGTTCTTCTGCAACTCTTTGGAGTGCTTCTCTCGGTGTTTATGTTTCTCTTTTATGGTGGACACACCACCCTCCCCAAGATTTCACGTGCTTTTTGGGGCTAGTATTTGGTAGAGAGATATGATTCCACAACACCTAATGGGATGTACCTTACAGAAATGCAAAATTTACCTTTCACTGGAAGTGGTGCTGTGCTTTTTTTTTTTTTTTAATTTTACCTCTTAATGTTGGTGTCCTGTTCCATCCTCTAGACTTGGTGTTGTGGTGTTGTTTTAGATGCTGGTGTTGCTGCTCATCTGGTTGTATACTTCATGTCTAGTTAGTGCAGACCTGACTCTACAAACTCTTAGGCACACAGATTTACTTCATACCTCCCCTTCTGTGAAGTGAATACCATTGTTCTTCCTTTTCTCCTGTGGTCTTTTTAGGATTAAACCCACTAATCATAAGGCTATGTGAGTATTAAAAGATGCAACATGATGAGGGCTGTGGAAGTAAACAAACAGATTAGATGAGTCTGCTGAAATTATTTACTTAGCTCCATGACTAATCATATATTTGAAGTTGAACCCGCACCTAAGCTCTTTGCATAATTCAAGGACCTTAAATTAAAGGTCCTCTGGATCTTGCCTGTCATTTCAATGCTGGACCTCCTTCCTTTGCACTTTCTTGTTTTCTTTGAGTTTTGGGTCGAACAGCTAAGGTTATTGCATATCAGTAATAATTTATTGTATCAAGCTGCTGACCTAATACTTTAATGCAGAAGAAAGAGATGGGGCTCAAATGCATATATTCTTAGCACATGATAATTGATACATTTTTATTTGCCTTGAAGGCATTTCCATCTCGTTTTCAAATGCTGTAGGATGTGGATATTTTTTCCATTGGAAATAAATACATTTTTTTCAAATCATAAGATTGAAATGATTGATGATTTCAGGATTTAATTAAAACACAACAAGCTCCACGCATGACTGATTTGGTTTCGAGGAAACCTTGCAGAGTTCAGAAATGAGTGTTTATCAAATGGGGCTGAAAAATCAAGTAACTGATGAGTAAGAGCTCTCTGATGGAGGAGACAAGAGGCAGAACAGCCAAGTTTTTTGTGACTCTGACTTCTAAAGCATAGAAATTAGAAATGCTGGTGAGATATTTCATATCTGTGTTTCATTTGCTTGGGGGTTTTTTCCTGAACAATAAACAAACAAACAAAACCTCAATGAAAAATAAAACAACAGAACCACAAACAGGATTTGTCTGACTTTCTGGATCTCCTAACTTTTGAACTCGCAGCCAATTTTAACCAAAATTGACAGAATTAGAATAATGTTGTGTCAGCTTGCTACAAGTGTCATGGAAATCAATTGTTTAATACAGAAGGATTATTTAATATCTGAGTAGAGGAAGAAGCAGGGAGAAATCTGTCCCACCCTGTCCCAGCACCTCAGTCAGCACATGGGTGTTGCTACAACAGCATTTGTCCTTTGCCTATCAAAGGCTGTGCGAAGATTGGGAAGGAATGAGAGAAAAGAAAGAGCACAGAAGGAACTTCCAGAAGAAATGAAAGTTTGTGGTGGCAAAGAAGCAGCCGTGGGTAAGGGCTGGGGTCTTCCCAAGGGAGAGTGTGTTGAGCAAATAATTCGTCATAAATCAAACACTTTGTTTTCACAGCTGAATAAACAACCTGTTAGGGTTTTTTTTCCTCCCCCCAAAAAGTTGTTGTGATGTGTCAACTCAAATGCCAACTCACTGAGGTAAGGTCACTCTTCTTCCTGGCTTCTTCTGAGCTTCTCTCTTGCTAGGTAATGGGCACTTAGGCTTCACATTTCTTTTGCAAGATTTACAGCTTTGCTCAGTTGTGGTGAGCAAGGGAGGTAGCATTTTAAAGGAGGGATACAATTAAAGCCCTCAAGTAGATAGGCTTGATTGTAATTCCAAACTCTAGTAATGCATTCCCACTAAAAGGTGTATATATTTTTAACATTTCTATGTAATGTTTTCTAGCTGTTTCTAAGCAAGAGCTAGAAGCTCTGAGCCACTTGTGAATGCTATTGAAAGACTGATTTATTGTCTAGAGAGAACTATTTTTGAGAAATATTTTGTGTACATACAGCTTCTAATGCTCTTTTTTCCTGCCTGTGACTTATCCCTTTGCCTTTCCTAAGACAATTTGTGGGAGGAAGGCAAGAGGATTCGCCCCAATGCTGTAATGAAAAGCTATGTCACCGGAAGATTTCTGATGTGTTGGGGTGGTGAGCAGCCCAGGTCTGTACAAAACCCTCCTACCTCTCTTGTGTGGGCTGGGAGCACTCTTTGACTCTGGTTAAGGAAGTGCACTTTGCTGCAAAGTCACTCAGATCCTGCCATAAGAATCTGGGGGTCAGTTCCAAGCTGTCACATTTCGACAGATTTCTTGAAGCAATTAATGAGGGCTAAGTCCATATGGGGACTCAGGCTTTTTCAACACTGCGTGTTGCAGCTCCTGGCTTTTGGCTTTTATTCAGCAGCCCAAAGCCCTACACCAGCCAACATATGACACAGAAACTGTGTCTTGAATTTAACTTCTTTTCTTAAATTAATACCAAGGAAGATGCTGTGAGAAGGCACTTTGTTTCATGTTAGGGCTCCCAAATTCTACTGTCTTCAGGGAGGAAAATCTATAGAAATAATTTGGGGTAATTTCTTTCTTTAGAAACAACTATACTTGGGGTCCTTCATCTGAGGACCGTCCCTGTCCTCACCCAGTGAGCAAGAAGGTGTCCCATGGAGCAGGATTTGTGGATCTGGTGTCCTTCTAAATGTCGATGAGGATTCAGAGACCCACCAGCATCCATTCTTTTAGGGACTGTCGTACCCATCAGGAGACAGGCTGCTCCACAGCAGGAGCCCTCCCTTCTCTCCTTTTGGAGAATGGCCAGAGCAGAGTTCAGGGCTGTTCTTTGGAGTGGGTAAGATGGAAACTCACAGTGTCTCCTGGGGACAGGGGGATGCACTGTCTCTTTATTTTAGATGAAAATGCCTTTAGCCAAACCGCTGGCTGACGTGCACAATTTGGAGGGTATGGTCTAAACCCCCAGCTCTGTACAGCAGCGTCAGCAGCACATTAGGACATGTTGTTTGGCACGACCCTGCTGCTATTCAGTCTCTTCCAACTTCTCTCTGCCTGTATTTTTGAACAATTGCAGCTGTTGTAGCTGTTTTGTGTGGAGCTCAGTCTCGGACGTGGTCAGTGCATGTCTTCTGGATCAGGTCTCCTGAATCCGATCCCTGTTGTCCTATGACATGTCAGTCCAGCTCCTTTTCCATCCTCATATGCATCTTATGTCACCACTGATAAATACCCAAACTGGTTATGTGTTTGGAGGGTTGATTATGTGTTTATTAGACATTTATATCTTTATTTTATCAACCTCTTCTTGATTCTAATCCTCATGTGTAGGTGGGAGACAAGTGTTTTCCTGCCTCAACAGCAGTGATGAGAGTCCCTATATGGTAAAACGAAACAAAGGTGAATTAAACCTGAGCAAATTGGGCTTGTTTCCATCATGGATTTTGTTGGTGTCAGCACACAACACACATTTTGGACTGTAGAACATACTAAAAAACCAATTTTCCTCTCTCGGTGTTAATTACGTAAGCATTAAAAAAAAGCTTGCTGAAACAAAGTTAGGACATCTGCCTGAATAACTGTAACCTCACTTTTAATCAGCAATAATGAATGCTCAAGGATAACAGCAAATCATTTGGACAGACTATTTTTTTTTCTTTTCTTTTAAAGGAGAAACAATTGTCCTAATTAACAGAATTGGCATGTAAGAATGTGGGTATGAAAACAACTCAATGCAGTAATGTAAAGTGTTTGTTAAAGTAAAGTACACTCAATTAAGCTGAGCTGAAAATGCAGTTATGATTGTACCCCTGGTTGCTCTCTCTCATTGTTTTGAAAAGAACAAATTTAACCTAGGAGAAAAACAAACTGCTGATGTGGGGTGTTGTGGCTGCCCTGATCTATAGGGACAGTGCAACGCTCACACAGCTGTGGGCAAGAGGTCCATAATGTCCTTTTAACAGATTATGAGGCAGTTTGTTTTTACAGTTTATTCCTTAAACGATTAATAAGAGATTATTGCATCTTCACTGGGTAAATCTAATTATCTTCTCTTTTACATGAACTATTCCCCTCATATGAATTCCAGTGATTTCAATTGAAGTACTGCTTATTTATGTTGGTTTAATTGCAGAGAGATCCAATACCTCCAAAGTTATGGAAGCAATAGAGGCACAGCATTTCTAGGACTCTTGGATGCAGAAAATTAAGATAAGGAGGCTGTGCTGGCTCCTCTGTGTTGTTGCTGAAGCGGAAACAAGTTCAGCTTTACTTGCACATTGTATTTTACTGTGAGTGGTAAGTTACCCTGCATGGGCACAGCTAAGCAGTGTATTTTTGAGTTGCCCAATTTTAACGCTCCAGTGGGAATGCAAGGTTGACTTCCACACCTAATAAGTATTAAAGTAAGACCTGATGTAAGTGCCAGGGCGTTAAAACATGATCAGTCAGCTACCTCCAAAATCCAGCCTTACTCAGAGGGCAGTGCCTTAGAAATTACACTTCTATCTCAAAACATCAACCTTTTAGAGCAGTCTAATATAGCATTTCACGAGAGACACAGACAAGATCAGTGCCCCATCCTGCTGGATGCTGTGACCCCACACAGACAGAAATGGCTTGGCCTTCAGTGTGTTTATGGTTTAAGTTGACAATAAGGAACAAAAAGCTGGGAGAATGGGAGAATTACTCTGGTTTTGCAGGCAGTGAAGTGCCAGGAGTGAACCACCAAACCTACCAAGCATAAGAGAATAATGACGATCTCAAATTCTGTGAAAACTTCAGACTAGGTAGAGATTATAGACTGAAGTTGAGCTTTTCTGCCATAGAAAATAAGATAATGCTAATTATTGTCCATTTAAGAGCCAGCAGGCTCATCAGCATGTGCTCCCCATATCCCACCAGCATATCCCTCTCTATAAAACATGTTGTCCCTTGCCCAGGGTAGGTGTCAGCGGGAAAAATCTATGGGCAAAGAAGGGAGAGAAAACTGTAGACTTGGGTCCTCAAGTGAGCCAGGTATTAGTTTGGCTCCTTCTGGAACAAGGTTTCATTTTGCATCTGCAGTGGAATTGTGTAGTGTTGATTTAGCTCTTTCCCTGTACCAATTTGTGTAGATGCTCTATCTTCTACGTCCTTTGGGAGGAACTTTCACAGAGCTGCAGAGACAAACCCATCAAAACTTCAAGTGGTGAACTCTAAATCAAGAAGATGCACCAAGGAACTTCAGGGAAAGTGTTTGAAACTGGTTTTTATTACATTCTCTGACTTTCTTGTAAACTGCAACTTTCAGTGGACAGTGTCTAGCACAGGTGCTGAATTTAGTGAGAGAAGTTTTGCTTCTGTTGATGTAAATGGAAAGATGATTTTAGAAATTTCTACGGCCTTAAGCAATCCAGCCCTAAGGATTTTAGGAGTAACAGCTGTGGGAACTTCTTGATTTGATCTTATTATTTCAGACAGTGAAATCTGCTTTCTCTATAATTCTACCTGTAAACCTGATGGCTTTTGGCAGTTAATTCAGCCATGTTCCCTGGAGCGCTTCTTGGGACTGTCTGAGTGTCAGCTGTCTTATAAAAATCCCCTTAACAAGAAATTTGGCAAGAAGAATGATGGTGGGTCAGGACTAGAGATTTCAGTGGAAGGCTCAAACGCCCCTTCGAAGGATGGGAAGACAAAGGGAGATGGCCAGGCTGATGCTGCAAATGTCCTGAGTGATCAAAAAACCTCCCTGACTGGAGGGAATCCAACCACAGGGTGCAACCTGAGGAACAGCAGGCTCCTCTAGCCCTGGTGTTGAGGATATTTTGGGTGATGGGGAGCAAAAGGAGCTGTGGTTTTTGTAGCCTTGAGCAAATATGCACCAGCAAGGGTGTACTTTGCCTACAACAGATGTTATTTTAAGGGGCTGAAGAAAGACTGTTCCTCCCCCATTAAATATTTGCCTGGAGTGTTATGGAAGGGCTGTGTGGAGCTCAAGGGGTTTCCAGCAGTGCGTGGGATTTTGTGCTCCGTATCCCTGTGGTGTCCTCAGGCACAGGAAGCCCTGAGCCCTGAATCTGAATGAGTTCTGGGCATCAGCAGTGACAGAACCATCCCTGTTTATTTGTGGGTGCTGCTCTGCCGCTGTTTTTCATCTTTAATGAGAGCTGAACACACCATAAAATTTTATTGGGTGTTTATGCTAACAAAATTAACTAACAGTTGGTGCTTTAAAAATGCAGCCAGAGCTCTGAGCGCCATAACTGGGAATCTGCAATGGCTTTTTAACTGGTGTAGGACAGAGCAAATGTGTGAGTGCCAATGTCATTTAACAGCAAACCACTTTATATTAACTTTTTATTGACCAGAACTGATTAATTGAAATTTCCAAAATAAATCTTAGCATGATATGTGCTTAAACAAAATCAGATTTTCAGACATTAGGTAGCTGGAAGCTCGGTCAAAATTGTGGGGTTAATTTATAATACCAAGACTAATGGGCTGATAATCAAAATAAATTAGCTTAGCCACTTCAACACTTCAATGCTTAAATCAAATAATAGGAAGAAGATTTATTTTAGTGTTTTGATTATTGTGTTTCTCAATAAAATAGATATAATATCATGCTGTGAATGCTGTATGGATTACTTGAGGCCACAATTTCAATGGGAGTACAAAGGACCTCCAGGCTACAGAGAAAAAAAAGGAAAGGGATTATCTTCAGACTCAATTTCTTGCTCAGTAGAATGGATTTGGTTTATTTCTATATCAGCACTGTTAAGTAAACCTAAGAAAGTGATTTGCTTTCATTCATTTATTTGCTTAGTGCTTTTCTTTATTTTCATGCAGTTTGCCCATGCCTAGTCTGGAGAGTTTGATGTTTATGATCTTTGCATTATACCAGGACGTTTTTTGCTGGTTTTAAAATAAGCAGATTGACATGCTGGGATTTTTATTTTTTTAAATTTGCTTATCAATGAAATAGTTTGATTATCAGGTAGCACTGATTTACCATGTATTTATCTAGGTATAGTCGAGGATGATTTGCATTTCATGGCATTTACATAGATAAAGTTTGGCTAAAACACTTGCAGGGAATGTCCTGATCCCTGGATTAAGCCCTGAGTTACATTGGGATAGTGACTCAGTGGTTTAGGCTCTACATTGTCAGGTTGTCTTAGGTTGTGGCTGATTTTGAAGGCCAGACACTGCTGCCACCAATAAAAATTTCTCTAACCTGCTTTTAACCTCCCAGTGTAAGCATGGTCTTGGGGATGGGATGTGAAGTCACAGCAGTCAGCTGTGGTTGCACCTCACTGAGACTGGGACAAAGGTTCTGCCCATGCTTTAGTTTTTTATTGGTGAAAGTAGGGATGAGCACTTCCCTTGCATGGTCTGTGAGCTCTTTGGTGGAGGATGATAACTCGGTAACCCAAGAAGTGCGGTTTCCACCTTTATTGTTGACCTTATGTTACTGTGCTTAAAATGTGAGAATTTAACAAATTTTAGTGCCATTCATTCCTTGGAATGAAGGAAAAAAGGTAGAGGAAGGACAGAAATACAGTAGGTTGCACAGTCCCTGTTCCGTGTCATCCAAACCTTGCTCCAAAAGATGACCTTGGAGGGAAGTGTACCCAAAAGGCAGAGTTGTATTGTAGGCATGGAGCACATGGAGGATGAGCAGGGACCACATCAATTTTTCAGCTCACTTGAAAGGAAGGCTGTTAAAATTATAAAACCTTGGGTAATTTAAAAAGAGAATGTGTACAGCCCTCCTAGGTGTCATGTCTTCAACTAGGCAGAATAAAATACGCTGCAGCAAAGTCAGGCCTCATCCTTGGTGAGAGCCCCAGGGAGGAGCTTGGGGGCTAACAAAGGTGATGGGCACTGGACCCCTCTCAGCTCTGTTGGCAAATTGAAAAGGGGCAGGACATCAACATTTTGAAATCAGCTCATTTTCTTATTTGCAGATGGCATCTAAAATTGGAATGCTAGGAAGAGGCTGAAATTATGGCAGACAGATGTGTGCTGCTGGTAATTTACTGCTACTCAGGGCAGCAGATACACCATGCATTTTCTTTTTTTTATTATTAGTTTATATGTCTAGGCTTTTGGCTTTTCTTGGACTTTCCCTCAGCATCTCAGCCATCCTAGGCTTTGCAGATTTTTAGTGCAGTTTTATATTCAAGTCCAATTTTGCTAGATAATGACCTCACACAGAGCCTTTGCCACTGCTTTAACTGTTCTCCTAAGTGGAGGATCAGAGAGTTTTTCACAGGTTACAAGTCCAGGAAAGGTCCAGCAGCAGGGACTAACATCAGTGTTATTTCTATTGCAGCACTCTGTGGGAATGCTAGTTGCATATTGGGATTCAATTGAACAAGAGGCTCTCCAGCCAGATAGCAGAATACTGCTTCCTACATCAAAGAACTTAGAT
This sequence comes from Aleadryas rufinucha, assembly GCA_013397815.1. NCBI lineage: Eukaryota > Metazoa > Chordata > Aves > Passeriformes > Aleadryas > Aleadryas rufinucha. The sequence goes on from VZTH01004628.1 coordinate 219,204, forward strand.
TTTTAATTTGTTCACTGCTTCATGGTCATCCCTCAAGCTTAGGACCTTATTGTTCCCTTTGTATTCTCGGTGCTCAGCAGTGATATCTGTGTGTGAGCTCACTGATTGTCACGGGGCTTCTCTTACACTGGTTGACACCTCTCAGGGCTTCCCCTGGAGCCCTCAGGGAGCAGGCAGTGAAACACATTTCCCTTGACACGCCGTGTTGCCTCACTGCCAGTCCTCTTGTCTGACCACCCGTTGCACAATTAATCTGCCAGCAGAGGCCACTGAAGTTTCTCAGTCACTTACTCCAAGTTTAGCCACTCCTCACTGTTAGAGATCTCTCCTCCAGCAGGTCAGCACTATCCTTCAATTTCCCAGGTCCTGATCTCTGCATGCTCTGTGCCTTCACATTTCATGACTTGTTCCAAATTTAATCACTCGAGTTCTCTCGATATTGCTAGAATTCCCTGAGGCTGGAGCAGTATTGCAGAGCATATCTGTGCCCTGTCTGCATCTTCTGCTCCCTCATTTAGTGTTCATTCCTGCTTCCTTCCTATGCCTGCTCTGCTTCTACTGTTTTGGGTGTTTGGTTTGTTTTTTTTTTTATTATGGCAGGGGAGGGCACTGAAGACTCCACTGGTCAGAGAAGTTAATTTACTTTCAGTAAATAAAATCAGCTGGTTTTCCCTTACATTAAATGATATGGGGAATTCGCTTGTGGGTGGTTTTTTTTGGTTTTTTTTTTTTTTTTAGTAATCTGTGTGTATTTTTGCCTGTAAATGGCATTTGTAGCACAAAAAATAAATTGCCTTGCTGGTTTGTCCAGCTCGGGGACACTAAAGGGCTGATTTGGACTGAAACACAGATACCTTTAATGGGCCCCTGAAAAGGCAGTGATGGCTCTTATGAAGGTAGTTCAAGCTGCCACTCAGAAGCTGCATCTAGAATTCCTAGCCATGCATGATCACAGTGGAAGTGATGAACGTATTAGCCAAGAAAGGAGGGAGGAAAGAATTTGTTTATGAACCCTGAAACTCTTTAGTTATGGCAGTAATTTGTTGTTGGGTTTTTTTCTCTTCTATCCTTTTTTTAGAAAACGTCCGTGCTTTTTATGATTTTAATATGGAAAGTGAACAATTCTGTGCATCATCACAGCATTATGATAAAAATGCTAAAACTGTCTTTGACAGCAGAATATTGTAAGTGACCTCCAACATTTAGCCTTCTTCACATGCTTTCCTGCTGTAGCTTCATTATATTTTACAGCATATATTTTTCACCAGAGAAATTCTGATTGGCAGCTGATATGGACTAACTGAGAGAGGGAGATTGTCCTTGTTTTCTTTAAGCACAGGAAGTATATCCATGTCTAACTTCCAGCAATGCCAGCAGAAGCAACATCTCTAAATCTGTGTGCTGATGGAAGAATTGCCTCTAAAGCTTTCAGTGTAAAACATGAAGTTTATTGAAGAATCAGTAATGAAGAACAATAGTTCCTGGTGCTTAAAGTTTTAGTGATTGTAGAAAAAATGAGGCCTATAGCACTTTAAATTAGAATTTGTAGAGACATTACCACAAATTGCTTATTCTTTCTTGAAAGATCCTGTATTATTTCCTTGTTAGCACTTGTTAGATTTGGATTTTGATATGGACACCATTCAGAAAAAAAAATAATATTTTATTCAGTGGAAGTTGTCACCTTTATACTCTCATGCTTTGGAAATAGAAATTAAAAAGTCTTAGGAGAAAGGAAGCAAATTTCACTGTGGTCCTCCCGTTGTTGTTTCCAGACTTAGCAATTTAACTAAGACTGTGAAACATTCATATGAACACTGACTGTATTCACCTGAGGGATAGCTGTTCTTTGCAGAGGCCGAAGTGTACAGATGCACCCAAATACTGGAATAAAATAATAAAATGTAGATGTTACCAGAGCAAAGGTGTTACCAGAGCAAAGGTTACATTGTGTGGTAGAAAAGGTATCTACTGTCCCATGTGTTGTTTCAAAGCCAGCGTGCCTGATCTTGTCAACAGCACCATGGAGTTCAGGTGATAGTGTTTGCCAAAAAAGAGATATTTTTGGATGAGTGAGAAGGGTGTACTGGAGCATCACTGGAGGGACACCTCCTTTCTGATGTGTAAATATGAACAAGTGTTCACATTTTGGCTCTGTGTCTCTGTGTGCTATAACAGCACTCCTGAGCACCACTATAACAGCATTCCTAAGCATGATATTTCATGTATTTTTGAAGATTTCCAATTTCATTTAATAAAACAACAACCAAAAAAAAAAAGAAAAGAAAAAAAAAGGAAAAATTCTATAGCCAGTGTTGCTGAAAAGGTGAAAAAATACCAAAATGCTGCAAGGGTGTTGACTTGAATGAGTCCTCAGAAAGACTGAAACTCCCTCTCTGCACTAATTGAGTAACCTGTGTAAGGCAACCCTTGAAGGACAAGACTCAGTTTAGGATAACAGCACTGATATTTAGACTTTTTTCTTAAAAAATCTTTTTTCTAAGAAAAGTCTTTCTAAAAAAGTCTTTTTTCTTTTCTTTTTTCTGCTCACATGTAATTTAGTGGCAGGATTTTTCTGCACTAGTGCTGTGGGAGACGTGCCACATGTCCTTCCAGCTGTGTTCCACAGGGACATGAACGTACCACAGGTCTTGTGTTGTGTCTGTCAGCACCAGGATTATGTCTTGGAGATGCTGGGACTCTCAAATGATGCTAGATATCTTCATTTAGTCAGTGGAGTTGGACAGGCAATACCTAAGCTCCGATTTTAGTCAGTGGGACATAGTAGTGTCTAGGGAGTGATGAAATTCACTGCAGGGTTGCTGTGGGCTGGCTGCTCCCTGCCTTGCTGCTTATATTCCATTGATTTCCTTTGACTAGATCCCTGTTGACTCTAATAGAAGTTTAGACACATGGTACTCATATAAACACCTGAATGTAGACGTCCTAATATCAAATTGCATCCCTCTTGTAGCATGAGCCTCGTCTACTGTGTTACAGCTTGTCAGTGTGGGTGAGAAAAGCTGGGGAGAATTATGGTATTAAATTCTTGCCTGCCATTTCCCAAGAGCCAGGGCATTTCTTGTGTGCCCAGATGGATGGCTGAATACCAGAGTGCAATCGGCAAACCTGAGAGTGATTTATCTGTAAAAATACAAGGCACAGCAGTGAGAGCTTGGGGGAAAAAGAACGGGTCTATTTTCCTAAAATTCAGGTTTCAGAAAAGCTTTGTTTATTCTGATCAGGGTAATTGTGGCAGCAGACTTGGATTGATGTCTGCATTTCAATCTTGATGAATCCTTGGAGAGGCAGCCTGTTGTCTGGACCAACAGAAAAAGGATGCTCCTGTGAATTTGAAGATACCTGGTCTTTTGAAATAGGCAAATAAGGATTGCAAAAATGCTGATATCAGTGCACAGAAGATTTATGAATCTCTACGTGGAGCAGAAGGCAGATGTAGATAAAGCAGGCAAGTTAAATCATGCTTTGCCTGTAATTGTGAGCATGATATCAGTGTTGGTGTCTGACTACTGGTTCCTTTGAGAGCCCTGACAAACATTAGCTAGTCACTTGTTACTCAGTCCATGCCTTATTCTTAAAAAATTTGCTCTAAATAAATTTAATCAATAATGAGATCTTGTGTTGAAAAGTACACTGCTTTCTGCTGTTACCATATATTTTTTTGCACAGCAGATTGCCCTCCCCTTACTGCTCCAAGAACTAAAGATGGGGTATTTACTTCAGTGTCCAAAGCCAAGGCTCATTCTCCACTCCCTTAGCATGGGTTAAATGCCAGCATGGTGACATTTCCCTTAGTCCTCTTGTCATGACTTCAGTGGGCGTAATTCAGCACATGGCTGATGGTAAAGAAAAACCAGGCTGTGTCAGAACTTCCAGCAGCTCTTGTTAACCAACAGTCTCAGCACTGTTAAATCCTAGCATTTAGTTCTACCCTGGTTCTTTAACATTTAGGAAAGAAGATCTAAAATATTTAGACCTCTGAAAGAGGCAAATGTTGGAAAGGTTATTTGGAGGGAAAGTTGGTTCAGTCTTTTTTTCTGGTGCATAGCTCTGGCTTGTTACACTTGGAGGGTTTTTAATTTAGTTGTGCTTTTTAAAGGAGGTATATTTTTCCATTTAGAAATAACTTTATGGCCAAGTGGCAGAAAAATTTGTAAAAATCTGTGGGGAAAACATCAACTCCTAAGGGAAAACACGCACACATTAGAAAGTAATATTCAAAACTCTCCCAGAACTTAGTGAACTGTATTTTAGATGCATTATCCTCAAAAGGGGGGAAATAAGGAGTGAAAAAGAAACAGTCATCATCTCGGATATGTCTGTGGGCTCCATTGCTGTAATGTTTTAGCTCCTCAAAGCCTCTATTGAGATTTGCTGTAGATAACTACTGATTGCTGTAGATTGGATTGAATTACGTTAGATTAGTACTTCAGTTTTATAGACAGTGGAACTGAGAAACAGAGATAGCAGGGACTGGATTTTGAGAGATATTTTTCACTTTTGTAGTTAAACATGACATTTGGTACTCTCTGCACAGTTGTCTTCCACTACACGGGAGGTGGGAGCTCTTTATAGAGTATCTTTTTTTTTCCATCTATCACCTCTGTGGGCAATGTGTGCCAGTGCCTAACCATGCTCACAGTAAAGAATTTCTTTCAAATATCTAACCTGAATCTGCCCTCTTTCAGTTTAAAGCCATTATGACTTATCCTATCACTAAATGCCCTTGTGAAAAGTTCCTCTACAACTTCTCTATAGGCTCCCTTCAGGCACTGGGAGGTGCCTAAACCTGAACTCCTGAGGGATAAATACAGAATACTCCTAATTGTTTGTTATTTGTAAGGTCACAAGCCCGCAAATGAGTTTTTCTGGGATCTCCTGTTTCATCTGGTTAGGTCTGATGGCTTTCTGCATGACATGCCTGTGATATGTATAAACACACAAATCCTTCACTTTGCTGGGAGCAAAACTCATCTATGACATTTAATTAGCTTCAATTGGCAGAGCCCTGAAGACAATTCACTGAGAATCTCCCTTTTTTACTTTCTTCCCGTGTTTGCTGCATGCAGAGAGCAGGAGCAGGAGGCTGTGCAGTGATCTGAGTGTTTTAAGCTATGATTTTTTGCTGAATGCTCCTTGGTACCTTTGCACAGAGGATCTCCATTCCCCAGCACTGTTCATGGGTGGGGAAGCAGAGATGCCTCTCCCGAGTGAAGCTCTGAGGTCTCCTCCTTCAAACCCAGGTTTTTGTTCACTTGGACTCATACATGCTGTGCTAATCACTCGATTGCTCTGCTGCTCCTTAAAATGCTTTGATCATGAGCTTTTGGCATTTTTTCTCTTCGTAACTTCCCTGCTTTCCCACTTCCTTTATGATGTGAAGGAAAAAGGGCAGTGGAAGTTTTTGGAATAAACGCATGCTTAATTTTGTGTAAGCTGACTGGTATCCTTCTGCCTTGCTGTGGCTTGAAGTGAGTTTTAGATTTTTAGAGCAGTGATATAAGCCATTAAAGAGTTTTGCTGTCTAACTAGGCACAGTGCTTCTACAAAGCTGCCTCTTCCATCAAATAAAGATGAGAAAGAGATCAGACTGAGAAGATCACACTGTTTAGGAATGAAGAGCATGTTTTATTGATCCAGAACAAGGAGGCTGCAGTGCTGTACTGGTGTGCATCATCTCCACTTGAGCATGGGTTTCACTCATGGACTGATAGCCAGCAATAGGTGGCTGCTAGTTTAAGGTCATAGTCAAGGCCTGTGCTTGACAGCAAAGTTTCAGAAGAAAATGTGAGTGTTACGTGAGCAGTTAAAGCATATTTTGACCTTTGACCTTTGGGTATAGCTAAATACCATAAGGGAAATTGAGGAAAGCATAGGGAACAGAGGTGGCTGCAAGGCTGTTCAAGCAGGCATTACCTTCCAGCATCCCAAAAAACACTGCAACAGGCAGAGATCAGCAGTGATGAGCTGACCAACACTGACACGATGCTGAAATGTCCGAGCTAGGCTGGAACACAGGGTACCAAACCCTGACACTCCATTCCCAGCAGAAAGCAGCTCCTTTTTCTCCCCTGTGGGGTCACATTTGAGTCAAACCTCAAGGCCAAAGAGGAGTTGCAGCACTGTATTTTTGCACTTTTCAGCAGGGCTCTTTTACTTTCCGGGTGGCTGCTGAACATTACAAAGCCCTTATGGCACAGGGTGCCAGCCAGGGCATGTCCACACATTTCCAGCTGAGATCCCTCAGCTCTTTGCCTTTCACAGCACCCCAGTGAGGGACATCCCATTTTCCAAGGGATCAAGCCAAGAGAGCCTCATGTGCCAGTGGCAACTGGAAGCTGCTTCATGACATGCATTGTTCATCACTCTGTCCACCTTTTGTGCTACTTCAAAGGCTCCTTCTCTCTACCTGCTCTGAACAGGTCTTAAGCCTGGCTGAAAATCAAGACTGCAATTCTGTGCAATTTGGTTTTATCTTTCGGTAGCAACATATTATTTTCTAATGAACCCAGATGTAATAATAAGTTGCATACTGAAATCTGTGCCTTTCTTTTCTTTAACTTCTATAATTTTTGTTGTGTTACAGAAAAGTTACATGATTTTTTTTTTCTCTAGGGAAAATAAACATTGTTGGTTCTGACTATTCCACTTTTGCCTGTCTCTTGATTTGTAGGCTGTGTTGTATTTTCATTTCAGTTTGTGCTGATCTGTTTGGCTCTTGTGGTGGGTTTGCCTGTTTTCAAGATGAGAACCAATGTCAAGCTGCCCCTTTTTTTGATTCTCTTCAGCTTTCAACTCAGATCTTGGCCTATCTTTGGTAGGTTGAATATATATATATATACACATATATACATATGTACATATATACATATATACATATATACATACATCCATTGACTGCTGTCCTGGTATCTGAAGGGTTTTTGTTTCCAACCTGGGATTCTCTCTGTGAGAAGACTGTTTCTAGAAGGGCTTTAGCCCCCAATGGAAGAAGAATGAGGCCATTTATTTGGCAAAGGTAGATACCTACAGATCAGTTTTTAAAAATCCTAACCAAAAATATATACTGTTTTTTTTCTTTAACTAAATTTAGTGGAATTTATTTAGATTTTTTTAAAAAAGTTCAATTTTGTAAGAGGAAAGAATTTACCATGGCATCCATTTAATCTGCCCTTTTCCATCTGAAAATGCTCAAGTTGCAACCTCCTTAGTTTTCACTTACTTCTGTAAATCTCTTTAAAAGTTCCTTTCACAGTGCACTGCAGAAGGAAAAAGAAAAGAGAAGACATGGAGAGACTTTATATGCCAAGGAGGCTACTTCAGACAGAGGCAATTAACTGGTGCTGTACAGCTCATACAAGAAAATCAGGAGATGTGAACTGAAGTCTTTGTCTTTGAAAATGTGGTGAACAGGCAGAGCTTGAAAGCCTCCACTGCAGCAGACTGGGCTGAGGGCACCAGGGTTTGATCCTGGGTCCTAAGCAGCTTCCTTGCTGCAACCCAAGATGAGGATCTTGGTTACTTCTATTCTCACATTTACAAGGACGAATTAATTTTGCTCCATGCTGGATGAAAGCAGCCCAGAAGTCTCTTACATAAAGGTTGTCTGTGATTATTCTTAATTTTCTTTTTTTTTCTTTTTCTCATATCTCACATATGGAGTAATGTACTTCACTCATAAGAGAGAAGTAGTAATATGTTTATTGATATAAACCAACAATGTGATAAAGTTTGATTGTACAAAATTCCGTGGCAAGGCATACTTGATTATTTACTGCATAGAGGACAGAGTCAAACAAATGTCAGGGATACCCTCCTGTTGAGACTCAGAAGATAATGCCTTGCACTCTAAAGTCCTCCTCAGAGTGGGGTTTAGATGCAACTAGATCCAGACTTCATCCCAGACTTGGTCAATGGTTTATGTCTAAAGGATTATATGTGCCCAGTCAATCCTTTAAATCGCTTAGCTAAGATTTCATAGTCTAATTCTCAATTCACTACCAAGTATCTGATGGATAAGGATTCTCTTGGTCTTAACGTGCAACCCTAACTGTGGTTCAAGTACTGATGGATAATCATCAGAGGACATTGTCCTCCTTACCTCATCTTAGAGAAGTTTTGAGCTCCTCTGTTATTTGTCCTGGTGTATTTTCTTTCTTTCTTTCTCTCTTTCTTTTTTCTTTTCTTTCTTTCTTTCTTGCTTTCTTGCTTTCTTCCTTTCTTCCTTTCTTTTCCTTTCTTCTTTTCTTCCTTTCTTTCTTCCTTTCTTTCTTTCCTTTCTTTTTTCCTTACTTTCTTTCTTTCTCTCATTCTGTCTCTCTCCCTCCCTTCCTTCCTTCCTTTCTTCCTTCCTTCCTTCCTTCCTTCCTTCCTTCCTTCCTTCCTTCATCATTCTACTCTGTATTGAGTGTGGATTGCTGACAGGCCCAGATCTCGTGGCCTCAAGAGCTATTTCTGTGACCCAAACCTGTTCTCTTTGTTTCTACAGATGGAATTCGTGGACTAAAGGCTGGGGGTTCAGTCACCTTTTGCAGGAACTAGTTTCAAGCATGTTTTATTCATGGTTTTAGGTAGGTGTCATTCATAGTAGAAAAATCTCAGTGCCTGTTTGAAAGCTGCAGGAAGAAGTCAGGCATTGCAGCATTTGTACTTGTACCAGAGGCTGCCCATGCTTTAAGGTGTCCAATGAAAGAACAGGGGCTCTGTGTCTCAGAAATAATGCAGTGCCTCAGCCTGTGACTCAGTGTTGGCTAAGCTGCACAGTTTTGCTTCAAGTGTTTGCAGGCAGAGCACTGACCAGTCTCAAAGTTTTTCTTGCAGCATTTCCCTTGCTCTAAGCACACTGGCATGTGTGGAAGCTGCCCATGCCCCTGCCATGCTCAGAAATTTAATGCAGTAGTAACCCTGAGAGGGTTTTTTATCCTCACAACATTGAGAGAGGAACATTTCAAGTCCCATACCACAGAGTGCAGAAATGATTAATGGCGTCATTGGATAGAGCTCTTTTTTTACTCATTCAAATTTTTTACATGAGGAGCCAGGATATGTAAAAATCTATAAAGAATGAGGTTTCAATTCTGCACAGTTTTTGTGTCTAAGTCAACTGCCGAGACTGGAGCTGATAAAAAGTCAGAATTTATCTTTCCTCCAAAATTTTGTCAAAATTGGTATGATTGCATAAACAGAGCTGGTTTTCTCAGTCAGGATTTTCCTGGTGGAAATCTGTTCCAGTGGAAAACCTCTGGCAGATCTTGTTAAAGAACAGAAGGATCCTAAAACTACTTTGACTGAGGAATGAGGCAGTTGTCTGCTTGTGCATTGAAAGGAAAAAAAACCACAGCAACAACAGGAACTGCTGTTTTGAGCCTTAACATCCATCCCTCCATCCATCCATCCATCCATCCATCCATCCATCCATCCATCCATCCATCCACCCATCCATCTCCAGTCTCGGCTCTTGGCCTGTGCAGAATTCCTGAACATTCCTGATCTTCGTTTCTGGCAATAGTTTTAGCATGTATGTAGCCCTGCACATCTGTCTGGAGCAAACAAAGCATTACACAAAACAACATTCAAGAAAAAAACAAAATACATTTATTGCCTGTGATGGAAAGCTGTAGGTGTGTGGCAGAGGCATATTCAAACTCAAAATGCAAAGCCTGCTATCAGGGAGCTGAATGCACTGCCAGATAAAGAAAAAACACTGTAGAGGGAAGCACATTCATAGTAACATTCAGAAAGATAATATACTACAGATAAAAGACAAGCATCCTAATACAGACAGAATTATGTCTTCTTACAATGAATATGTCTTTTCTAACAGCAATGAAGAATTTTTTTTACTGGCTCAGTTCTGTTCTTTTCACTTGTCTATGTGAATACTATTTCTATCACAGTTAATTAAGCACATTAGGGTTTGTGAGGTTTTGCCAGGTTCTGTATCGTTTCTCCCAGCAGAAGTGGCCACTGGCTAAAAATTCTCCAGAGAGTGTCAAGTGTTGGCAGGAAGAAGTCGCTGGGACCTCGAGTTAAAATGGAAATGTCACTGATTTGCTGAAGTAAAGAAGCAAAGATGCTTCTTCCCCAACACTGACATCCCAGATGTGCTCCCACATTATTTGAAATTTATGGAAATTAGATATTTATAGCACCATGCTCATTAATTCAAAAAGAAATGGGTTCCAAATAGTAAGTAAATGTTTTCAACTTTCATGTGTTAAGCTGCAAGAGCCTATTCTTAGCTTATTCATTTCAGGTTGTGATCAAACTGGATTAAGATGTGCATTTATACATAGTTTGACACAGTGTTTGAAAGGTGGAAGGATAGTTATGTGATTTCCATGGCTATCAAAGTATTTGGTTGTAATTAGCAACCAGAAGCATGAAAGGATTTGTTGCAGCAGGGATAAATCTTTAAATAATGCCAGCATATTTCCCAAACCTCATCTCATACTGGCCTCTTTGGTTACGGAAAATGAACAGGAATAGACATGAACTAGAGGAAAACGTGCTACTGGAGAGAAAGAGGCAAAAATTAAGTATCTTTTGAGGAGATGCCTGTCAGAGAATTGCTTTGTGTTTGAATCACGGTGGCCTTATATTTGAGCTGTGTGCTAGACATCCCTACTGTTCACCATGCCCCAAAATAAACAACAGGCAATGTGTGAAACGTGGAATCAGAGATACAAAGTGTTTTGCTTGCAAGCTCTTTGCAGGTTAGTGGCAGAAGGTGGGGGAGAGGCTCGTAGATCCTCGATTCCCACTGCTTAGAGAGCGCTGGCTCTGCTCAGCAGCTCCTGTCTGGAAGGGTGCTCCCACCTGGCTTGCCTTGGGGGGATTTTGATCCTGAGAGCTCTTGCCAGAGGAAGGCTGGGAAGACCCAGGTCCCTCTAGCTGCTGCTGTTGGACTAAGAGACATCAGGAATGTGTAGCTTGGAGCATTCAGGCCTGTTTTAGGAGATGTGCTTGTGCTTGGTACCATGAAACAGCTTGTTAGGAGAGGTCCTGTACACCTGACTGCTTCTTGTGGTAGGTCGTTTTTCTGTGCCAGGAGGGGATTTTTTCCAGCTGATCATGATCTGCTGAGGAAAAAGTCCCTCTGAGTGTGCAGAACAGATTTCCTCTGTGCTCTGGAGAAACATGGATGTTGCTACCTGGTTCAGCTGAGGGCTCTGGCATGAACCAGGACGGCAGGGCCCTGCTTCAAGTCTCCAGAGTGCTAGGCAAGATGATGGCCATCACCTTAAATGAGTTCTGATCCCTTCTGGGCCAAGTCTGTTAGCTCTCTGTCAACAGAAGACTGAATCATCTGTTGTGGCCCGAGATCTGGGTGCCAGCAGCTGGCTGAAAGTCCTGTGCCACTGCAGCACAACTTGTTCCTTTCCCAGCTGCACTCCCCATGTGAGAGCACTCTTCCAATTGCTACCCTGAAAGCTGCCAGCAACAGCCTTTGGATTGAGTGTTAGTGGGACTGAATTAAATGCCCCTGGTATCCCCAAGCACCGTGCCCCCTTCTCTGCCACTGCTTCCCTCGGTGGGGTCTCTCCTGCAATGCCTGCTCCTTATGGGGAGGCAGCAGGAGAAGGGTACGTGGTGTCCCTGTGCAGAGCAGCCTGCACACTTCTGTTCACTGAGACTGATGGGCTGCCCTGACTCCAGCAGATTAAATGTGCCTGGGACAGTTCTCAGGCACTGAAGCCATCTGGCACATGCTGCCTGCATCTCCATTGCTGAACCTTGGAGCCTCCCCAGAAAGGATGACAATTGCTTTTTGGCAATGGGCCGGCACCTGTGTTAATTCCCAGTGCACCCAGGAGTTGCTTGGAGGAGCACTGGTTGTCAAGGGCCAAAACCGTGCCTGTGTTAATAATTTAACTTTGTACAGGCCTCAGTACCAGTGTCCACAAATGGCCCTGGAGTCTGGTTAATTCATTAACAGAGACCTTTCCTTTTCCCTTTCCCTTTCTATCTCTCAGGGGACCAGTCTCACAGCCATGGCCAGTGCTCCTGGGTGCATGAGGGGCAGGAAGATGCCAGCATATGTGAGGCCTTAGTGAAGAGAACTGCCCTTCTTAAAATCATGCCATTTCCTGATTTCTCTGTATGGCTCCAAGCTAGGACTAAAATCCAGAGGAAAACTTCTCCTGGAGTGTTTTACTGACTCTCACAAGTCAGTAGTTTCACGGCCTCTTTAGAGAATGGCAAAATGAAAGGACTGAAAATGAACACTCTTGTCCCAAAGGCACCTTGGCTTATTTTCAGTGTCTTTTCAAGGTAACCATTCTGTTACTTAGATATTGGAGGCACTTGGGCAAAGCTTCTTCTTTAAAGACCCATGAATGGATAGACTGTGTGTCAAAATGCAATTTAAAAAGGCACATAATAAAAACAATATCATTCCATAACTCTCAGTACCATTAAGCTAGTCAGCAGGGGATGCCGAAGTCACCCAGGAAAGAAAAAGCAAGATAATTTTTCAGAAGAACATAGGCTGCTAAATTACTTTGCAGCTTCCAACCATCTGGGGAGAAAAATAAAGTACATTCATCCCTGCTTGAACTGATGAATAGAAACTGCAGAAAAGACTGGGTTTTTGTATTTCTGGTCTGCATGTTAATTCAGAGCCTGGAGCTGGTGGATTCTGCTTCGACTGAGCATAGTTAGCAGAGAGTACGTGCTGAGAACTTGCCTCTGTGATACAGTGTGAATAATTTCATTCTGTTGGAAGTGGTTTCTCAATGGCCTGCACAGAGAGGAAGATCTCTACTCTGGTTTTCTGGGAAAACGAGGTGTTATGTGACCACAATGTGTGTGCAAGTGCACAATTGCTTCTGCTTCTCTCCAGTAGCTTTTTGATTCAACCAACCAGTATCAGCTACATGTGATGAAAGGTCTGACAAGCTTCATGAGAATCAATGGCTTCATAAAGGAGAAAGACTCTTTTTATGCCTCCACCATATTAAAGCCTGCAGTATGGATTTACTCACTGGAGACACTGTACAAAGGACAAGTAGGAATGCTCTAGCCAAGGAAGAAGCATCAGCAGGAGCTGATAACTTGTTAGACATCAGAGAATCTCACCATGAGCCACAGAAGACCAGACTTCAGTAGTTCCATTGCCCAGGGAGCCAATATTTTCCCCTCTTTTAGTTTCTTTTTGCTCTTCCAGACAGTGATATAATGTTATTTTAAGGTCTATGAGTAACTAACGAATAAAGAAGATATGGCATCCTGCTTAAGACTTCTGGAAAGCAGCCCAGCAACAAAGCAACTACCATCTAGACCATGCTGCCTTCCACCACAACGTCATGGTGAAGCATCAGGGGTCTACATCTTCCTTTGAACTTGTGGGCATTCTTGCTGCAAGGAAAGGTTGGTTCCCTTCGTGGGTGAGAAGCAGCTATTACTGTGAGGACTGGTTGTGCCATGGCAGGGTTATGGACCTTTTGGAACACAGCCTATCACTCATGCCCTCAAGACCAGCATATTAAAGAGAAGTGTGTATATATATATATGTTTTAGCAGGTTTTGCTCATTTTAGGGGGAGCAGGTAATTTATAATGTTTCATGAGTTGCTATGAGGGGTGGGATTCCTTGGGCCAATGACCCCTCTTTGAAGCCCCAGGTCTGTGAGGTTTGTGGTGACCCAAAGGAGGCTGAGCTAACACCCACTAATGACTCCAGTGACAGCACAAGTGGCAGTGGAAAGAAAGCAGTTTCAGTAGAAGAAGTTGGGCAGAAAAAAATTATATCTGGGTCCAGACTTAGCATCCTTCAGTGCCTTTCTTCATACTACTGAAGATAGAAACAATTCTTGAAAGGATAGAAACAATTCTCGCTTCTTGTGTGTGCAAGAATTAAAAGAGAAACAGCAATGGAAACAGCTAACGAGTGATTTGAGCCATCATCACAAGATGTGATTGTACATGTGGGAGCCATTTACCCACATACATCTTCAAACAAGGACTTTCTTCCTCTGCATGAGAGGAGCCCCATGTAAGCGTTCATGAAACCATTTCACTATCATCCTTTATCATCCTTCAAATTATTTCTCTTTTTGCTCCTTCCCATCCTTCATTCCTTTCCCTATTTCTCTCCTGTCTGTCTGTCCATGGCTGTGTGCTGTCTCCTCTCTGAAATTTGAGATTTCTAGTGCACAGGCTCTTTCTGTTTTTACACAGTACATTGCACAATGGGTCAGAGCCCATTCTTGATGAAGATATTGTATTACTTTTATAATAATCATACTTTACACATGCAGAGAGATATTTACTCCTTATTTATTTTTAAATTAAAAGAGAAATGTGAACTCTCTGACATTTTGATAAAGAATATCCTAGGTAGAGTTGCTTATGGGTTTTTGATTTATTTTATGGTCATTTTTTCCCCAACTACAAGGGACTTTATCCAGAATTTTACAGTCTTTTTCATTTTCCTTGAGCCTGGTTGGAGTTTGGCTAGCACTTTATCAGATCCTGATAAAGATCCAGTGTTTGGCCATTGTGTTTCTTGTGCTGAAAAATGTTGCAGAACACTCATATCATTCCTAATGGGAGGTAGACTAGTGACTTCACTGCAGTTTCGATTTCTAATATAATAGGAAATAAGATAATGTGTTTTTTTGATTTATAGCTTTTGGTTTATGACTGCATTGCTGCAGTTTATGTGGAGAACTGTATGCTTAACAAACTTAGGCACAAGGTCAATAGATCAACAAATAGGTGGGCAGTGGGGATACAAGGGTTACAAATGAAGGCACACAACCCATGGTCTTTGGAGTCACCTGAAGTACAGGGGGAAAGGAAGTTGGTGAGAACCAACAGTCCAGGGCAGAGTCTGGCCAGCTGGAACAAGGCACTGATGATGGAGTGGTTACAGTGTTGGACTGAAACTCTGCCTTGGCAAGAGGGCTTTGATCTCTTTTGGAAAGGCCATAGCTGAACTCCTCAAAGGAGACCATTCTGGGACATAGACTGTAGTTAGAGGTATCTGCATTCCCAGACTGAGTCAAGAGCCAAAATTCAGGTGGGATGACTCTGCACCATTCTTTATCTTTTTGTACACATGAGAAAACTAAGAGCCGTGTCCCATGACTTTTGCATGAAGTATCTGTTCCATATTTTGCATCCAATATTTCTAAAACCTGTCAGAGTATTTCTGGGGTGCAGGAGAGAGAGAATCTGTCAATATGCCTGGAGAAGTAATGTTTTATTGAAGTTATTCCATTGTTGTTTAATGCATTCTTTGTCATGTTTCTCCTGGAAGGCAGGAAAGTCCTTTCACCTTTCTGCAATTTGAAACCATGGCATGAAATTCTTTGTCCAGCGTATTTCAGGAGGTCTGTGCTGGAAGGATCAAGGTCCAGCACTCACTTCTGAATCTGTGTAAGATGAGATCTCACTTAGGATCTTTACTTATGGGTTGGGAGTAGCTACATAGGTGGGTTACTTTTGACCAGGACGGATTCAGGACTTTGAAATGGCTTCTGTTCTAACCTCAGGGAGATGCTGGACACAGGGATGGTTAGGTGGTGTTTGTGCAATTCATTGATTTCAGAAAGGGGCAAGAATTCAATAACCAAACTTTGGGGCTGACAGACCTAGGCAGAATATTTTTTTGGTCAATAATACTCAATGTTCAGACTCACATCTGTCAGCCTCTGTCTTTTGCTGTTTGTCAGTTTTGCTTCCAACCTCTATCTGTAGTTAATAATTTAAATTTTGCAGGCTGGCTGTTCACTTTGTTTTGCTCTGCAGTGCATTCTTTGAAAACACATGGGAGCTTTCCTCGATATGATAACAAAGACTAGGTATAATATACCCAGAGAGGTCTTATCACTTTCTTACAGTGTATAGCAATTACAGTAGTGCTTTTGATTTATGTTATATCCTCCTAGCAACCACACATTTTGTTTGCCGCCTTCATTTCAGCTGCACGTGGAACTTACAGATTTGGAATTTTTTTCCTCACAGTGAAAGCCCTTAATCTCTTAAACAGCTGCAAACCACTTTCCTTGTCTCTGTGCTAAAACTTCTCATTTTTATCACGTTTTATTTCTTTTATTATTATTACTTTTTTTTTCTTTTCTCTAGACCTATTATTTTCTTCATTTTTGCATGAATTTAAAGCTTGACCACTTTATTGATTTAATACCTGACTGTACATTTTTTAGATTTGAGGCATTGATATGGGTACTCTGTGTCTACTCCAAGTTGGTATTTGCAAAATTACCAGCCCTATCTAAGTCTTCTGTGCAGAGTGAATGCTGGCACATGGGAAGTGTTTACTCCATCCTCAACACTTCCACTGTTTCTGCTGCTATTGCATTTCTGCTCTGAATGCCTTCAAGGGAAAAAGCATTTTCCCCCTCCCTTTATCCACTGGGAAGAGAAGCACCATTCAGAAGAGCTCATTTCTGTCGAGTGGGTGCTAATTTATTATAGTGTTCTAAATTTATATATAAACAAGTGTTAATTTGAGAGCAGGTGGCTTTTATAGTGACAGAGCCATCTGCAGGGGACCAATTCTAATTTCATTTCTTTATTTCAGTTTCTATTTCCAGAGCACAGCTATCACTCACTCCATAGCCAGTGTGGAGGCAGGTGGGGACAGCCACAGGGAGGACCCTGCAGTCAAGCTGCATCTCAACTGGGTGTTGAGATGCAGCTTGACTGGTGCTGATGAGCAGTTTCCTCATGTGAATTGCTTCAAAGGCATTTCTCCCAGTCCTGACCTTTCTGTGCCACAGTCAATTCCCATAGACTCAAGCTTTGAGGCTCCATCCTGACAAAGTGTGTCCAGAGAAGGGCAACACAGCTGTGAGGGGTCTGGAGCACAAGTCTGGTGGGGAATGGCTGGGGCTGGGGGTGATCAGCCTGGAGAAAAGGAGGGTCAGGGGGAACCTTATCACTCTCTACAACTCCCTGAAAGAAGGATGTTGTCAGGTGTGGGTCAGTCTCTTCTCCCAGGTAACAAGGAACAGGGCAAGGGGAAATGACCTCAAGTTGTACCAGGATATGTTTAGATAGGATAGCTGGAAAAACTTCACTGAAAGGGTTGTCCAGCATTGGAATAGGCTCACCAGGGAAGAGGTGGGGTCGCCATCCCTGGTGGTATTTAAAAGACATGTAGATGTGGCACTGAGGGACGTGGTTTAGTGCTGGACCTGGCAGTTCTCGGTTAACAGCTGAACTTGATAATCTTCGAGGTCTTTTCAAACCTAAAAGTTTCTGTAGTTCTTAAAACAAGCAAACAAAATATTGGAAAGGTTGCAAATAAATAGGAGATTAAATCCTCTTGAAAATGCATATTTAATTTGAAAAGCAGTGGAGAATTAAGCATGTGGGTACAACTGGGTGTTTTAGCACAGTTTACAGTCCAGGAACCTGCATCCCTCACATGGAAAGCTTTGAAAAGTTTTTTTCTTCTAGGGGGTCTCTCAAGAGGTAGGATTTATCCCTTTACAATGCCACTTATAGGGCACGCCCCTTGCCTTTTGTTTTTGAAGAACAGTAAAAGAAAATTCCTTGGTAAATTTAGCACAGGACTTTGGAATATGCTCTCTTATTCTGCATGTTTCAGACTGTATTTACTTTTGTGAGTCCTTTGGATGGATTCAGATCCATGATGCAAGAAAACAAGGAATTCAGCAGGTAAAATGTAATGTTACAACTACAGTTGGAAAACACTGAAAAATGTCTATGCTGTATGAGAAAACGAATAGTTTCTGAGCTGTAGCACCACGTGTGCATGTGACGTGAGGGCTATGAAAGGTCTATGTAGACTGATCCCATGTCTTTGGAAATGAATAATTTCCTTTTCATACTGTTGATCTGAGTTTATATTTTTTGGCATTTAGACTTTCAGGAACAAGAGAAGTTTTGCAGTAATTTTGCTGAATTTCAATCAAAATTAAACACACTACATTCAAAAGAGCAACCATTACCTTTATTGTTCTTGGGAATATATTTTCTCCTGCAACCTTGGCACCTTAGATAGTGCCCCAGGACATTTTCTCTTATCATCTTGGTTCAAGCAAGATGATTATGGGGATAATTCTTTGATTTATATAGAAAGAAAAAAAAAAGAAACCTGTACAAAAACTGTGGGCATTTTCTGGCTTAATGCTAATTACTGCTGATATAAAATGTGTTAACAGAGAAAGTATTTGTGAAAGATGGGCGTGTGAAAGATTCTACCAGTTCCACCCCAGGCACGATGCCCTGCATCCCAGCTCAAAAACTAACAGAAGGAATCTCAGCCACATTGAAAATTGATTGAAAATGTTTCCTGTGCTTCTGAACAGAATAAGCTTTGAAACCATATTAGAGAAAGATCAGATGCTGTGAATTTGAAGTAAACAGCAGTAGCACAGACTTTAAGAGACAGAGCAAGAAGCTGACAGAGTGAGTGGTGCTGCAAAACTCATAGCTTTAATTTGTAGATCATTTCCTTGGAGAGATACCCTTTCCAGTGGGTATTTCTTTGTATTGTGGGAGCTCACGCTTGACTTCTTCCTGCTGGCTGATGGCTGGATTCATTCAGCCCACACAGTTTCAGCATCAGTGCAGAGTACGACCTAGTATTGCTTCAATACCAGTGGACTCCTGAAGGAATATTTATCCCACTGTCTTTGTTGTTTCCTACTAACTATTGACCCTGAAATTCATAGCTCAGATTAGAGAGATTAAAAACCAGCACCAAGAGGAACATCAGGTGTTCAGGTGAAAAGACGCTTTTCCATCTTTCACCCACTCAGCCAGTTTTGCTGCCCTTTTCTTCTATCAGCAGGAAAAAAAGTACAGATTTGTAAAGCATTTAGTTGTTTTCATCTCTGGGGAAATTGCATGTGTTTCAAGGCCCAGGAGCCCTCAGGGCTTTTAACTCATGCTGTTTCTTGGTACAGTGGAAGGATGATAACTCAAGACGACATATTTGCAGGGCAGTGATTATTAGTTAATTGAAATGAGTTTGCCTTTGGTAAGAGCCAGGTCACATGAATGGTACATTTGAAAATCCCACCCTCTGTCTGTACCAGCCATAGCCTTCAGGTGTAACTGTCATAGGCAGATAAAAGTCCTGAAAATCTTAAACGACCATGGTAGCATAAGCTTTTCATTTTTATCCTTATAATGTTGATGGTTCCATTACAGTTGAAGTGTTTGTGAGAGTTGTGACTGGAACTGCGGAGTTTGAAGCATATACTGAAGAAAACTTGAATTTGGCCACAGTGACTTCATAAATTTGGCAGTCTGACCTCAAGCCGGGAGAGACACTGGAAGGAGCAGTGATGGATGCTGCCCTGTTACTTCTCTTTAAAGGAACAGACTCCTGTTCCCAGTGCTGGACCTTCTGCCGTGCTCAGCAGAGCTGCCGGTGCTGTTCTGCCATCCTGCCAAAGGATGGTGGCAGCACTCCAGGAAAGCGTTTTGTGATCGATGCTTTTCTTTGAGTCCCCCGGCCCTTTCTGGATTTCCACAGTGCCGTAGTCTCATCCTCCCCCTGCATAACTCAACTGAGGTGTCCCATGAGGAGGCTGCCCTGCTCCACAGACAGTCCTGATGTCACCTCTAATCTCTGTCCCTGCGGTTTGGGAGTGAGCTGAACCCAGGTACCAGCTTGGTAAAAGTTATATCTGTAGGAAACTTTCTGTTTTCCTCGAGAACTCTTTTATGTTTCACCACTGATGAATTAACTGTCTTCCTCTTCTTTGCCATGGGAGCCACAACCACGTTTGTCACCCTGATCTCTGCAAACCCTCCCGTTCTGCTTCATAGGTGCACACTGCCTTTTCTCTAAGATAGTCTGATTGAAAAAGTTAGTTAAATTCTGAAGAGCTGTTCTTAGCTTGCATTTGTTTTCGAAAATGGATGTTTCTGTGCCAGACCTGGAGAAGGTCATTTTGTGTCCAGAAAACCTGACAGTTTTTCCAAGTTTATCAAGTCTTCTACTAAAATATATCCTCTCTCCATAAGCAGAGAGGTGGAAAGGTAAAATCTGCGGGAGGCTCTCTGATAGAATATAGTGTTCTGCTCATGGCATACTTCAATTCATACTTCATACTTCAATTCATACTTCAGCCTGCAATTTTGGATTTCCCTTCCTAAACATTTCACCAACTCTGAATGACACATAGCAATCTCTGACACACACCAAAGAAAATGAAAAAAATACACACTTTCCCATCTCTGGGGAACTATGTACCACCTTTTCCAGAAACAGTGCAGGCATGATGGGTTGGTTGTACACTAAATGCTTTCAGTACTTCCCACTTCTGTTATTGCAAAATACTTCATCTGACCTTGAAAAGAATTATGCTTTTATGCCCAGACAAAAAAAACCATCATCTAGTACAGAATGGAGCTGTAAGCCTCCTCAGCTACATGGATTACTGAAATCACATCACCTCTGTGCTCTGTTCATTGCACCGACTGCCTATATAGAGCAGCAAAAGGATTATGCAACTCTCTATTAGGTTGGCTGTCATAACAAGACCCAAAATCAGGTGAGTTTGGTCTAAATTTGGATTGTTGCGAGCACTTTTCAGATAGCTCTGTGTATGACTCCAGGTGTCTCAGTCTGAGAAAAATAGGGATTCATTAAAACTCAACATCAAGCTTTCTGATCTGTTTTTAATAGTTATATTACACATAATTACATTTAGACTCAAAATCCCTAGAAGACTCTTATAGTTTGTCTTAATTAGCATTGATCTGGACATGCTGAGCAAAAGTGAAAATTTTAGCTTTGCCTTGTTCCGTTCTTTCCTTTGCTAGAGTAGTTTAAAGGATCCTCTTGTCAAAAAGAATAAAAGACTCTCTCATATTGAGAGTTCTTATAAAAGGCCCTAAAAGCTTCTATAGAGCCATTACTGTCTATTGTGCACAGCAGATCTGTAAAATACTGGTGTGGGGCTATATTTAATGCACTGAACACGGTTAACATCATTGGGAATCAGCATGTTTTCCTGTGGAACTGGGCATCTTTTGCCCCTATCTCCAAAGAAGCCCAGCAGCTTCACATTTTCTATTAATTCCTTTACTTCTTTGAAATGGGGTGTTTTATGAAGGAAGAAAAAAAAGGTAAAAATATAGGGGAAGGCAGAAATCACAGGCATTACAAGTATGAGTAAGCTTTGTGATGTGACAGTGTATGTATTAAAATGACAGCTGAAGGAAAATTCATTCCTATTAAGAGTGAAAGAACTGAATGTGAAGAGACCCAAATGCGATGCATAAAATTGCTAGAGACAGAGTAAATAGTGGGTGTCACAAAACTGCATCAGCCTGAAAAAAAAATGCACAGAAGGCAATACTGAAACTTTGAAGAAAGATTGATGTGACAACAGCTGCAGGTAAATACTGTGGGGGAAAAGTAATTTCCATGCAAAGTACAGCAACCCTTACCTTTTAAGTCTGTTTATGATGGCAACAATGCATCAGTATGCACAGGAGAAAAAAAAGAACACAGAGGATTTGTGCAAAGGTGATTAAAATAATTGGTCATGCTCTTTTGGTAGCCTTGATCACTGAAAATGTTGACATTATAGGTGAAATTATCCTTTGGTATTATTTTTGCAGTATCATACATACAGCCTGTGGGACCCTGACTATCTCAAGGAAGACATAACAAGGCCATGTCCTACACTCAGAAGTCTTGGCAGTTTTTTCAAACAGCTCCCCCAGCAATCTGCATCCCATAACTACAAAAAAAAAAAAAAAAAAAGGAAGAAAATGTATGCCATTTAAAAAAAAAAGATAATTCCTGCATCAAAAGACATTTTGTCAGCAACAAGAAAAGTGGGTAAAAGCTACAGAGACCGTTAAGAATTTTGCTATTAATGCCAATATTTTGAGTCATGCTCCAATATTGTGTGAAACTAAGAAATACTAAAATATCTAAGTGGAACTAGTGGACCTCAAACTAAAGATTAACTTTTCATGAGGCTAGTGGAAGTGCCCACTGTTAATATATGAAACACCACAAGCTCCTTGTTTTTTCCAATTTCTTTTCTTGTTTGGGGTGTAGTTAATTTCTCCTAACTGAGGGCTGTGAGAATTAATTTCTGTGGGTGAACTAGTCACTGAACTGACAATATTCAGGAAGAAAGAGACATCTCTCAAGGACTGCTTTTCACTAGCTGAGATATTTAGATGAAAACTGCTGGAAATGCCCATTTCTCTCCATTGACAATATCCAGCATAGATGCCTGAGTGACGTTGGGGTGCCAGAGGAAATGAGGGAAATGCTAACATTAACGTTCATATTTAATCTTAATCATCACAACATTACACTTGTGGAATTTATTGTGGCTGTAGTTTGTGTTTCTTTCTATGGATTTTATTCCAGCCAGGTTCATTTTTGCAGGGACACTGGCTAAACTTGAGTATCTTCTCTAGAGCATAATGATGGTGACAATCAGGTTCAGTGTTTACTGGCAACCAGGATGAGGAGGCAGACAAAATATTCTACAAGCATCTGGGAGAAGTCGTGCTATCGCTGGCCCTTGTTCTTGTGGGGGACCTCAACTTACCAGATGTCATCTGGAAGTCCAATACAGCAGAGAGGAAACAGTCTAGGAGGTTCCTGGAGTGTGTTGAAGATAAATTCCTGATGAAACAGGTGAGTGAGTCAGCTGGGGGAGGTCCCTGTTAGACCTGCTGAATGTGAAAAGAGAAGGTGATGTGATGGTTGTAGCCCATGTTTGGTACAGTGATCATGAAATGATAGAGCTTTTTATTCTTAGAAGTGTAAAGAGTGGGCTCAGCAGAACACCTGTCTTGGATTTCTAGAGATCAGACTTTGGCCTGTTAAGTGACATAATTGAGAGAGTCCCTTGGGAGGCAGTCCTGAAAGGCAAAGGGGTCCAGGAAGGATGGATGTTCTTCAAGAAGGAAATTCCCGTGTGCTGTAGGACAAGCTGGCAGGGAAGACAGCCTGGCTGAACAGAGGGCTTTGGCAGGAACTCAGGAAAAAAAGGAGTTTATTACCTTTGGAAGAAGGCTGAGGGAGCTGTGGATGTTGAGCCTGTGGTGATTGAGCAGTTGAGGCACCAGCCCTGGAGGAATTAAAGCTGTATAGATGTGGCACTGAGGGACATGGTTTAGTGGTGGGCTTGGCAGTGCTGTGTCATCGTTTGACTCAGTGACCTTAAAGGTCTCTTCCAATCTAAACAATTTTATGATTCTAACTTAGTGAACCTTGCCATTCAACCCTAAAACTTTCCTGATACCTTTCTGATTCCTTTGTCTTTGCTTTGGATGCCTCTATACTGCTGTGCTGCTGGTGGAGGACCTCCCTTAGAATAGGAGTTTGCACTGTGGCAGCGACACAGCACATGACAGATGATGTGTGTGCTTCCTGCCTTGCAGCCAAGCTGGCCAAAGTGGGATCCTGATTTAGCAAGGGATGAAGAGGTGGAAGCAGTCAGGCAGATAGACTGAATGCAGATGCAGGAGTCTGGGCATAGTTGCTGGTTCAGTGCCTTCCCAGTGTCCAGAAACAGGGCCAGAATAGGGGAAGAGACTGGCATGGTCCTAATGAAAACAAAAGATTCTTTCATATAGTTTTTTGTCTAAAAAGGGAGATTCAGTATTGTTAGCAGAAAACTCTTCCTTTGAATTCTATTTCAGGACATTACTTTCAGATGGTGCTCAAGAAAAAAGGAAAAAAAAAGGATTGTGTGAAGTTTTTTTCAGTGAATAAGCAGAATAATATCAGAGAATTATCTGACTGTAATCCACCAAAACAAAACATCAAAGGCTGAATCAGCACTTGCATCAAAAAGAACTTTTAATTTCTTTGGTTTTGACCTTAAAACTTCTATAATTGGTTTCTGATGTTTTTGCCTGTTCTTATCTAAATTTCCATCTCCAGTATTGTTGTCTTCATCTCCCAGTATTGTCAAACTTGTAAATCAGGTGTTGGCTCCTCTAACATCTCAGCTTCATTCATTTCATGCACCAGTCACTGTGTTACTGGAAAATAACTGGAGAAACAGCTTATGCTTCAGCATTATCTAAACATAGCTGTTTCAGAATGCATTCACCTACAGCATGAAGAATTTGTTCCTTATGCTTTTTTTTTACTATTTGATCAATTTATGTGCATACACTTGAAGTAGTTGGCTGCTCTGTTCAGAAAACTTGGTCTCTTTAGTTCACTCATCCACCTCAAAAGCTGTGTCCTCAGTTTAACTTGCCTTTACCTTGCAGTGAGAGAGTAGAACTCTATCAGTATTTTTATATTCCAGTAGCATATAGTCCATATCCATGAAGATTCAGGAACTTCATCTATTTGCAGAACCTTTTACACACAGTGCTACCTCACTAATATTTTCAGAAGGTTAAATATAGCAATCTTGTATGGTTTTTCATAAATAGTCTGTCGGTAATTCTTGTCCCTGTGGATCAATCCTGTTTTATGAGTGCCCTTTCATGCTACAGGAATTCAAAATCATCCATGATTGCTTTCAGATTTTTTGGCATCGCTGCTGTCACAATGCTGTAGCCAAAGTAACCTAAATTAATTTAGGTCTACTGGCTTTAGGACCAATTTGCAGTAATTGATGATCTGTCCTTTATGGTTAATGCTTTTTATATGTGCTTATCTTTACTTGCTGCATTAGCTTGGCACCCAAATCCAAATAAGCAAAGTGGCATAAATTATGTCAAACTTGGCCTCCCTACATACTGGTCATTTAACAAACTACTAGATTTGATCTAATCATCCCTTCATTTGCCTTTTTAATGCATAAATAATTTTTTTTCTTTGCTTCCTATCCTGACTACAGCTATTTCTGTTGCTTGCAAGTGCTGCCACTTCTGAGAATGTTATCCCCAAAATCTATAAACCGAAATCTTGGTAAAAACCTCTTCCTATCCTCAAAATGTTGAAAAGTGCCATATATTCTTACTGTTTTATCTTTACATAGTTTCTAATCCATGATATTACTTTCTCTCTCAACCTGACACAAGCCACTGAAGCTCCTGTAAATGTCTTTCTGTCGCTGTTAGAGGGTTTTGGATTAAACCAAGCATTTTCCCTACAGTGTCTTCTGAGGGATTTTCTGAAAAAAACCACCCCAAATTGCTATGATATCATTGTTAGTCTCCTTTGTTCTGGTACAAAAGCAAACTTCTGTAGGACTACAGGGGTCTCACTTGCCTCTGAAATGCCTGATGTATTGAGTGTTTCCATGCAGTGAACTGCCCGGGGCCAGGGCAGGGCCTGGCAGTTGCCTGTGGTTGTCCGTGGTGCCAGTCTGTTTACAGAGCTGCTGGCACAGTTTTCCTCTGTTGGTGCCCTCAGAAGTGTTTGGGCACAGCTCCAGTCATAGCAGAGGCTAAAGAACGTTCCCAGTGGGCTGCCAGCATATGCTCCCTGTTTTGGAGGAGAAAGGGACTACAGCTGGATGGCAGGAGTTCTGCTGCTTGGCCTCTGGACAGGAGATGTTCAGTGAGTTGTTTTATCTTTTTACATAGACATAACTGTGCAAAGTGCTAACAAAACAAGCTGTTCTGAGCCATGTATTCTGTGTATCACATTGGGTTGATGCAGAAGACAATGTTGTGGTTGATGCACTAGCTGGATGTGGGAAATTCAGTGCCCCAGGAAAGGTTGGCAGGATTTCCCCTGACTGTAAGGTCTGAAGAGGTGCATAAGGAAATGGGAATGAGTTTTGATGTCCTGTCCTTCAGTCTTTGTCCCTAGGCTGTCCTCCTACTTACAGCTCAGTAGGCACAAAGTGTCCTGGGCTGAGATTGTGATGGGGTCATACTCCAAATGATCTATGCAGGATGTTCAGTGGTGTTTTTAAGACTGGTGGTTACCTGTTTAGTTAGTTGGACATTATATGTAGGCAATTGGCTGCAAGAAAGATTATATCCTTTACATATATCCTTTAAGGATACACCTATTCCACCTATTTCACAATTTAACTGGAAATATTGAAGTTCACTATTGGGTGGTTCACACAAATGAAAACCCCACAGCCTGAAAAAAACCCACTATTAAAAAACTTCAGACTGGAAGCACAACATTGCAGGCAGTTTTTGATTGTACAATTTCACTTTGCAGAGCCCAGAGTACCAGGGTGACATTTAGACAACAGACTATCCTTGCCCCAGAATAACCCTGTTTATGAAGTGCAATTTTCTTCTGCCCTTAAACACCACATCTGTTGATTTTTTTGCTACTACCATATTCACAAAAGATGAATTTTCAATTCTGTCTGAAAAGGATTTACCTTAAAGTCAAACTAAGAAATACCAAATAAAAAAAAAGGCAACTAAAAAAACCCAAGAAACCCCAAAACGAACACCCCCCTCCTCCCACCCTGCCCAGAAAACCTCAACCTCCTTCCCTCAAACCCAGAAAACAGTGAGAGGCTGAACCCTGAGGGAAGGAATGTGCTGGGCATTTAAGAGCACACAAAAGAGCATCATCCTCCTCTTCAAGATTTCTCACCAAACCTGCCTACCTCATAAAATTCGTTGCATAGGAAGTGGTTTGGGAAATGAGAAGTTTCAGTTCACCAGAATCATGTTTTGGTACAGCAGTCATTCAAGTGACCAAAGCGTGATTCCATTCCTTAAAATAAAAAAAAAAACAAACCAAAAAACCGAACACCAAAAACCAAACCAACCCCCCCAAATAATTAAAAGAAACTCTATTAGTGCATAGGATGAGAAGTTCATGGAATAGGTGTAGCTGTATTCTTCTCTGTACATCTTCACGAAGACATCAGCACTTATCAAGGCAAGGGCCAGTACAGCCAGGGGGTTTGACTGGGTACCAGGAAAAAATGTCACCAAAATGAGAGGCAGGAGGAGACTTGACTTCTCAGGTAGCTGGAAATGATGAACAGCCAGAAACAAGTAATCAAGAACAGCCCCTGTCCTCCAGAGGGCCACTTATCTCCATCTCCTTCACTCAAAAATTTATGAACCACCTTAGTTCACAACTTCGCTTGAATCTGATCGAAATACTCAGTGCTTGGTGTCTAAAATATGAAGCAAGATGGAAATGTTAAGATTAAGAGTTGTAGGGAAATGTCATGATTTGCTTCCCTCGCAAACATTTTCACAAGGATGGTGCTCTTGCCTTGGCTGCCACCTCCACCCTTTGTGCCCTAAACATCTGAACACCACTTTGCTTGTGCTTAATGAGCTCTGTGGTGCATGTCTGAAAAAACCAAACAAACCAGAACTCCTGCAAGCAGGGATATTTTTTTGGTGTTTGGAAGGTAATGTGCATGTCAGTGGCACTGCATAATGGAATCACTCAGGAAAAAGAATAAATTTGGATTTAGAAACCATCATGAGATACTGTTCAATAAGGAACTGGATTAATACCTTAAATTACTTAGAAATGTGGGGCTGTAAAGGGCATCTGGGGCTAAGGCCAGCCCCTTGCCATAGTCAGCCTCTGTCAGATAAACCCTTTCATAAACTAATTAGCTGATCCATCTTAGAACAAATTAGGTCATTTACTACCATTATTCCCACGGGGAAATTGTTCAAGAGCCTCACTTCTCTGTTGCTTTGAAATGTTCTTCTAATTTTCAGCCTCAATTTATTCATGGCCAGTTTATATCCATTTGTTCTCGTGCCAATGTTGTCCTTCAGCTTAAATAGCTCTGTTTCGTCTCTTATTGTATTCCTTGATGTATTTATAGACAACATTTACATCCCCTCTGAGCTTTTGTTTCACTAGGCTGAACAAGACGGGCTTCCCTTTTCTCCTAGCACAGGCTCAGTGTTGGTGTGATCATCATTCTGCTCAGAACCTGATCTTACTTGGATTTGTTTCACCTCTGTGTGTATGGTGACAAATACAAATAATTGAAAATAAGAGCAGTCACCTTTATTCAAGATTCAATAGAGAAGAAATAATCTGCATTAGAAATGGGAAATTATACCTGCAGTAGATGAGGTGGCAGCATTGCCTATTTTTGGTAGCATTTATGTAATTCTGAGCTTCTTTCAAACACAAACTAAAACCCATTTCATGCTCTAGAAAGTGTACACATTGCTTTCCTCCACTGTCTCTGTCTATGGGGGTTCTTGACACTTGTGGTTCCTGACTTCTCCTCTCGAGCACATTTTTAGGCCAATGTTCTTTTTTTAGGGTCAGAGGTAGACTCAGAGGAGGGAGTGGGGGGAATTGTGGCCACGTCTCTTCAGCAGATTTCGAAAGGACGTTTCCTTTTCTGCCCCTACTCCACATGCAGTTGTTTGCCAGGGAAGAAGCTGTTTCATAGTTCTGCAGTGCACTGGGTCACCACACCTGAGGTTCCCCCTGTCCCAGTGCAGATGTTGGTGGCCAGAGCACTGCCCTTGCTCCAAAAGGGTTGAGAAGCTGTGAAAAGGATGTGCCACGTGCCTTGGGACATGTGGCACGCCTGCAACAGCTCATACAGGGCATGGAGGTCACTTTGAACCCTTGAGTAAATCCAGGCCTGAAGGCTGGCTTCATCTTTTGCCAAACAAAAGATACAGTTCTCTTTCACGCTTTCACATGCTCCCAAAAGCACGCCCTGAAAAATTCATTATTTATTATTGTAACTCACGTTGTGTTTGATTTAGAGCAAGAACCAAAGATGCTGACAGCAGTGTGTGAGATACATGTGAAGATAGTTTCAGGGAGTTTATATTCTGATGCTTCAGTGCTGCAGAGATTTGGGCATCTATTTCACTTCAGAAAATATGCGTCTTTTAAAAATGAACGTAACATTTAGAAATATACATTCATCTGCTTCAGGTTAAGCAACTGTGAAAGCCTTTGAAGAGTCAGAGCCTAAAAGATACACATAGCTGAGGTGCTTTGGGAGATGCAGAAAAGGTGTTAACACAGATTTATTAATTCAGTTACACAAACTCTCCACATGTTCATCTCTTTATACTAAGAAATGTGACATTTATGGGCCTCGTTGGTAAAGTAAGACTCTAGCAGAGGCCCAAAACCTGGTGGTTCAGGTGTGGGAAATCATTTAGTGTGTAGGAGTTAATGAGAAGGAATATAAAATACTTCACAAACATTTCTGAAAACACATATTATTCCTGTCTTCCTTCATATTCCTGACACATGTCATCAAACGGCCATTTCACATACCCACAGACATGTAGCCACATTTTTATTTCTCATCTAAGATACTCTCTGTTTTGAGCAGTTGCTAGACTTTTAGAGGTCTCTCAATTAGAGATGATCAAAACCATTTCAAGTTTAACAACCATCAGGAAATACAGCTTAATCAAAGTAGGCACATATTGCAGGAACAAATTGGTTTCATTTTTGATACAGGTTTGAATGGAGAATGAATGTAAATGAATTGTGCCAGGTTTCTTACATTTAAACATAAAAATTTTTTATAATGAAAATATTTCAGTTTTACTTTACCATTTTCATTAATTTTGTTTCAGCTGTCATAGTCAAAACACTTTATATTTCTGTTCATCATGTATCTATTTATAATTAATATTTAATTTAAATGCTTTAGACTTAAAACTTTCCTATAACATGATGGACTTTTTATTTCCCTTTAGAGGTTTTTGTTAGTGAGAAATTAAATGATTTTTTTTTTTTTTCAAATTCAGAATTTCCTACTTCCATCAGTAAAATTGAGAGTGAGTCCCTTCTCTGTATTTCCTACACTGGGGGGGAATAAGCTTCCCCAGATTTTGATTTTTATTACCAAATGATCCACATCAGTTCTGCTCAGACAGCCTTTGGCACCAGAGGGTCCATCCAGATGTCACTGAGTACCAAAACCTGGCTTGGCAGTTACAGATGTGCCTTTCTTGAGGTGATTCCCTCTGTGGAGAACTGCAGGGCATTTGGGAAAGGGCGATTCAGACTATCTCTGAGAAGTGAGGGTACAAAGGCTGGGGGAGGGAAGGCTGCCAGAGCCTAGATGAGTCACAGGCTATCAGACAGTTCATTTAATGATAAAAAGTGAATTATTGTGGTACACAAGTTTTGTAGTTGAGAACACAACACAGAAGGCTGAAACAGCATTACCCAGGTCTGGCTGCTTATAATATGGATTTAGCTGTCTTTGACATCCAGTGCCCTGTGAGCAGTTTATTATCTGGAAAGTTTTAGAGCCCCGTGTTTCGCTGATGGTTATTCATCAAGTGTTGCCTTCGTTTCCAGGCTGTGCTCAGATGTCTTTCAAAATTATGGTAAATATTGATTTAGTTCCCTGCTTAAACATGCATCTCTGGCACAGACTGTTCAGCAAGTGTGCCTGTGTCAAGCAGGAGAATTAAATTCACAGCCAGGGTTCACTGTAATAGCTATCTTATTCATCTAGTGCTTGCCTTCTTGGAAAGCATCATCCTGTCATGTGTGTCTCTGAAGAACGTAAGTGAAATAAATCTATTAAAATGTTCAGATCTCTGGCAGTGAAATACACTGAGCCCCTTAATTCTGGGAAAGTCAGTTTTGGAAAGTCACTGTAAAAATGGTGTGTTTGGGCTGTGTGTCTTAGCTCCTGCAGGAGAGACTCCCATCATTCCCTCTTCCATTCTCAAGCTGTACCTAATTTCTAGTGTAGTACTTCCTGCCTGAGAAGTTGGTGCTGTGATGACCAGTTCACCTCACCCTGTGCCAGAATTAAAGCAGACACCCCTTGGAGAACCTGGTTTGGGGTTCAGCAATGAACCAGTACACCAGAGGAGATGAGAATGGGCAGATTGATGTTCTTTGGTGTGCGGTCTCATCACCAGTGATGTGGAGCCTCATCACCAGTGGTGGGCCAAATTTATATCTGTGGGTAGAGACTGACAGAGAACTCCACAGGCATTTATGTGTCTGGTGGTCCTTGTGGAGAGCTTCCGTGTGACCCACTGGGAAGTGCTCCAAATTGGGATCTCTGCCAACTCAGTCTAATATTAAAACGAGACTCCAGTTCCTCAGTATCACCTTCCTTGACCATAGTGTTTACAACAACAGAAATTGCTAGTGCATGTAAAATTAATACAGCAAAATAGAAAAGGATTGAGATGGTTGTCAAGAACAGTTTGATGCAAAGGAAGGATTAAGCACATTCAATTTAAAACAAAGAAGGAGTGAAAAACTGCTTCATAAGAAACTATGTTCAGTTGTGCAAGCCCCATCTAAGCTGGTTTTTTTCTCTTTAGTGAATATATGAAACCACAAATATTCTTTTCGATGTTGCATAAATCCCAGCCACTGGCAGTATTTAATCGTTAGCCTCTCTAGGAATTCATGTTCCAATTTTCTTCATGAGGAATGTACTGTTGGCTGTACTGGATGTGGTTCAGTTTCTGGCTATGAGGACTTGTGCTCGTGACCAACATTGCCTCTGTTATTAACTGATCCGGTTCAGCCCCATGCTTCAGGAACGGCACAGCTCTCAGCAGACCCATGAGGATGTTTATCTGATGTTTATCTGCTGCTCTGCTTGCACAGGACCTTTCCCTGGAACTTTCCTTTCTCGATGGCAGCTGTGACCTGCATTTACCACTGACTTATTGCCCTTTCGTAGAGCCACATCTTTTGTGATCTACCTATACACAGTGAAATAAGAGTCTAGCTTTACTTCTTTTTATTTTTGTATGTAAAATGTAAAAAATGTGAGGTTTTGAGGTCCTTTGTTCTCAGAAAACTCACCCATGAGGAAGAGATTGTGTAGCTCCTGCTCTGTTGCAGCATTTCTTCTGGGATGAAGTTTTGACTCTATTGTATGCATTTTTCTGGGGAGCAGATTGGTAGATATTGGGCCATTTCTGTGTCTAGGAGGTTAACTTTCTCATTAGACATTTCTTTTCAGCTAGACTTCACACTGAAAGGGCAGAAAAAAACCCTGGGCTGATTCTGAGCCCTGCAGCAGCCTTTTCCTACTGTGGAAAAAGATTTAGATGTTTGTGCTGATTACATTTCTTTGTCTCTTTTTATTCTTTTGTGTTCCCTTTCTGATTTTTGATGTCTCTGTTAGCCATCTTCAGAGGAAAGCATCTGTTTTGTGGAAGACATGAGGCAAGGCAGCTGCTGCTAACTCTGGGGAAGGGAGAGGACATAACTCTTAGTGGGGTCAGTTTAAGGTGCTGATGGATTGGATGCCAGATTCAGACAGGCAGGTTTGGTGTCCCCAACAAGATCAACGATGTGAGAGGTTAATTAATGACACATGGCTCATTTAGATTAGGAAGGGCAGCAGCTGGGCAGACCATGAGATGGATTTGCTGAAAGCATCACAACTGAAATGGATTGTGTTGGGTTTGTTCTTGAGGAAATGAGCTGTTTTCAGGTGGACATTCCTTCCATCCCCTAACTGGGATTTGTTTGAGTGTAAAAGGAGTGTTTGTGCATGTTTGTATGTGTACTATACATGTGTGCATCCCATCATTAGCTCCCTAAAGGCCCTATGGAAGATAAGAGACTCCCAAGATAGGACATCATTGATGGTTTCTAAAGAGCCAGTAGAAATCTGGGTCCTACTGAGCACATTGGCACCAGGCCAGGGGGGTGTTTAATAAAGGGCTGAAATTTTAGTGTGGGGATAGTTGCTGTAGGTCAAAGTAAAAGCATAAATGGTTGGCTGGTCTGAGCCAGGTTGCTCAGCTTTCTGCAAGGAGACTGTAATGAGTGAGATTGCTTACAGTAATAGTGGCATTTCCCAAAATTCAGGCATGAA
Source organism: Aleadryas rufinucha (assembly GCA_013397815.1). Classification (NCBI taxonomy): domain Eukaryota; kingdom Metazoa; phylum Chordata; class Aves; order Passeriformes; genus Aleadryas; species Aleadryas rufinucha. Next base: position 251,884 of record VZTH01004628.1, read on the forward strand.
CTCAGTGCTTTTCATCTAAGCACTTTATATAGGCTGCCAGTTTGCCTTATTTCAGTAACAGAGAATCCCTTTTACTCAAGATTTACCCATCAGGCCAGTGGCAGATTTGCAAGCAAAACTCCAGTGTCTTGGGTTGTGAGACTGTTTGGGAATAAGTTCACCTGGGCCTCCCTGAGGAATCACTCTCACTATGGATGGGACCTCAGCAGTGCAGCTCTGGTGCCTTTGGCTCTACCATCAAAAAACGTCACCATTAACAAAAAAAGTCACTTGGCCCCCATATCTGATTTTTGTGAGCAGGTCCCCTCCTTCCTTCAGTCACTGTGAGTGATGATGTCCCCACACCTTTTCCTCTGAGGTTAAGCTTGTTGTGGCAGTATGGGAAAGAGGTGTTGCTCATCAGTCTCTGAGGGTTTCCAATAGGAATACTGGACACTAGTTTTGCTGTTCATCCTGTGGAGAGTTGTTGGAGCTGGGTTTGAACTCCTTGCAGCTGCAGGAGCTGCTGGCTGTGAGCCATGAGTTCTGTGAGAGGAACAGGGAACAGGCACACATGTGAAACAGACTTTCAGAAACAAAAATGGACCATTCAACTCATCTGGCCAGGATCAGGTAAGGTATTGCTGGGAAGGCTGTGGACACAGTGCGTGGACAATAACAGCAGCATGATTTTGTTCTAGGGGCAGGAGGTTCTTCAAGGGAATGTTCTCCAAAAGTGCTCATGTTCCTTCACATAGTCCACAACCTCATGTTTGAAGCAGATGCTTCTCTTATAGACAGCAGCTAACTCAAAACACAACTGCTTGAAGCAGGTGTTCTGATACGTATTATTAAGAGCAGGGAGGAGAATTCTTCATTTATCTATTACATATGTGGGCAAACTCTAGAAAATAGGTGTGTAAGTACTGATTAATCAAATATTGGAATTAATGGGATAAAACAGCACGTTAATGGAAAATATTCAAGTGTGTGTTGTTCCTTATCAGTCTGTTGGTTTTGTAATAGACATTGACTTGTCTGAAGAGCCACTGAATTATAGGTATGATTGAAGCAGCTTCATCTTATAAGTTCTGGTGCTGTATAGGTTGCTACATATCTTTGTAGGTTATCAAATGAAAGAAGAACACATCTGAACATCTGCCATGCACTGTCTCAGGAGCACTTTGAGAATATATAGGCTAAGTTTGCCCTCTACTGGATTGCAAAATTACATCACTGGCTTTATTACTGGCCAGATATGTTATGCTCTGGTTATTCCCAAGGAAGTTTCCCATTACATGATAAAACACATACATACCTCATCCTCAACACTTGTGTCATCTTTCCAGTCAGTCATCTTTGCTGTGTGAACTGCTCCCTGAATTATTTTGTTAAGAGTTGCCCTTTTAAAAAATGTCTCTACCCAGGGCTGCTTTTGAAGAGGGTTGTTTTGATGCCTTTTTCTTTGGATGAAAAGTTTCTGCAATTGGAGTAATTCTGAACGTCAGGAATAAGCTAACAACTGATTGACAGGAGCCATCTGCACAAAGAGATCTGCTCCTTTCCCTCTGACAGCTTGTTTCTAGCAAGCCCTGGGGTCTCCAGCAAGCTGCATTCACAGCCAGGAAACAGCCCCTGAGGGGCTGCAGCTCTTTCTCTGCCAGTCAGGCTCCCTGCCACATATTTACTGAGCACTTTTACTGTGGCTGCAGCTACTTGCAGTCAAGGCATGAAGCCATGCTGCATCCTAATTCTAGGTGTGTTCTGGGATTTCAAGGCTCATTTGGTTTGTGCTTTAAATAATAGTTACAAACATATACACCTGTGACAGACTGCATTTGACATCAGCTCCACAAGAGTGATCCCAGAGTTGTGAGGTCATACCCAGGAAAGTTAAATCTGCTGTGATGAATCATAAGGTTTATGGGGCCAGGTGCCCATCTAATGTAAATCGGTGTATGGTCTCTGCCCTGAACAGAATTGTGTTGACTTGTGCTGGCTGAAGGTTTGTCTCATTTTTAATGTAATTTCTCATTTGTTGTTTTCCTCTGTTGGGTGTGCTGGTAAAGAAGGTTTCTTGGCCTCTCCAAACCACTTCAAATTTCTGTCCTTGCTCATAATTTTTAGGTCTGCCAGGCTGTGTTTATAACCAGAAATGCTGTGTCAAAAACATATTAGTTCCAAAAAGTAAATCAGCATCTGACTGGACGCTGCTCAGCAGATCTTTGTTCTGTCTCTGTGTTCAGATTTTATTTGTACTGAAAAAAGACCAGACAGCACAGTGGGGCACTATTGTCCATCCCTGTGGCAGTGCCAAAAGCATGTTAGGAGCAGCTGATGGCATTTTTGAGGGCTCCTGTTACAGCTCTCCTTTACTCTTCCCTTGGTCCCCTGGCAGCAGTGTGAACCAGAAAGCTGCTGAGAGCTTTTGTGTTGACAAGGTTTAGCTTTTTTTGCTATGAAGTTGTGTATCCACATCCTGGTGTGCTAGAAGGTTGTGGTGAAAACCCCTGAAACTCAAAGCTCTTTCCAAAAGCACTATAGTTTTGCAGAGCCAGCAGGTTGCTGTTTTCATGCTGGTTTTATATATGGATAACATGAAAAAGGCATGAAGATTGAATATTATCTGAGCTGCTCCCCAGTCAAAACTAAATTTGGAGGTGAGGAGGAAACCAGCATATCTTAGACCATCAGGTAATAGAAAGGGAGATATTTCTAGCTGGCTGATTTATTTGTCTGTTTATTTCACCATCAATTTTGGAGTTCAAGTAAGTCCTTGGGAAAAACAGGGTAGGCAACAAATGATCAGTAGTGAAAGGTGTATGATAAATTACTGTGCCCATGGCTCTACAGCTCATTTCAGGGGCAGTACCTCCAAAACAGGCAGAGGAGAATCAGCTGCTGGAGATTGGGAAGAAATTATTTTTTAAAAGTTGGATATTTGAATGGTGCACAGGCAGAAAAGGAGGACTACTGCACCAATGGATAGGCCACTGATTGCTCTGACTATGGAGGCTTCTCTTGAAGTCTAGGGAAGTCTACCTCATTTGATTTCAGAGTGTCCTTAGGAGAAGTCAAATCCTGGCATTTGTCCCAGTAATTCATGTCTTGTAGGTCCCAGCCACTCTCTGTCTTTGTGGGAACTTGGTGCTGTGGTGTCTTAGGCTGGGCAAATTCTGGTTACACTGGGAAATGTGTCTGAAGGCAGAAACTGGTGCAAACTCCTTGAGTCAGGAGGTGTAATTGCACAGAGAACAGCTCTGCTCAGTAAGGAGTTCCTGTGATGTAGAGTTGAGGGTTTTTTAATCATTCCCCACTAGTCCCTCTGTGCTGAAGTAGAACTGCATGGAGGTCTCATCCTGAATCCTATGTATCCTGAAATCTGAGATTTCAGGACTCTTTGGGTGGCACAGAACTCCTCCACAGGGAAGAAGCTACAGCCCTGCTTTAGGGGCGTGAAAGTGTGAGCAAGGCTGGGTGTGGAAAGCAGCACACTGGACCCTCCCCAGTGCCTGGGGGAGCTGGATAGGAGCTCCTGGGAGCAGGCAGACCTGAAAATTATGTAATTTGATGTAATTTATTTTTCCACTTCATTCGTGAATATTCAAGAGCAGAGTGTGGAGGTTAAGACCTGAACAGTTGTAATATTGCTGGCAAAGCTCTTCCCTTGACTGTAATGACTTTTGGCTTCTAAGTGATATTCCTAGGACAAATCCTGAACATCACAAGCTGTTTCCTAAGGATAAGCCTGGAACAGAGCTAATAGTGTCCTAATTTTTCCATGGACTGGTGGACAGAGAAGCTAAGATCTGGGTCCTCACAGGTTATTAGGACTTGGCTCCAGTTTTGTGAGTGGATTAATAGGCAAGAATTGCCCTGACCAGCCTCATCTTGGACCTTTGTCCACACTCTCCGCTCATGTCCAGCTGCTCTGTTTAAGCTTGTGCTCAAGTGTCCGAGCCTGAACTATATTGCAGGTGTCCCTGAGCCCAGCCCAGCCTCCTGCTGTCCTGGCACTGACTGCCCTCCCTGGATGCACCCCCAAATCTTCCTTGATGGTAGCTTGTCTCAGGTTGGTCTCCTATTGGAGTTCACAGAATAGACCTGGATCTTACCCACCATCACACCTTGATGGAGCTCTTACCACCATGGTCCTGACCAGGTCTGTGGAGTGGTGCCCTGTGTCTCCTGGCTCCCTCTCCCTCAAGGAGCAGCCCTGCTTTTGCTGCTCCCTGGCACTCAGCCCTGGAAATCAATGAGTCTTTTATAGACATTTCAAGAGCTAGCCCTTGTCTTGCCTGAGGCCACAGAGCAATATCAGCAGACGTGACAAATCTTCATTGAACCATCTTTCTTTTGTGCTGCATCAATCCTCTGTAATTAATAAGATTTACAAACTTACGTCCATTACCTAATTGCTTCTGTAATCATAAAAATGTCCCGGCATTTTAGTTCCTTTTGCATTTACAGGCTGGAGCTGTGCAATCTGTGGGGCAACACGCAGGTTTCCTCTTCATTATAACACAAATGATAAACAACTGCACAGATGGCTTTGCTGTTAGCTCAGGCCTGAGAACTGAGCTCTAGACCACTGTAGACCACAGGCTACTTTAATGAAAACATACTTTTGATAGAGAACATGGAGATAAGCCATGGGAAATAGTTTGGGAAAATGAAAGCAAATGTGAAGGGTATGTTGATTGTCTTTGAAGACCAGCCATGTAAAAGGGTTTGGGAGTAGATGGGGAGAGAATAAAGAGAAGGGGGCCTGGATCATGTGCACATTGCACAGAAATGACCAGGGGGTTGTGCAGCATGTCTCATACAGGACTCAGAACCATTCAATTTTTCTGTAATGCATGTGAAAGAAGAAGAAACACCTACGTCCATTTTACCTGTGCAGGAGCCAGGTTCTGAATTCCATTCTCTATTACAGAGGTATTGTCTTAACCCAACTGGTAGTCTTCAGTTTTTAATTTTAAAAACAATAGCTATGGCCCTAGAACTAATCTGTGGGAGTTGTAAGGGAAAGAAAATAATTTCTCTTACATTCCATCATCTCAGCTCACATCTAATTTATTCACTTCATAGACGCATAAATTCACACAGAAGTCAGACTCAGCTGAAACCAGAATAGATGGAGTATTTATTGCACAGGCAAGAGCAGCCTGAGGAACATCAGAAAAAAAAAAGAGAGCACCACAAGACATATTCCAAGCTCCTGTCTCATAAGCATCTTTGATTTCAAATTCTCTTACAAAGGGGTAAATAGTACCAGAGCAACTGCTTTAACAAACTCTCTGTTACAGCTGGCTAGGGAAGAGTTGCATCTCTTTTACCAAAAAGTGCCTACTTTTTATTTAATTAAAAAAAAAAATAAAGGCAATTATTTCAAGAGGAAGTAAGGCATAAAAACTGTAATGGCCAATCTCATGCAGTGTTTGGAGTGGCCCAGATTTGTAAATCTGTTTTGAGTTCAGAAGTTATTTTCTTTGTATTCTATAAAAACACAGAACACTTGAGTTTCAAGAAGATAGCAAGGATTCGTGTGGAACTGAATGGGAGACAAAAGAGAGTGAGTGGCTGCCTAAGGTTAGGATCTCAATCCAGTTCTAGCTACAGCAGCAGACACAGGAATATAAATTTTGTACTTCAGTAAAGTTTTGAGAAAATAGTGTCATTTTCTCTATAAAAACTGCTTCCAAGCTCTTCTCCTCAGCTCTTAAGGGTATCTGCATGTGTGTTATAGCTCTTGGCCCTAGAGGTCTTGGGGATCCATCTCTTTCCTTGTGGGCAGGGCTGAGGAGAGGACACCTTGCCCCAAAGCTGTGGAGTGGCTGCTGGATGTTGGTTTGCAGGCAGCCCAAGCACACAAATGAGCTGTGGAGCATCATGGCTACTCAAACTTAGGCACTTTATTGGGGGAACCCAGGTCTGTGAGAACCCAGGACAACTGTGCAAGTTAAAAACCCCAATGCCAACAGAGCTGGAAAGGTACCAGAGTGAGGTGAGGGTTGAGCTGAAATTCTTATGATTTCATCTGTAGACCCAAAGATCTAAATCCCACTTACATCTTCCTTTAGGCCTCCAAGTGTTCCATTGGCCTTAATTCCTTTTGTTCCATGTATTTCCATTTCAGAGCCACTATGGTAATGTTATTCCGACTCTTCCCATTTTGCTCTGTACTTGATCTCTGTGTCCTTTGACAGCATGGATCAGTCAAAATGTGTTGTTGACATTTTGAATTTGCCACTAATTCATCCTTGGAATCAGTGATTCTACTTGTGCAATGCTTTTTTGGATTTTTTTTAACTTTATGAATGACAATGGAGATAGATTCAATTCTTAAAACATTGCAGATCTGTAGATGTAAAGGTTGAAGCTATCACAAAAGTCAGTAAGTTTTCTTATATAAAATATGAAGGTTTTGGTTACAAAATAATCTTTATTTTTAAAAATATTTTAACTTAGTTTGTGAGAAATGGTAGCCAGATTTTTTCAGCAGTCTGTACAACTTCACTTGGTGCACCAGTTGATGGGGGCTTACAGGACTCAACTTCAGTGGAAACTAAGGGCTTAATAAATTCTTAATCAAATATTTTAAAACTAAACTGTTTTTAGACACAGTTTGCAGGTTTTTGTTAATAAAAGTTTTCATGGCCAGAATTCCCACAGAAATGTTCACATTTTCTTCTTGCTTGTATAGGGAGAAGTTTTTGCTCTCTTGTAACCATGTTTTGGCTTTTCATGCCCTTGTTGGTTTTGGTTAACATTCCTTGTGTAAGTCACGTTGTCCATATCCATGATGTGCAAAATACACCCATGAACACAACACACCTGGTAAATAAAATCCAGTAGTTGAAAGCCAATATCAGTTAACCAAGGATCCATCCTATAGAAAGATTTAATATCTTATGAACTCCCATGATATAAAACAGCTGCATTTCAAAACAAAATCACTCATGGAGAAGAATCTTTCCTTTAAAAATTTCAACATAAAAATACATTCTTATCTGTAAGAGAAGATTGTAATCCTCAAAATGTTTCCTCTCGTATTCCAAACGCTGAACTTCATCGCTTCATTTGTATTGGTGTTTAACAAATTGGTTTTGTTTTTCAGCTGCAACAAGGCAAGATGAATTTTGTGGAAAAGGGCAGAGTAATGGAGATGTGGTGTGTAATTTGGATGATGAATTATCAGAGATCCAGAGTAGCCTGTGTTGTGGTCATTTTATTGTTCAGTGCAGTAATAGCGTTAAGTTATATTTACATTTTCTAATTATATTTTGTTATGCAAAAAATTATATGTACGTAGCCTCTTGCCAAACCAACCACTGAACTCTATTCCTCGCTCAGAAAAAAAAAGAAAGAGAACAACTAAGACTGAAATAGAAAACAAAATAGATAATGAAAGCCCACTGAAATCACAGAGAGGCTCCACACTGAATTCCAGACAAGCATCCTGCATTTCATCATGGCCATGGCCTTCGCTTGTCCGCCAAGCCGGCAGCTCAGAGTCTCCTCCTGCCAGCAGCCTTGGCCACGATCCCTCGCTCAGTGCTGCTCTGGGAAACACATCTTTAAAATCCCTTGACTTTAGGATCAGCCAGGAAATGTGCTTGCTGGAGGTGGTGGCACCCAAAAGACTGAAATTATTCTCCCCTGTGCCACAGCAAAGGAGCTGTAATGGCAACCCAGTGGTCAGGACACACCAGATGCCGTTTTCTCTTCAGGCTCCAGGCACAAAGTGTTTTTCTTCGAATGGATGGCTCAAGTTTTGGTTCTCCTTCCATGCAGGGCAGCCACTCAGGAGCCAGGTGAGCTGCCTGGACACTCACTCCATGGAGAGAGAGAGAGAGGGACCCCAAAGTTTTGAGGCAGGGGTGTTTTTTCTCATACCTTTCCATAGAGTATTCTAGTAAGCTGCTCTCTGCTGTATTGGAGCAAAACAATGTTTTTATTCATCTACTTGGACATGCTGGGTCTGCCTAAGTTAACTGTGAGAGTCTAAAGAGGCTCCCCTCACCTCTCCATAATGAGCATCAATAGCTGAATTTCCTGAAACCCCATTTATACCTAAGTGTCTTTGTAAGTGAAGAATGGCATGATCCTTCTTTTTGATGGGACTTCTAGAGCTTTTTCTTTGCTGCTTCCCAGGTATTTGTTGCAATGAACACCATTTTCCTTACTTAACTGCTTTCCCAGCTTTAAATAACTGTGCCTAAACTAGACACAATAGAGTACATTAGAAAGATATTAAGAAGATGTATTAATTTATGATTCCAAGTAAAATAGAGCTTCCCCAAAATAAAGTCCAAGGCCAGTTTAAACTTTGGTTCTTCTACCCCAAGGCTGGCAGCCTGAACTAATACCTAGAAAAATTAATAATAACTTTTCTAAAGTTCCTTTTGATTCCATTAGGAAAAGTTCTACCTCCATATTAGGCAGCATTGTCTTTAACTGAAGGCAAAATGTTGATGTAAATTATTGCTTGCATTCTATACACCTTGATTTAGAGCTGAAAACTGACAAAAGTAATTAGATCCTTGACTATTCTTCCTAAATGCATTAGACATTCAGAGATAAAACTCTTGGTCTGTACCCATCTTACTAACACTGGAAAAGCAACAATTCTATTGTAATATTTTATATTATTGGATAGATGTCAGGGCCCTCTTTGCTCCAACATTTTATAAATGTGATAAAGTGTAGGTCCTACTCTAGAGAGTTCACACTTTCATAAACTCAAATAATGAAAATTGAGTGATTGTCACAACAGATTAACTAAATCCTTGACTTTGGAGAACTCCAAAACACCATGTGAGTGATTGGTTCACGCCAACAGACAACAAGATTACTTGTAGGCATGATATCAATTTCTTCAAAAGGAAAGAAACTTAGGTACCTGGCCTCAATTAATTAAGAAATTAACTTACTAAATACACCTAAGAAGAATAAACTGTGTATTATTATGCCCATATAGCAATGTTTGGTCACCTAATGCACTAAAATTCAACTGAAATTCCACTACAAAGTAGAGAAAAAATTATCTGCTGGTGTTGTAGGAGCATCATCCAACAGCAAGAAACTTTATCTTTGCCCTCAAGGTGGAGAAGAACTCAAAGTGAATTGACAGGCTTGTATCAACTTCTCATCATTAGGAAAAGGAGTAATGCAATTAAATGTAGTCTTATTTTGTTAAAATATTTTATGTCAGGCACAGGGTGTTCTGAGGTGATACAGATAATTAGCAGAGAAATTTAATCATCCGTATCACAATGAAAGAAAAAAAATTGGCTCTTTAATCAAAAGATAGACCCACCTGATCTGAAATGAGAATGTTTCAGTATGTCTTCCAGGCTAGAAAGCCTAGTTAAAAATTAATAGAAGTTGGCAAGCATTAAATTATCTACCTAAAAGATCCTATACAGCTTCACAAATTAAATAGAAATTCATTGATATTCACAAAATAAGTTATCTGCAGGACTAAAGCATTGGAAGAGTGAAATAACATATACCAAAGGCAGAATGCCTTCTGAGCAATGTGCCATCACTAGGGCTTGTGCTAAACAGAAGGTTCATTTGTGGGTCCAGGTTTTGTGCTTGGCTTAGGTGGGAACTGTGCTATTTTATACCAGTAGAGCTTGCCTCATGGTGGTGTTGAAGGAAAAATTATGGCTAGACCCTGGCTGCAGCTGTGGCTTCAGTGGCAGGACTTGTGTTGGTTTCAATGGGATGAGCTTGCTTGGCTCTTAGTGCCTGGCATTTTCTTGGCAATATATGAGATTCTTCTTGGTTCTAGGACTTGTGGTTTTGATATCTTTCCAACTTGGCTGGAATCACTGTCAGGAGTGAACACTTGAGTGAAGGAGATTTAGATGCTTTTTGCATTCTCAACATAATTGTGATTAAAAAATATAACTGTCAGAATGGTATTGAAATAAAATTAAACTTGTTTCAGAGGATAGAATCTGTTGCATAACAAACTTCCAAATGTTTACCACAAGTCTGTCTATATTTTCATTTCAGTGTTAATGAAAAAACCTTAGCACATATGTTGCTTTCAGGAGTCTATATTCTAGTTAGGCTTTTGTGTGGATTTATGCATTTGTTTTTAATGCTCTGCAGTCTCCACTTGTACTGGGAGAAGCTTGGTGGCACAGGATACTCTTAATTTAGCAAAGACAATGGGATCCTTTTTCTAGGCACTGGAATTGGTGAAGTCCAGATGAAAATCCAAAGTACATTTAAAGGTGAGGATACTTACCAGAAGAAATTAATGAGGAGTACATCATTCTACAGCAGGACTTGTCGTTTTTGAAGTATAAAAAAACTTTAGCTCTGATTAACCAGAAGTGGTGCTTGCCTGAAAAACAAAGTCTCATAATGCTTCCTATTAGCATTTTTCTGTTACTACTAGTGAATCTAATGATTCTGCCCAGATTTTCCTAGCATCCCCATGCTTTTAAATTTCATACGCCCAGGTATGATGCAGAGATCATATTCTGAATGCTTTTCCTCCTACTCCGAATACCTTAGCAACTTCAGTTTCATTCATGGAAAAGTAATTATTGGAACTCTGTATATTTTTAGCTTTTATTAATGGAGTTTAAAAGCTGGAAGCGTGAAAAAACAAAAAGCCTTAAGGTACAATCTATACTTCTAGTAGAAATCCTCCAGATTTTGCTCTCTTGCAGCTGTCAACATCGCTTTGTGCTTGGGCTGTGCTGTAGAGTTTATCTGCTGCTTGTCTTAGCAGGAAACCTCATGGTCAGCATGGACAGGGGCTCATGTATGGAATACATTTGGTACTTCTACCTAAGGAAATAAAAATACAGCACATTCATTATTAGTGCTGTGGATAAGAGCCTGAGACCTCCCCATCCAATCTGCTTTTGTGAGAGCACAGAAGGTTCTGCCTGGGCCGGGTGAGGAATCAGCATAACAAAATGAAAGGCACTGCCCCAGTGAGCCTCTAAGCTCTTGGGTTTATCATGGGCAACATGAAAGCAAGCTGGGCATCTCTGTACTGACCCCATGGTCTATTTGCAGATTAATATTCACTCAGGGATAACGGGGAGTTGACTGAGTTCCAGGTAGCTGTCCAGAGGTGATGCGTCTCAAACCAAATCCCTGGTGAATCTAACAAATTGATGAATCTAAAAATCTAACAATTGATGAATCTAAAAATGTAACAATTGATGAATCTAAAAATCTAACAAATTACCACATTCTCTAAGAACTAAATGCCAAAGCACATACATGGATATGTAGTACCTCAGTAGTGTCAGGAGACATCAGATGTGTTGAGCTCCCTGCTGTTTCCCCTGGGAGATTGGTACATGAGGAATAAACTGTCCAATTATATCCTTGGGAAAATACACTTCTGTTGGTGTAACAGGAACGTATCAGTAGGACTTTTCTTGACTACAACAGTGTTCAGCTGTTCCATCATAAATTCCCCGAGCACGTACAGATTTTAAGTCCTACATTAAACTGGGAGGGATGAGAAGTGAATGAACATGCTGTCAAAAAAATAACATGGAGGACAGGTTGGTAGTAACCAAAAAAAATCTAAGAATTAAAAAAAAAATTAATCAAAATATATATAATTCTAAAATTCAGAGGTTTCTATCACATTCACTTTTTCCTCAGGAAACAGAGGATGCTGTCTGAGATAACATAATTTCCTTTTTTCAGACTCTCCCATTTATGTTAACAAAGATGGCTTAAGCACCCTCATGCAGTAAGAGCTAGCAAATATTAACTTTTTAACAGCAGCTGCTCTGTCATTATTCTAATCTCTTGAAGAATTAGTGATCCGCAGAAGTAAATTTTAAATTTATTTAATACTGTATTTACTTTATCTTTCTCTCCAATTTCTGCTCTGGCAGACGAGCCAAGACTTCCTTAGAAGACAAGACTAGAGGCTGTAAATTCTTGGGCAAAATTTTAGGATATAAGAAGTGAAGATTTTTCAGAAGAGGCATGTAGCTTGGCTGGAGCAGTGAAATTCTCAAAATTGATCCACTTAGAAAGGAAGAAAAGGTTCCTTGCTGTAATTCTATGGGGTTTTTTTTTTCAGTGTTGTATTACTAAATACTCTTATGGAATATATTTACTATTACTAGAGGTGTTTCTTCCTTATTTAGGGTTGCACAGTGTAACACTCAACCATTTCATTTGGGATCTCACCAATCCCATTCCTCCTGAATGTTATAATTTAATAACAAAGCAAGTACTAGAGATGTTCTCTGCCTCAGCTGTTATCTCCTTTTCTTGGCACTCACTAGACCACATCTGTGGTTCAGCTTTGGGGCCTCATTACATGACTGATAAAAATTGGAGCGAGTTCAGCAGAAAGCCACCAGGTTGGTCAGGGACTGGAACACTTAACCCTTGTAGAGAGGCTGAGGGAGGTGGACTGGTTCAGCCTGGAGAAGAGATGGGTTTGGGAGGACCTGGCAGCAGCTTTCCTGTTTCTCGGGGAGGTTGTCGAGAAGATGGAACCAAGCTCTTCACAGTGAGGTGTGGCAGGAGGATGAGAAGCAACAGGCACAAGCTGAAACAAGAAAAGTTCAGACTGAATATAAGGAAACTCTTTATCCCTGTGAGAACAGTCAGCTATTAGAATAGGTTGCCTAGTGAGGCTGTGCAATCCCAATTCCTGCAGGGTTTCAAGACATGGCAAAGCTCTGAGCAACCTGGTCTGACCTCAGAGCTGCCACTGCTTCAGTAGGAGGTTGGGCTGGAGAGCTCCTGAGGTCCTTCCGTTCTGAGTGATTGATCTCAAGCATTTGGGTTGGGTTCCTCCTCACCTTTCCTGGATGCTTGACAGAAAGTGCAAATCAGACTCCCCTGATGCTCAGCTCGGACTGTGGGCCCAGTGAAGGGGAGAAAATGTGAGTCGCATGGCAAAACAAGGTGCTGGGGACCTGGGTCTGCTGGGATGCAGAGGATGGGGAGAATTCAGAGCAAAAGAGTAGTATTGTTTAGCCCAATCTTAGAGAGCACAGTCTTGAAATTAGGCTGGAGAGAAACCTGAGCATAGGCTTGTGGTATCAAGCTGACAGGCAGAAGACAGGATCCTCACAAAAGGTCTGGCTGAGAAGAAAAAGTCATTTGTTGCATTTTGAAAACACAAATACTTCTATTGGAGACAATGAAAAGTAACCTTAAATTAAGGAGAGGAAGTGAAATCCTGATGCTCTTAGAACCGACTCTTAGTACAACAGCTGTTGTATTTGTCTGTGGTCTTTAAAAATCTTTAAAAGATTTTTCTTTCAAAATATTGAAAAAATTAATGTCTGTGCTCTGCAGCCAGCTAATACTGTATGAAATTAATTCTTTCCTTCTATTCAGAAGGACTGTTCCTAGGCTTGTTTGGAGAGTGAGGAGAGCCAGCATCAAATGCATTGAATGGGTTTTATTTGATAAAATAAATTCTCCCACTCTCTTATCAACATGGCTTTAAATAAAGTATTGTGAATAGGATGTAAGCATTGTAGCCTGTGTTCCTTCTCAGATAAAGAAAGTCAGCCTCAGAGTACTGAAACCCACAAAGAATAGAATATCTATGAGGCTTTACTTTTTTTTCCTATATCTCATTCTGTGAGAGATGTGAGAAAAGCACATTTTCTCAAAATGGCCTATAAAAATGTAGGTGGATGAAGGTGCCATGTTGATTTTGTCATAGTACCTGAGGTACGGAGGCTATCTCTAGATCAGATTTAAAATGAAAACTTTCTGATTTCCCAGGGTTTTCCTCCTGTTTTGCACCTTAGATACAAATGGACAGATTGCAAAAAAAACCCCCTTCTTATACAGGGGTTTCACTTCAGATCTTGCTGTTAAGATGCAGCTGAGTCTGGGCCAAACCTTCTCACATTTATATCAAAAGTAACTCTACTGGCAAAGGAAGTGCACTGAGACTAAACCAAGGAATGCAAAAGTAATGAATTTTCACATTTTCCCTCTGAGAAAAAGCCTGATATGATGAAGGAATATTTTCATGTTTTATTGAGGTTTCCTGGGCTAGATCTCTGGTCTTAAATACAGAGGCTTCTTAGCTACTTAAATCACACTGCTTTATTGGGTCCCAGGGTGATTGTCTGTCCTTACACATCATTCAAAGGAAGTAAAACAAATGTTCCCTACAAGAATGTGGAAGAAATTTCAGGTCAAATTTTTGCATTCACCATTCTACTTCCTAATCATAAAAAACTTGATTCCTTGTTCAGTGAGAGCATTTGTTGCAGCTCTAGTGAATTTCCATTAAAATGACATGGAGAACATCCATCAAGAAGAAAATCTCAAAAGATGTCTGAATGGTAGATGACAGGGAGTCCAGTCAGGTTAATGCACTTGAGGGAGTAATGTGGTTGTATCACTTCTAGCTGCCTTAAATGTCCCAAATCTGAAGCACAGTGTCATTGACTGTTTGCAACAGAATCACCTGGCCTGGGGTACAGATCTGCAGCATGGCTTAGTCTCACACTTCTAGATCTGAGACCAAGTCTTAGCTGTTCCATCAGCCAAGCAAAAGTGGTTCAGGAGTGAAAATTACCAGCCAAGGTCATGATCAGCAGAACCTGAAGTCTTTGGGAACACGAGGGATGCAGTTTTGGAATCATCTTAGGAAGCAGCAGAGCAAGTCATTTGTTAAAGGGACATTTTGATCTGTAGCAAAAAAGGTCACTTTGTCTGGGGTGCTGTGATCCTTTGGGGCACAGGGTGATGTGGGCTGAAAGAGGCCTCAGGAGGTCTCCAGCCCAACCTCCTGCTCAGAGCAGGGTGAGTTCTGACAACCTCCTGCTCTGAGACCAGGGGGACCAGGGCTTTATCCACTCAGCTTTGGAAACTTCCAGGGGTGGACTCTGGTCATAAAACTTTCCAGAGATAAACCATTCACTACGTCTTTTCTCAAAGTGTCAAGTGAGTCAGAAAATAAGAATTAAAAGCTGTAAACAAGAATGCTCTCTCATAATATGTTTGGCATTTTTGCTACAACATCATCAGTGTCATTTTGCATAACACTGCAAAACACTTTTGTTTCCTGTTTCTGGAAGTGTCTGGATTATAGGGTCAGACTTCAATGGCAGAAGTGGAAACACAGTAATGTACGAATTCCAGCCAAAAGGACCCTGGTCGGTGTTTAATAAAAGAAAAAGCCCTGGATACTGTCAGTGGTGAAACTAAGCATTTTGCCAGTAATCTCAACTTTAAACAAAGCTGTTTTAATCAAGATAATTGCTACTTTTATGCCAATAGTGCATAAATTAAATATGAAATAAAAATAAGAGATAAACACTGCAACTGCATTATGACAAAACTGAGGTAAAAATATCCAAAACCCCACTACTGCCAGAGTGCAATGTATGGTAAGTATTTCTGTTGGTGTATGAAGTCATGCAGGAGGCAAATGGAACTACTAACAGTGACATACAAGTATATTTTGCATTCGCACATAATTAAAACACCTAAGGGTAAAAACTGAGATGGAACAGGAACTGCCTGATAAAATACCAAAATTGAAGTAAAAAAACCAAGACCAGAGTTTGAGGAACATAATGATGAACTTCCTGCTCAAGATGCACCTTGTATAACGTATAAGCAATTCCCAAATTAAGACAAGGGAGAGAGCAATCAAGATCTTCAGGTGAGGGGTAGCATTTTTGGAAAACAAAAGCTCCCACAGGTAATCCTCAAAGGTATCAGCATCGCCTTCCATTGGCACTTCCCACAAGTGTCTTGGAGTCTCACTTTTCCCATTACCATCATTTCTGAGATACCTGCTTAGCATCTTGGGTGAGATTTTGTATTTAAATATCTTTCAACAGCTGGGTGGCTTAGAGAAACTAGAGTGTGAACAACACTATGGGATTGCACATGTTGTGTCCTATTTCTAGTGAACACCCATTGCCTATGAAGTGAAGATGCTGCAAACTGTGAAAGACCAGAGCTCAAAGTGCTACAGATAGGCATAAAAAAGGTTGCATGGACACGGCTGCAGTTCCCTCACTGGGGAAAAAAAAAAGAAAGAGAGCTTTGGGTTTTGCCATTGGCTTGGTTAAACCTTGGATGACATGAAGAATTCCTGCTTTTTCTTCTTGGTTTCCCTTCTCAGATATTAAGCAAATCACTTCTCAGTTTCTTCTCTCCATTTGAGTGAACAACATGTAAAGCAGCCCTGTTCCTGCCAAGTGAAATCAAAGGGCACCTAATTCTCCTGAAATGTAATTACTTCTGGTGCATCAGGGAGAGACAAAAGAGACCACACTCCACAAGGATTTTTTTTCTGTGTGCAAGCTGAGGTGTAAACCTTTGGGATGGGTGGCAAGGCTCTGTCCCTGGAAAGCTGCACCAAGGCGAGGATGGACCACATTCTCGCAGGGGCAGTAGGATAGCACCGTGTTCCAGCGGCTGCTCCAGCCACCTGTGGGGCAGCGCAGCTGAGGGACTGCAGTGACAGCGATGGGAAACCTCTCACAAGTGTAGGCACTTCTGGAAACGCACAGAGGCCACGGCCGGGTTCAGCTGCAGCCCGGCGCGGGCAATGCCCTTGGCTTTGCATTTTCCCGTGTGTGAGCCGAGCTCCGGAATCCCCCTGCCCGTTCCTGCGGCGTGCGGAGGGGCTCGCCTCGGATCCCGAACCCTGGCGTTAGGACGAGTCCCTGGAAGCGCCTCATCCCCCGACAGCGCCCCGCGCATCCCGCGGGCTGAGCGGGAGGGTCCGGGGGGCTGCGGGTCCGGGGCGCAGCCATGGTAACGCGGCGAGCATCCCCCGCTCCCCGCAGCAGCGCCGTGCTATTCCCCACCCTCCTGCACCAGCCGTGGCCTGGCCGGGGCCGCGGCGGCTCAGCCGGTGAACAGTTAACGCCGGAGAGGCGGCTCCTCTCCCCGCACCCTCCCCGGTTCCTGTTGTAAAAAGCGTGTGTAACCCCCCGGGGAGAGCGGCGAGCCGGGCACGGCCAGCGGAGGGGGCAACCGCCCCTCCGCCTACTCCAGCTCCTCTCTTTTTTATTTATTGCCCCCCACCCTCCCTTTTTCTGCAACTGGTCTGCGGGGTGGGCTCGGCTCGGCGGGACCGCCCGGGCCCGGGGCGGCGGCCGGGCATGGCCGGGGCGGGGGGCGTGTGTGCGGCTCCCTCCTGCCCACCCCG
>VZTH01004628.1:269080-349011 GCA_013397815.1 Aleadryas rufinucha
CGCAGGGCAAAACCTGGATCCGGGTGGTGACAGAGCTGGGTGCCCCCGCTGCTCCCGCCTCCTCTCTCCTCTGACAGAGGCTGCTTTATTTTTATTGCCTTTTTTTTTTTTTCCTTTTTTTTCCCTTTGGGTCAAAAGGAAAAATATATATTGAAAGGGTGGGGAAGGAAAAGAGAGAAAGCAGGCACCCTCCCCCTCCGCTGCTCGTAGTCCCCTCCACTCCACACCAAAAAGAGGCATCGCAAGTGCACGCCAGTTCTTCACTAAAGTGATCCAGCCGCTGGATTAAGTAACTCTCGGGGAACAGCACACGCACGCACACACACGGCAAAAATGAAGGAAAAGGCAATGTTTCAAACGGCTAAAATGCAAGGAAACATGATGGTAAGTGGCTGCTGCTGGCGCCTCCAGTGACTGTGAGTAAGTGTCGGGGCTCCCTGCTCGGCTCGGCGCTGCCAGACCCCGCTCACCGCCCGCACGGTCGGTGCGGAGCCCCCGCTGCTGGGGCTGGGCTGGCCGGGGAGACAGGAGAGGGGGCTTTGCTTGGTGTCCGTGCTCCGCTTAGAGCCTGTCCCCCCACCGAAGGGGATCGCGGGGGATTTGGGGGTGCTGGGGGGTCCCCCTTTGCCGAGGGAGTGGGGCGCAGCGCGGGCGGGGGGCGCGGGGCTCGCTGGGGCACCGCGCCCCGGCACGGCCAACTTCGCCAAGTTGATGACCACGATGTGTGTGCGTGAGCTGGGGGCTGTGGGGGCTGCCTCGCCTTTCCTCTGGCATTACTACTGGAAACATTTGTCTCGATGCCATTTAAAAAAAAAAAAAAAAAAAAAAAAAAAAAAACCAAAAAACCAAACCAAAAACTACTCGGGATGCCTTTTCAATAATCCCCCTCCTCCCTTAAGGAAAAAATAAAAGCATCCAGCTGCTCTGCCGGAAGAAGTGCTGGTTGCCATCTTGTGCTGATGGAAATATATTGGTGTGTTTTGCCTGCTGGCTTGACCCGCTGGGGGCGGCGGGGCTGGGGGTACGCGGGGCCCCGCATGCGGCGGCTCCGCAGCCGGGAGGAGCTCGCTGCGGTGGGGCGGGGGTGAACCGCAGGCTGGGAGAGGCTTCAGGGCGCTTCGCCTTAAAACCAACTTATTTCAAATAACCTGAAGCTCGTAAAGGGTACCTGTTGGTCTCCTGTCCCCTCTCTGCTCAAGCAGAGCACTTGTGTCTGTGTTTTGCCTCCCCTGTGAGGGAAAATGCTAATATTTAATACAGAGATAGTATCTGTTTCTCTCGTGCCTTCTGTTCAAGAAGCAGCCAAAGTATTCGCCATCCTTTAATCAAGTTCTGTAGTAAAATGCTTTGCTGGCTTTTTAAGGAAATGCCTCCTTTTCCAACTCCAATAATATTGCTTTTTCCAGTAGTAGTGTTTAAGAGCAAGGTGCAATGCTATGTGACCTGTGAATTCAAGTAAGGGAACTGAACAGGAACTTCTACAAACATTTTTTTTTTCCAGGAGAATTGCACAGCCTGTGTGATTGCAGCATGCTCCTTTTATTGTGCTTTTAAATGCCTGGGAAATATCTAGTGCTGGAACTTTTTTACTGTGGGGAAATTTAGACTATTATCTGCTTAAGCTACTCATGCTGGTGGTCATTATAGCCTTTGGTTACGAAGTTCTCTATCAGTAAAAAAAAAAAATCAACCAGATGAGATGACATTGTTTGATTTAAGTACAGGATGAGGCTGATTCATATACACGGAATGTGTAAAATCACAGAATTAATAAAAAACCTCTTGCACATTTTTCTTGCTAGTCTCTGAAGTCAGGGAATGAGGAGCGGCAGGGATTCCCCCACTGCCACTCAGCACAGGGCTGGAGCTTCTGCTGGGATTTCTGGCTGGTGCTTCCAAGCGTGGCAAAATGGATCCGCATATCCACAGCTCTGCGGGGTGAGCAAGGGCTGGCTGATCGATCTGCACACAGGGCTCTGTAGCAGGGGCTGTCCACAACTCAAACCTTCAGCCAGAGACAGTAGTTTTTGCCTCTGACTCAGACAGGAGCAGGATCTGGCCCCTCAGGCTGCTAAGTCACAGTTACTTCTGTCACTTGGGGCAGTCTCCCTGGACTTGAATGCAAGGTTTTGCTTTGGAGAACTCCTTTTTGAGACCCTGGGAATCAAATTTAAAGACAAACAAGCTGTTACATTTGATTTTGGTGGGGGAACAGGTGATTTCTTTAGATAATATCTGTTTCTATGGGCCACACACACCTGGTTTCTGTGTTAATCTGCTCTGTGGTTGCAGCTGGATCTGCAGTTTATATTAGCAAGAGTTAATTTTAGGTGAATATTTGAGCTTTAAGATACTTGAATGGATTTTATATTTCTACAAGATAGTATTTAGCAAACCTAATCCTGAAAACTGAGGTACACTTTTGATGGAAGATCCAACAAGTTAAGCCTAGTAGTTTATGCTTTTCCAACAAAGCTGTTGTTTAAAAAATATTATTTTTGCTTTTAGATCACTTTTTTTACAATTAAAATTAGAATCTTGAACTATTCATGTCAAATTCTGTGCTGTGGATATCCTCCCTCACATACCTGGCAGTGACTGAGAATACCAGGTTGGGTTGTGTGGAATCCCAGGAGTTGCATTACAGTGTGCCCTGCCTCAGTAGAATTCAAAAAGTCATTGAAAATTCTAAGCCCACCATGACTTTATTTTTTTTGTTTGTTTGTTTTCTGGCAGTTTTGCTGTTGCTTAGAATCCTGACAAGCTTCTAACTATGTATTGATTTTTCTTCTCTTTAAAAATCTTTGTTAAATTGAGCTGTTTCATTCCTAAAATGATGTGACAGCAGGTGATAATACTGACACACTGGTCCCTGGCCATGTAGTGGACCCTTTTCAAGTGTGGTAATAGCTCATGGAGTCACTACACCTGTGATTTCTTTATTACCTAATTAGACCAGCAAAAAACGAAGCCATTCTTGTGACACTGAGATAAATGTTTTTATCCCTGTGGCAGTATTTTACCAGGGCTTCGTTTGGGGTTTTTTTTAAACAACAGCATTTACCTGGAAAGGTGCCTATTTTTATTTTACTGCTGTATTTCCCATTCATCATTTGAGCCAGGGGAATGCAACTTACAGACATAGCTCAGGCTCTTACAATGGGATTTCTCTTAATTCTACATAAATGCTGTAGAGAGTGATTACTGTGGTTTCTCCTAGTAAGAACTGACATATCCTTGAGTTTTCCAGTGTACTTGAAGTTAATATGCAACAATACGGTATGGAGATAAATGTTTATCACTTTTGGAGATAAATTTAGTGCACTTGCATTTTATTCTTACTTTAGGTATGGCTATATAATTCATTTCATTAAAATACTCCAGTCTTTTTCCTTGCACATCCAGTTGTCAGGTCAAGGACAATAGTGCCAACTACATGTTTTATTCTACACTTCCCTGTGTCTCCCCAGGGACTGATCTATCGTGTACACAGGCTTTTTGTTTGTTTATTTTTAATGGATTTGCAAATAAATGTATCCAAAAGAGCTGTTTGGAAGAAGGCCTTTACAGTAGTGCCAGATTCTTCTCTTACATGCACTCATGAAAATTCTAATTTGTTAGAGGTACAATTGCAGCAAGGGTGATAAGGAGCTACTACCTTTGGTTGTAGACAATTAGGTGAGTGGGCTTGGGGGAGTGCAGAGGGGTCTCAAAGGCAAATTAATGTGCTGTGTGTGAGCAGCCTGTTGCTTTGGCCCATTCAGTGGTCAGTGGAAGCAGTGAGCACCCTGATCTATCCATCTGTGTTAGAGGGATGTTGCTGTGAAACTCTTGTTCTGAATTTCACTCTAACCTGCAGTTGCTCGAATATTTGGAAACTGCCAAGAGAAATTGTGGTGGATGTGTCATGTTTCTGCTTTACTCTGATGAAAAATGTATGAATAGGGCAAAAGAGACAGTTTGGTTTCATTGAGGGGACTTGCAGAAGAGTCTGGAGATTTAGATTTTCAGTTTGACCATTTAAATTGCAACTCTGATAGCTGCATTTTTGATGTACATATAAAAACCCCAAATAAATATAAGCCCAGTGGCAACTGTTTATCTCCTCAGAAGTCTGCTAGCACCCCTGAGGCCTCAGAGACCACAAGAGTACAACTGGCATGAAGACTAAGCTACTCTGTCATCCCAGGAGTGCTCCTGCTCTTCCTTGAGAAACAACTCTAATGCCTCTCAGGAGCAATAAATTCTTACTGAAATAAATAAGACCTTGGTGTTCCATTGTGATTTCCCTTATTTGCCATAATTTACCTACAAGCGTATTTCTTGCAGTATTCAATCACATGGCACTGAAACATGGTGAAATTCTTCTCAGGCAAGAACGCAGTTGTCCTAACATGAGCTAAAGAAGCTGTGTAATGATTAATTTCTCTTAAAACTCCCAAACTGAAGTACATGGTGGAGTTTGTGATCCAGTGCAGCTCCCTGCTACTTTAGCCTTCCCTCTGTCTTATATTCAGCTTGACTTAGAAGCCAAATGCAATCCAGATTTTGTGTACTATTCCTTAGTTGTCCACTACCTCAGCTGAAACAGGGAGCTCCAGAATCAAAAGCAAGGGAACTGTGGTAGCAGTTCCCAGGTGAGCTATCATGAGTTCAGCTGAAGTTTAAAGCCAGGCAGGAATTCAATTGCTGATACTACAGCAAGAACTGCAGTGAAAAATTCTTTGGGACTGCGGCTGCTTATTTAAAGGCAAGTTGTGTTTTGAGGACTGTAACATTCTGGGTATCGTTTCTGGGTCAGGCATAAAGGGGAACAAGGGTTCCCCTTTGTTAGGATAATATGTGCAGCAGGCATACAATCCATAGATAGTGCTGGAATTGCTGCATTGTGGGAAAGCTGTAAGATGTGCTGACACTCTTCTAATGTCGTGTTGCTAGTTGGTGGAAATCAGGAGCCTTTACATTTAAGGTGGGATGGCAGAGAGCTCCACAAGCTCAGGAGGATCCTAATATTGTCCATGTAATGTAGTGTCCTTTTGGATACATCCTTTCTTAAGGGCTAGAGAAGTGCAAAGCCTGGAATTATAAGGGATCCACTAAAGCTGCAGGACCTGTGAGAAATACATGGTGCCAGGCTGTGTCTGAATAACTTCAGGAGCCGTGAGAAGCGCTCCACGTCGCCGGCTTGCTATTTAAGACTGTGAAATTGAAGGAGGGCATGTGGTCTAGCTTTAATTTTCACTGTCAGAAGGGTTCAAAATCTTGAATCTCATGGTGCTCCTCACACCTGCATCTTTTTCTTCAGTATTCCTCAGCAGCTTCTCTGGTTCCTCTTCCTTGCAAGGAAAAAGGTGCACTTTGTGTTAATTCACCTCTTCCTCCTCTGAGTTGTCTGACGGTTTACAGGACAGTCTATCCCCTCCCTCGCTTTCTGAATCTTTTCACTCCTTTGCCAAACAGTAAAAGAAGTAGAAGGGACTGTTACGATTTTAGTGAATGACAGCTGAGTAGGTGGCTGTAGAGCCCTGAGAAGCAGCAGAGCCACAGAGCTGTCTGTGCAGCTGGGAAGACAGCATTGCATTCATCTCTATTTGAGAGGTTACGTTTGTTCATTAATGAAGTCTGTATTTGCTTAAGATAAATACCTAAAATGTAAGTTTTGTGGATGTTGATGGCCTGAGGCTTTATTTGATGAGGAGAGTTTCTCTTTTTGCGCTGTGGAATGAATCTTTCAACTGCCAGCAGGTACTACACAGCACGTTTCAAGTGTCACTCTTGTATATCTCAGAGGTCTCATTTCTTGGCAGAGCTTTGCACTCTCTCATTATTGGCTTGACTATATAAAGGGGAAGGCAATAGAGAATCGTGCCCCAAGAACACTTCTGGTTGGTACAGAACCCTTAGTACCAACAGGTTCTTTAATGCAGCTGGCAAAGACAAAACAAGATTCAAAGCTGGAAGTTGGAGTCAGAGCATTCCAAACTAGAAGATGAAGTGCCCAGTTTTTACAGGGAAGGTGATGAACTGCTGGAACAGTCTCCGTGGGAGTGTGGTAATTCTTCATTAGAACAAGATAGGCATAGGATTCCTCTGACTAAACACTGGCTTCTTCAGTATAGGCATTTATATCTAAGTTAGTCACCCTGGGCTCTCTCTACAAATTAGGCAATGGAGACTGGGACGTGATTCATCCCATCTTCTTGTAGATGTGTAAAATGGGCCAGAGTACCTGCACTCTTAAATGCCAACTCCTCTCCATTGTCTCAAGGAATTATGGGGTATAAGCTGAGCCATAAACACCTACCCTGCAGGTACCGAAGTGATGAGTCTGTCTGTTGCTTAAACATAGTCATAGATATTCCAGAGCATTTTAAATGAAACTAAGAACCCTCTCCAGCCTCTGCTGTTACATCACACAAAAACTACTCTGCACATCTGCCCAGGGTTTGTCAATTACATCTGCAGTGGCATGTGAAGATAGGTGAGCTCCACGTCTGGAGCTTTGCTCTTCCCAGGTCCCTGCGTGCTTGTGCAGAAGCAGGTCCAGTCTCCCAGCAGCACAGCCCAGCTGTAGCAGGAGAGGAGCTCCATCTCAGCAAGATGCCATCTTGTAGCAGGAATCTCTTGGTCCGTAGTTTGTGTAAACTGAGCTGTCCTAGAACATTATAATGCACCCTTGGCTTTAAAATTATTTAATCCAAATGGTTTAATGTCATCACAAGTGCAATACGAGGATTTATTCTTCTAGGTCTGTTTGCATGTGTGCTGTCTGTACAGTATTGTACTACACAGTGACTCACGTGAGATTAACAAGCAAAGCCCATTTATTAAATTGTTTTATGTACTCTAAATCTCATGTAATCCACTAATGCGTAATGCTGTCACTTAGTAAGCTTGGCATTCCTTCCCAATGGAGCACTGCATTTAGCAAGTTCTCGTAGTATTCGGTGCTTTTGAAAAGGCTGCAGTTGAGAATACAATTTTAAAAATAAATCTAAACCATTACAGCCTGAATGCTTACAGTACACTGAGAACTGGGACCCAGCTGTAGCATGCATTCACCTGCAGATTACATGGATTTTCTATCCTCTTAAGGATGCTGTAGCAAACAGACCTTGCATTGTAGCACGCCAAGTTTGCATTTGTCGTGTCCTGTTGCCCTTGGAATGGATTATCAAGATTATATCAAAATACTGCTTTTGCAAAAACTGGCTTTGTGCATCTGTGGAGATATTGGTGAGGTCCTGGGAATTCCTGGAGCACCCATGTTGTAATGTTTATGCTGTGCTCTGGGTAGAAGCGTGTGCCTTGCTGGTGGTTTCTGAGCACAAAGTTTTCCCTGTGGGTTCTGTATGCCCAGCAATATCCTCTTCATTGCTACAGAAGTGAAGAGTGGGAACAGAAGCAGTGGAATTGCCCTGGAATTGCCTTGATCAGGGGGAGAATTATTATTATGTGCAACTGGATCTGAGTCCAGCCCTCAATTATAAATAGGTGGTTCCCGAGTTGCACACTTGCAAGGCACAATAAAATCATTGTAAACTCGGTGCACATCCAGCAACCAATTTAGGAGGTTTTTTGTGGCAATGCCTCCTTCAAAGTGTGACTCCGTGCTTCTATGAAGTATTCCCACCACCTCATCCCTAATTACTGTGGAATAACGATTTAAGGAGTTGTCCTGAGATGCACACGAGTGTCCAATCAAAGCAAGTATGAGAAAACAAACAATTCAAGACAGTGGGATGAGCTGCCGTGGTGAACACTGCACGCCCAGGTCAAGCCCTGGGTGGCAAACAGAGTGGTCAATGCTGTGGAAAATCCCTCTCAAGTTACAGGGAATATTGGCCAGAAGATTTTGTCAACTCAGGCATGTGTAGACAGACTTGGCATGAATTCCAGTCACATATTGCGTAGCCTCATTCTGTAGTCATTATTCAGCACTTACTCAAGCAAAACTTTTGCCAAACTTAATGAGTTTACTACTCCTGCTGAAATGAGTAAGAATTTTGTCTGAGGCTCAGGTACTTTCAGATCTGAGTCTCAACACGTAACCCTACCATGTTCTGTGTCACTAGGGATTTTCAGTAATTTTTAAAAGATAACAACAGTGAAATATACTGTAGTTGATCAAAAAAAAAAAAAAAAAGAACTTTGTGGTAAGAAAGCAAGAAGAAAAACAGAAGGAGGTGGTTAATTCAAGCACTCTGTATTTTTTACTTCTCATTTTGTAAGTTGTCCCCCATGGAGAACCCCATGAGCTCCTCCATCAGCTGTTCCCCAGAGCATGCTGCGTGCCTGCACTTCTGCTTATGTTTGTTTTCACTGATGGTGTTAAACTGGAAAACAAGCTGAAAATGAAACATTTTTATTTGTTTATCATTTGGGACTGACGTTATTAAAAATGAGGAGAAAAATTGAAATTACAGCTTGGCATGTTTTCTGTAAATACTGAGTAGTTCTTCTGCAGCCTATGATATAACCAAAGTAACCTAGAAATAAGCTTGTATTGCTTTTTTCTAGTGCCTAATTATAAGGATGTAAAAAATATGCTCATGATAATGCCTTCTCATCCGGCTGTGAGGGGGCTGAAAGTACCACTTATGAAGATCTAGTTTGTAAAGCAAGTGATTGTAATGCAGGAGTATGACTATTCATGAGCTCTGAGTTTATTGACTCTGTTAAAAACTGGATCTGTGGTCTGCATGAAGGATGTATAAAATGCTGTGGGTAGAGCAGTAATTCAGAAATTAATTGTAGTTCATATCAGTATAACTGAGCCTTTCTTGATCTCACTATTTAGAGTTTTTCTCAGGGAAGAGAAGTTCATGTTATATTCTCTGTTGATTTTATGTTATTCTCTGTGCATTTTATTTCATTTGCATTAACCATGTACATCTATGTTTGTAATGTGTTAAAAGCATCGTTAAGTGTGGTCCATTTTGGTTGGATTTAGACTTTTTTGTAGGAATCAAAATCTAGAAAAGATTCTAGGAAGTTTAAAATTAAAATAAAATTTGCTCCTCTTTGTTCCAGTATCTTGGGTTTTACAGATACACCTTGTTCTGTTTTTTGTGATTTTTTTATAAAGAGAGCATTTCTCACTGTTTTCCTACTCAAATTTTAACAGAATTGCAGTGTTGGTAGGGAAAGGAGGCTGTTGGTGATATCTAAGGGTAACAAATAAATCCTATGCAACAACAATTAAAGCAAAAATCACGTCCTCAAGAGGCGTGCTCCTTGTTATGTTCCCTGCTCAGCAGCATACTTAAGCACCTGTTTAACATTAATGGTAAGCATATGCTTAAATGTTTCTGCTGACTTGGGAGTTATGAGGAGCCTTCCTTGCACACACAATAGTTGAACAGCCAATTTTCCATCTGTGTGCGAGCCCAGAGCATGGTGCTAGCTGAGCATTTTCCAGGTTAATTAGATTGGCATAACAAGATCCCTGGTGGACTCTGTGCACTCATCAGCTCTTCTGTGCTCCCTGGCTATCGGGAGCTCTGCTTCGAGTTGTGCATCTTGTGCTGGTAACTGAAACAGAATATTGCACTGTATTTCACCAGTGTGTTCAAATGGAAACAGAATTGAATGGATTGCAAGTACACCATAAATACAAATTTGGTTCTATATCGCTAGCATGAATATGGTGCATCCTTCAAACGCACAGTGTCTACCAAGGACTATTTATTCAACAGAGCTACCAATAGTGGTTATGCTTTCATGAATTATGCATGTATTTGTCCTTAAATCTCACCTGGCTGTGATGTGGAGTGTTTAAGATTTGAAGCCAGCTGTAAGTATAAATTGCAGATACTTTTCATAAAATATAATGTCCTTACAGGTTTCTTTGCGATATTAGAGTCCGTCATGCCTGTGTCTACAATTAAAAAAAAAAAGGGGAATCAAAAGGATTCTAATTCAGTACATGAGAAAAAAAGAGAGCTTGATGCTCAAGAGTCTCTCAAGAAAAGGCAAAATTATCTGAAGTCAAAGGTGATCTATTCATCTATTCAATAAAGCAAACAAGATGAGATGGAGGCATAGAAATCCATCTATGGAAATTATAAGGGGGTTATTGTGGAATAAGGGAGTTATTATTTACCAGATGAAGAAAAGAAAATGACCCCCCAGAATGCCTAAAAGCAACTTGCTAGAGTGTAAAATGTAGCACTGAGCATCACATTATCTATTCTGGTCTTCTGGTGGATTAAAATGAGGAGAAATAGCACACATTTTTAGGGAGATATTAAATAGGTGAGGAGGAGTTATAATCATTTTACCTCAATTCAGTGGCACAAAATTTAGCTTTCCAGTATTTTCAGAGAGAGGCTGCCTTGGTTTTCTCCAAAGTTTCCCCTGTTTTCGCCATTTGTACAGTTCTATCACATTTGAATTTCTGGTTTCTAGAAAGTTCCCTAGTATTTAATTTTCACATTCAGGTGTGTTTGTTTGCTTTTAACCTAACCCCTTACATTTTTAAAGAGTTATATGCTAGTGAAACCTTGCATATTAACAGTGCCGTAGCCAAAAACATTGAGACAAAGCGGGCTAATCTGCAGAATGGTGACAAATGGCTGTAGTGCTCTCCTGAGCTCTCTGCTTCCTGCTGGAGTGAAGAAGGCACGTTATGAATAGATGTGGCTGCAGAAAGGCAGAACATTGGAAAGACTGGAAGGCTTTGGGCATTTTGCATTTCTGTAAGGGGAAGCTTTCAGTCTTCAGTCACAGTTTGAATCCATCCTAAACTGATAGTTATTGATGGCTGCTAACATTCATTGCCTGCTCGCTCACTTTTGGGTGCTGTGGGAGGAACAGAGCCCCAGCTGCAATAAGGAATTGCCATGAGCCAGCTTGTGACCACTCAGGCGGTCTCTGGAGGTGGTTGATGCATCCACATTGCACATCACTCAGCAGGAACCTCCCTTCTCCTCAATGGCTTCATTGTTACTGGAATTGAAATAATTTCCATGAGTTTTTTTCAGCTTGAAGAACAGGATTCAGTTCTGAAAGATGATTTTGTTCTGTGGTATGTGGATGTGAGTTTATTGCATGCAGGGTTTGAGGCTACAAGGTTGCCTGAGACAAGGCTAGAGCAGAGTAGGAAGGAGAAGAGATGTGTCCTGAGTGTGCACCATCTCTGTTGGGGCAAGCTCTGGAATGGGCTGTCTTTGTGAACTGTGCCTTTTTCAGGGAGCTAGAAGCATTGCTTGGAAAGCGGCTTGGAGGTGGAATTGCCACATGTGAAACACAGATGCTCCAATCCTGGTTCCTGGAGTGAAATAAAAAGCGAGTTAAATTTGTAGTCAGGACACATGCAGTCTCCACTTGTGGGTAGAGTCTGTATGTCAAGGAATGTTGCAGTTGGTGAATTCGTGCACAGGCACATCAAGAACTTGCAACTCAGAGGATGTGTTGGATTGGAGGATACCAAGTCTAGTTCCCAGTTGTCTAAAGTAACCATAGCACAGCATCTTTGTTATTGGTGTATGCTGCAGAAATTCTGCTTGAGGCTAGGAGAGTCCATTGGATCACACAAGCTAAGCCCAGTAAACACATTTGCTGTTTGAAAAGTGAATTCATTTGTTTCTCTTGGGCTTTGTAAATGTGTCAGACTGGCACATCCACTCTGCTGGATTCTGTATCTTGTGCTTTCTCCTTTTGCAGATTCTTGTGGTAAGCTGGTTTTCCTATCATGTAGCTAAACATGTAGAGACTTGTAGCAGAAATACTAACATTGGTATGAAGGAAATATAGATGCAAATATGTCTCTGTAAACACTGGAAAAACCAGCAAAATAAGTGTGAGAAGAATGTTGCACTGATAACAAAGAACATTATTCCCAGCAATAAAACTGAGGAATGTGTTGTACTGTCAAGCCCAGAAGGCCTGAGCTCTTGAAAAAGTCACAGTACAGGCATCTTTCCAGCACAGGACCTCACTTTCTAAGGACACTAAAAGGCCACAAGGTACTAGCACATTGTGTGTGTGATCACAGTTCTTTCTCCTGTTATGCCAACAGGGAGCTACACCAGCCGAACAAATGTTTATTTTTTCAGACATACTCCATATAAACTGAATCAGCTACTGAACTGCAACCTTACTAATACTTAGGAATGCCTAAGTAGGCAAGATTTGGAAGCAAAGGACTACCTGTTCTCAACTTTTGACTCATAAAAATTATAAAAGATCTGCCAAAAAACTAACTTGTCATTACCAGTCAAGAAAAAAACACTTGTTGTGATGAGAACTTAATAATTGATACCCCTTTTCTGCCGTGACACCTGCAAATCATCTCAGCCAGGCTACCTGAACACACATCTTGGTGCACTTGACAGTGCAGTGGATGAACTCTGTGAGAGGGAGAATGAGTGAGTGGCTAAAACCAGCATATTCAAATTTTGCTAATAAATACCATTTTCTTCCATAAGGTATTGCACTGGAGCTTGTTACACTCATTTCACATATGCTCAGGAATAGATGATTTAGGTCACAGGTGATATAGGTCATTTGCTGTATGCTGACAGTGAGGGTCTGTACATTGTGGTAGGTCACACACGATATGGGAATGGGGGAAGGTCACATCTCCTGACCTCCCCAACCATGTGATGGCACTCATGCCATTGAAAGATGTGACTGGAAAAGATGAGATCAGGGCAGCTAGGGGCTGTCAAAATCCAATGATGGAATGCGTTCAAATAATGAAGCCAAATGCATTTCCAAATGTCTGAGTCTATCATGCCTACACCATTACCTTTATCAATCAAATCTGTAATTTCATCAAGAAATGAAATTGGATTTCTTTGACAGGACCTATTTTCCAGAAATCTGTATGGACTAACATTAATTATGTTGCTATCCTTTAATTCTTTATTAATTGAATTCCATTTCAACTTTACTACTTTTCCATTCTTAGACGGAGCCCTAAAGGGAGACTAACCAAGCCAAATCATTTCTGTGGGTAAATAGGGCATTAATTTTGGAAAGGCTTGTTGTAGATGCTGTAAATCACGAGAGTAAAACCAGCAGGGTGAAGAAGAGATGCAGGGAGACACTTTATGATACGAGGTGAGACAGAGCACCATCAGCAAGAAAGTGCATTTGAGATTCTGCGGCATCAGTAAAATGGAGTGCGTGCATCCGTGAGAGGACAAGAGAGTGTGAGGCAGAGAGAATTGTTATTAGTGAAAGTCCTAAACAATGGTATTGTTTGTTACACACTTTGTTTGCAAGCAGTAGGAATGTATGTTGAAGTTGTGAGGAGAGCCAAAATTGTATAGATGTTTCTGCAGAGAAACAACTTCATGGCGAGAAGAAAGGCATTGACAATTAGCTACAGCAAGGACAGACTGGGGTGAGAAGCAAAAGAATATTCATGGAGTTCTGTCTGTGCTGTGCTGGAGTGGTAGTACACGTCATGCAGTCTGACTGAAAAGCCCGTGCCACATTGCTATGATATGGAGCAACTTAAGAAATTGTTAATGCAAATGTGTCCCGCCATGGGGAGAAAAGTAAGTCTAGAGATTTGACTATAAACGAGAGTAAGGACTAACCTATGGTAATGAAATGCAAAGCATCTGATCAAAATTCAACATGTTAATCTGAACAGTAAATCTTTTATATGAATGTGTCACTTGAGCCCCATAGTCTACACATTTTTCTTCTCACAGTGTATGTTGCCCTTGATATCCATTGTGATTGCAGTGTGGTAACATTTCACTGTTCCCATTTTGTTTGTCTGCCACAGCTGCATGGAGTCAAATGGCTTTAAAAGTTTCCTGGCTTCTGGGGGCTCCAGGATGCACAAGACAATTTGTTGAGCTGTAGGGCCTTTGCATGGGATTGAGAGTGTGAGACATTTAACCAGTGGGTATTGCATTTGATCTAGTCATAAAAAGTGAAATTTAAAGGAAACCCTGTGTTATGCCAACAGATGCAATGCTCTGTGCTGAGCAGAGGCCACTGTGGTATCCTGTTTATCTTCTTCACGCAGACTCTGAGACATCTCATGGTTTCTGCGGAGAAGCAGAGTCCTGCAATGAACACACTTGGATTGCCACACAACAAATTTGTATTTAAAGGGAATATGATACTGATTTCCTGTGTGACCTTGGACAAATCTCATGCTGCTGCCATACACAGGATAGCTGTGTCCCTGCAGGGCAGCTCTACCACCTCCTTCTGTGGGAGCCACGTCCTGCCTGGAGCTTCTTACTGGGCTTTACCTTCATTCCCCCTTTGTAAAATAGGGGTGATAATTCCTTCCGTTCCCTTTCTTTCAATGTTTTGACTGTGGAATTTAAACTCCCATAATATCCGTATTTGTTTAGAACATAAACTGTGTCTTACTGTGCTAAGTTTAAGTGCTTGTCTATAATTAGAATTACATTAAATGATACAAATGTCATTGATCTATTTAATATACAGTGTTCAATAAGGGATGATAGGAATCTGTAACTCTGCAATACCTATTAGGTGATGCCTGTAGAACAGGTTTATGCTGAATTACAAAGAAAACTGAGGGTGATGTCTTCTATTCATGTCTGTTTGTGTGGCTGAGTCAGAGTTTTATTATGAACCTAAGCAGAATTTGTCACAGATAGTGCACAGAAACTAACTTTTTTTACTGAATCAGGCAATATCCTAAATTGATAATATTTCAGTTGATGACAAAATTCTGGCAGATAGTGGGATCTAGTATAAAATTTTCAGATCAAATATTTGTTTCTTTGTTTTTGCCATTAACCTCATATAGGAACATTATGAATTTGATAATGCAGTGTTTAGAAAAAGATGAATTAGAGTACTCTGTCAAAGTCTGATATCTGAAAAAAAAAATTGAGATGTAATCCTTGATGGTTGTTTGCTTTTATGTTGTATAAATAATATGTGGAAAATTAATTATTTCAGTTTTAATGAGAGTTTGATTGATGGGAACTGAAATTTTGTTTACTGGGAAGTTTCAACAGTCCATGTTTTCATCTTGCTTTGGAAGGAAAACAAATATTGAAATAATTTTTCTGCTAAATGGGGATTTAATTTTCTTTTTCTCACCTCGGTTTTGCTTTTTAGCACATAATTTTCCCATCCATCTACAGCTTGTCAATACTATTAAAAATGTATTGTAAATTGAACGGACTGAAAAAAGCATATTTAGACACAAGCTAATAGTCTGTTCTTAATTCATCCTTTGCTTATGCAAGACTACAATCTGCATTCACAACCTTTTTAATATTCAACATGGTGTTTCTAGCCTGATTTGACTCCTTTCAGGTTGTTGGTAGGGATAAAGTGAGCAAGATTTAGACTAGAACTCTCTACAGGATGGAAAGTTATTGAGGGGTGTCTTGTTTCTCTGTCTTCATCAGAAAGAGAGCTGCTGTTTGAGATCTGTAATGGATGTGCGTAGCTTTCTTTGTCTTGAGGCCCCAGAGAGTCATTACAGCTTTTACAATAAGAATGTAAAATACTCATGGTTGCTCCTTTGCAACCATGAATATTCCTTTAAAAAACGTACTTTCAAAGTCACTCATTATCAAGAGTGCACTGGTGAGTACTGTGGGCATCCCTAAAGTCCTTGGCATGTGCCA
Source organism: Aleadryas rufinucha (assembly GCA_013397815.1). Lineage (NCBI taxonomy): Eukaryota > Metazoa > Chordata > Aves > Passeriformes > Aleadryas > Aleadryas rufinucha. Next base: position 284,671 of record VZTH01004628.1, read on the forward strand.
CAGGTTGGTTTCAAGCAGACCATTCTAAGATCTCCAAATGGACAAAACTTCCTAATGTGCCTGGATAGATCCAAATCCCATCTGGGGTAATCATTCTGGTACCAGTAGCACCCATTTAGATCTTGGTTCTTCATGTGCAGTTGTGCCTTTCAAGATGAGCACAGAGAGGGAAATGATGCCCAAGGTGAAACCACAGCACATAAAGGCACTTGTCGTCCTGTTTTCAAGTAGCCAGTCACTGGCAGTGAATCTGGGTCAGGTAGCTGCTCTGAGCACCACGTTCCTATGACTAATCTAATATCATCCCAGACCTGCTTGGATAGATCTACCAGAGCTGCTGTCACGTCCTGACTACATTTAAACTTGACCTTGATCATAGTCCCCACTCTGTTCACATATTCTAAATACAGTTTATTCTGTCCTTGTTTGCCTTGTTAAATCTGCTGAGATGTATGTGTTGGCTTTAGACAAACAGCTCCTAGAGAAATGCTGTCTCTTAGAGTGATCCTTATTCCGTGGCAGGTTTGCCTGGGGTGGTGTGGTGTACATTTGTGGTGGGAGATCCCAGTGTCCCAGGGTAGCTGGTGAGGATCTACAAGAATGGTGCCAGCTGACCCAAAAAAGAATTGTGCACAAAAGCTGGCCTGGAGATTTACTGTTTTTTCATAAAGAAGACGCCTCAAAATTTACGCTATATGTCATGTGAGCTCCTTTAGAAGGAAGTAAAAGAAAAAAAGAAGAAAAATACTGAAGCATAACACTCAATCAGTTCTTTGGAGCTAATTTACAAAGGATTAGTGGTTTAAATACTGTTTCAGTTCTCGCAGTGCTGTTACTCCTTATATGGACTGTGTTCTTCTGAATCATTGTCTAACATAACTCTCCAAAAGCATCAGTAACAAAGTTTTTAGCTGTAGTCCTAACCTGGTTGTTTTTCTCCCCAGCATGGATGTTCTAGCATCCACACTCCTTTCTTGAGGCCTTTTCTGTGATCACAAATGTACTGTGGGATGAAAGTCATGCCCTCCTCATGGTTTCTCTCTCTGTACCATTACAGTGCTATGGTATATATAGGTCATGGGTTTATTTTGCTGGGAGAGGCAGACAGTCTTTTGAACTTTACCAGGAGAGAATTTAGATGTTGTACTGTGGTGTTCCTATTTCTTGCTGGTTTTTTTTTCATTTAGCAATGTGGCCAGGAGCACTTCAGTACATATTTTTTGCAGAATGCAATTGATAAATATTGAATCCAAAGCACTAGATTTAGCTGTTGGCAATATAGGTGCATATTTCTGTACACCCTATTGCCGCCTCCCNGGCAGCCCTCCTCACCCTATCATGAAGTTTGGATGCCAACTGCTGCTGAGAATGAAGTGATGGGGCTTTTTTAAAAATCAGAACTGATACTTCATTGCAAAGCTGCAGTGCATGAGGACCTTGTATTTCTAGCTATGCTGTCTGCAGTCTTCTCTATTGTAATGACAAGAATTCCTGGCTATTAGTGGACTGACCCAAATAGACTAAAGGATGGTTTGTTGCAGAGAAGGTTTTTGTTTCCTTTAGATATAGTCTGCCCCAGCACTGCACAGTGGAGACTCGTGGAGCTGTGAGTATGGTAGTGTGATTTATAAATGACCCTGATTATCACTTTCATAAATAACTCAGAATTTTCCAACCAAACTACCAATGAAGTGAAAGGCATTGAACAAGATTCTTAATTATAACAAATGAAATGTGTGCTTTCTAATCAGATTGTTGTATAGGTGGCTATTATTCATTGCTAAAAGTTAGAGCAATTAAACTTCAGGCAGTCATTGGGCAGATTATATAAAAGAATCACTTCATTTGAAGGTTTGGGTGTTGGTTTGGATTTTTTAATTACTGTCTCTAGTGGAAACTCACAGTATATTGATTTTTCAAACCTGCCTAAAGGTGAAGTATTTATACTTGTGCCAAAGCTACTACAAGCGTTACTGTTATAGTCTTGCAAACTTGAACAAAATTAATGTTCTGTCTTGATTTTGTGAGACAGTAAAAGTAGTGGAAGGCAATATGGGATTTTCTACTTTTTTTCATCTTAGCGTGTCTTTCTGGATCTGAATTTTCTATCTACCTGTGAGATGATAATACTATGTCCTTTCTCCTTTTCGTATATATTAAAGCTGGCTGCTTGCCTGTCAGACAAGTGTGGAGGGGGTATCTATTTTGCCTGTTTTGGCGATGACGGTATTCTGGACCAACACTGAGGGTAGATGTGGTCTCTTGGTTCAGACTGCAGCTGGCTGCTGATGCAGTATGATCCTGCTTTGAAGAATAAGGTGTATTGCTCTTTTGTAACGTATTTGTGGCGGGGATTTGCAGCTACTTTAGTGCAAAAAACCCCTCTATTTCTGCAAATTCTCTCTAATGGGCCTCATTGTATCTGTGTTCAGCCATTTGTGAAGTGGGCAACTTAACGTTTGTCTGTCACATGGGAGTATTGTTCAGCTTGCTGAGGAGTAACTTAAAAAGCATTTAGAGATCCTTGGATGACAGATGCTATAAAAAATACTGATTCTCTGCACTATTTCACTGCTCTTCTTGTCCATTTTAAGTTCAGCTCAGCAGTTACACCAAGATGTCAGCACTCTGCTGCTGTACAGAAGCAGGTTTGCTGACTCTTTTTGTGGAGAAGTAGTGTTTGTATTCACCACACATGCACGAAAAATGCGTTTAGAATTTAAGACTAAAGCACCTAATCCTGCGTGTATTTAACTGACAGCAGGGCACACCAGGAAGGTGCTTCTACGTCCAGGTCGAATATTACAAGAATTCCTCCTCAGTCTTTACTTACAGAAGCAAAGAAGAAACCCAGGGCTGTAGTTCATTTGCTGTTCCCTTCAGGCCCTGGACATTTGGAATCACAGAATCAACTCATTACTTAAGTGAGCTTTGAGTGATGAGCTTTGAACGGTGAGTATCCTTTTTAAAGGATAACTGTTGCTGCTTAGTCATTAGTCAGAAACATTTTCCAAAAGCCTTGATGAGATTTGAATGCTGGGTTCTCCGGAAATAGAATAATCCTCCAAGTGGCCTGGAAAAGCCCAGTCTGAACACTATATTTTCAGAATGACCTGTGCTGTGCTACCTTACCTGCCGGATCTGGATTCAAAGGCATTTCTTTGGATGGGCTTTTGGCGAGGCTTAAAATCCTATGGGAGCGGCTGGGCGCTGTCCGCGGTGCTGGGCGCTGTCCGCGGTGCTGGGCGCTGTCCGCGGTGCTGGGCGCTGTCCGCGGTGCTGGGCTCTGCCCAACTCCGGCAGTGAGGAAGGCTGAGCGTGCGCTCAGCGCGTCACTGAGCCAGTGCCTGCCCCATTCCCCGGATTTGTAGCCAACAAATCTCAAACGGGTCACATTCATGTGACCATTTGATTGATTTGATTGTAGTGGAATCCCACGTGCAAAGAACTGTACAGAAGCTTGGTACAAAAGTACCATGAGAAGGGCATCTTCTTAAAATATGGCCACAATTAGCCACGCAGGAGCCAGGATGAAAACACATCACTGCTATTCTCTTCCTTGTTTCTTACCAGCGTGTTGCAAATGAGGGTGAACATTTATACAAGACCACCTGCCTCTTCTTATTTCTGCTTGGCTGCTGTCAGAGACTGTCTACTTGGGGATCATGAGCAAAGTTCATCTGAGAAATTGTGGATGTTCTATCCCTGGAAGTGTTCTAGAGAAGGTTGGATGGATCTCTGAGCAACCTGGTGTAGTGCAAAGTGAACATAGCAGGAAGGTTGGGACAAGATGATCGTTAAGGTCCCTTCCAACTTGAGCCAATCTCTGATTTTATAAATTAACTAAAAGGTTGTCAGTTAGCTATTTAAGCCACAGAGAATTCTCATTCAGAATTAAAGTAGCTTCCATTTCATTTTGTTTATTTTACACATGAAGTGGATTAAGCTAAATTAAATTAAAGGCATTTAATTCCATAAGGGACTATCTTTGCAGATACTTAATGTGGCGTAACTTGTCCATCTACAAAGTAAACTTACATGTAGCATTCTAGGAATCTCAGGGTAAACAGGTCTTCAGCCTTTATCAAGAAAACCTTTATTTACTGTTTAATAGTATACTTTGAAAGTGTTTAAACTTATAATGAACAAGGGCACCAACTGTTCACAGGGGAATTGACATGGAACAGCAAATGGACTATTAATTCCTAGTTTGATTTGTAGTAGTTTTCCCCCTGCATAGACAAAGCAGGTTCTGTTGAGGTCCATAAGTATTTTCTGTGGAATTTAAGACCCTCGATTCTACTTAGAAACATGATACTCACATATTCATTAAGTGAAGAGGAAATCTGAAGCCTGATTTGGCAGGAAACACTGTGCACATACTTAGCTTTAAATAAGTAGTTTGATTGACTGGTTAAGAATTGCCCTGAATCAGAGCCAAAGTGCTGTGGCTTTTTGTGACATTTATATGGCTTCAGGATATGGATGTTCAATGAAAACTCCACTGACAATCTTCCTTAATAATTCAGAACTCCCAATTTTTCTTCAAAATTAATATCAGTCTGGGTGATACAATCATTCTGCAAATCTGAGTCCTGGCTTTATAAGGACTTGTTTGCAGGAAGTAGCTTACAGATAGCAGCTTTATTACAGGCAGAAGAAGTTGGCTGTAAATTCCTTTTTTTTTTTTTTTTAATTGAAGTTGCTTGTCTTTTATTAAAGCCATTTTAAAGTTATTTTTTAGTCACCTGGGAAGACAGTGGTATGCTTTCCAGCAATCTGTATTGTGTGAGGCCTCACCTGGAGTACTGCATTCATCTTGGGTCCTCAGCACAAAAGAGACATGCAGCTGTTGGAATGAGTTCAGAGGAAGCCACAGAGATGCTCGGAGGGCTGGAGCACCACTCCTGAGAAGACAGGCTGAGAGAGTTAGAATTGTTCATATTAGGGAAGAGAAGGCTCTGGGCAGACCTCAGAGATCTTTCCAGTACCAGGGCTATATGTAACCTGGAGAAAGACTTTTGACAAAGGCATGGAGTGATGAGAAAAGAGGTTTTAAACTGGAAAAGCATAGGTTTCGTTTGGATATTGGAAAAAGATTCTTTACTGTGAGGGTGGTGAGACACTGGAACTGGTTTCCCAGAGAATCTGTGGATGCCCCGTCCCTGGAAGTGTTCAAGGCCATGTTGGATGGGGCTTGGAGCAACCTGGGATATTGGGAGGTGTCCCTGCCCATGGGAGGGGGGTTGGAACAACATGATTTTTAGGGTCCTTCCAACACAAATCGTTTTGTGATTTATGCACAGTTTTTACTACAGGAAGTCTCTCTTCATCATTAGAAGGTGAAAAACATAAATAGCAACATTATCCTGAAGTAATGCACAGCTGTTGATTTACTTTATTGCAGTCACAGGTTACTATTTCCTGGGGAAATAAAGAAACAAAAGGAATCATTGGGGAAAACTGTGGGAAATCATGCAGTACTTCGTGATTGCTATGAAATTCACGGTTTTTTGCCACTGTAGAGAAATTCTCCACCACTAATCCTCTTATTACTTTTAAAAATAAAAATACCATAAGAATTTACCTAGGCATTTGAAAATGTCTAGTATGAATGACTGTTTCTCTTGAGTGTCATTGAAATTGCACAGAAAAAATCTGGTTTTTTGTCCCAGAATTTCTGCAGCATAATGGAAAGCAGATGCAAAGACCACAATTACCTGAGATATGAATGTTCTGCCAGTTTGGCTTCAGGAAACATGAAGTATTCCTCAAAATGGAGCAACTTTGTTTAATGCATATGTCTTATTCACTGCTGTTATATGCATTCATTTTTCCAAGTGTGTGCATTGAGGTTACAGACATATTTTAATATGCTGAAAAACATCAAATAACCTGAAGTTAAAAACCTACAATAAATTTATGTTAGTATCACAGTAAACGGGGTGGGAGGAAAAGACATCACAACAACACGTGTGTCTTCCTAAGTGCTTGAGAAGAATTAAATTCTCTCCATGTGAAAGGTTATCTCTTGATAATAATTGTCAAATACACTGTGGGTTTCTATGTAAAGGTATAAAGAAAAATTTAGAAAGGACAATTATATGCATATTAAAAAGAAGGTCTATTCCATAAGAAAAAATATGCTTGCTGGATAGTTAAATATGTAATTGATACAGTTTGGCCTTGAGTAGACATAATTTCCCTCATCTGAGGCCTAGGTGGAAGTCAAGGCTTTGAACATGTAAAGGTTTAAGTGCATGAGCAACTTGCATGGTGTTTTGTACTTGGAGCTCCCTGGGGAGTGTGTCATGTGAAGGGATGCTCGTGTGGGCGAGCGTTTGCAGGCCAGGTCTTACACAACAGTGATGCAGCGGGTGCTGGGAGCTGCACTGGTCTAACCCTGCCCTTTCCCAGCTTCAGGGGTTGTGGGTCTCCCACAACTGCTTGTGTTTGCCTCAAAGCATATATCAAATCGTTTTTGATTGCTTGTAACCCTGTAAAAAACGAGCTACAGACTTCACTTTTGTGGCTCAGGAATCCAGTCAACAGAGATCTGGTGAAACAGGACCTCAGGGTGGTGCTGAGACGAACTTGGGACTAATGTCAAGCTGTGCCTCTAAGTCTTGCTTAAGGCCCTTTATTGTGTAAGGTAAACCCTACCCTACAAACTGTTCCAAACTTTCACTGTTAAGCAAATTGACGTAACATTCATGTCCTTTCTATAAAGAAAATTCTGCCATGGGAACTATTACAGCTTTTTCCTTTAACTACTCTATTCTGTGTTTTAGTACAGAACTATTTTAAATTAATTATCCTATAATTTGTAGTTGAGGCACTCAGTGGCTGTAAGTGATAACATCTCCACTGTGCAGTTAATGTTATGCTTCTTTGTGTATATAAATACTTCACAAATGCATTTTTCTGTGATGTAAATTGAAATCTAATAGTCTAAACAGGATAATTTCTGTGTAGTGCTTAGCAATGCATTCCAGGTGCTTGAAAGCAATTTCAGAGAGAGTGAAAAAATTTCCCCAAATTCTTCATATCTTAAAATTTCTGTCAGTCTCTGCAGTAGACCTCATATCCTGTTAACAGGAAACATTGAAATGTTTTTGAGAATGGGTTTAGCATGGGTGCAAAGATAGTGAAGCAATTTATATTTTCTGGATTTTTGTTTGAGCTTTTCAATGCAGGTTCAGTTGAGAAATTATAATGAAAGATATATTCAAATGTAAAAAATAAAGACGCATAATTCTTTTTGTGTTCTAATATACAATCTTTTAAACTCTGATGGTGTGAAAGCAAGAACTACAGGAATGATTTCTGTAGGAAGCTTTCATTTTTCCAGTGTTTGAGAAGCCACATTGACGATTCATAGTGAAGGATCTCTGCATTTTTGGGAAATAAGGCCCAGTAAGGGGTGGGTTACACTGGAGAAAAATTTATGAGCTATCTTGAATGTCTTGAGTTTTGGAATTACAATCTTCCATTTAAAAAAAAATGGCAAAAGGTGTAGCATTTACTGGGATTCAAAAGACCTATGAGATAAATGAATAATACAGAGTAGATGTCATATTACTGCTGTTAATACATTGTTTTTCTTATTAATCCATCCACCAGTCAAAAAGAAAAAAAGACGAGGTTACCAGGTGGGTTTTTGCTCTTTTAGATAAAGCCTTAAACTTTTAAAGTGGTCTCTGATACACTTTTATGCATGTCTTGATCGTTATCTCTCCATCATTTATGTTATAATGCATTACTGGATGATCTGGAGTAAATTTAATTTCCTTACCAGCTGCAGTCTTTCTTTCGGCACAGAGTGATTGTGTTTGACTGTGTTTAGAATGAGAATAGAGATAACTTTTCACGGGCTTCTTAGACCTGTGGTGTTGTATAGACACCTGAAGTAGGAATTCGGTGCAGTGGAGATCCTGCAAGATATGAAAAGAGACTTTTAGCTACAGCAGCACAATTCTTATTCTCCACTCTGCAAGAACTCTGAAGGAAATCACTTCTTTTTGTCAATACTCAGAATATAAACCCTATTAATACTGCAGGCAAGATCACTGAAACTCCAGCAGTGAGAGAACAATCTGGGATGTTTTTTTATCAATTCTTCATCCAGGGTGATGTAGTTAAAAGAGAGCAGAAAGCTTGATCAGCAGTTCAGCGACACAGATGCGATTACCAAAAGTGTCAAGCTTAGCAGAGCTCTTGTTGAAGTCAGCAGGCATTTTCTCAATGACATTATGGGTATGGGGAACTCATATGTTTTAAATAAGCAGTTTGCAAATGTATGTCCCGTGGGTGCATTTCGGAGTCTCAATGGATCATCTTGCTCTCCTCATAATTTCTTTTGATTATACCAGACTGGTGCTGGCTGTTCTGATGTGTGGGGTAGGTACACTCCAGTGCTGCTACTGAGTGTGTTCCTTTACCAGTAAGCATTTATCCAAGTCCCCGGTGTGACTGCATCTTCAGGAGTGGCTTTGCACTGAGAATGCTTGTCCCCCTGACCTTTATGCACTGTAAAAAAAAAACCCCTTAGAAAACAGAGTAAAAGATAAACACAGCATGATAGCAGCAACAACTCAGCAAGCTTCAGTCTTTCCTAAATGCAAATCAGTGTAATTAAATTCTGCAGTTAATGACAGACTATACAAGCCTGATTTAGCAGATTCTCTAATGAAACCCTGGGGACTTGAAAAACAGAAGAGTGCTGCCCTCTGAGGTTATTAAGGCACAGCATCATCCTCACCTAAGGTTCTGGAGCTGCTGCCGTGAGTGAGAGGCCAGGGCCCTTGAGATAGCCAAGCCAGGTTTCCCAGAGCAAGTAAGAACTGACAGAAAGAGCAGAAGGGAAGCACAGCACCCTGTCATTTCTCCCATAGTTATTGCCTTCTTACTCAAGCTCTTCAAGAAAGAACAAGCAAAGTGTTTGGGCCTCTTCCAGTATGTTGTGTAACAAAAGATTCCTGCTTTTTGCCTGTAATCAGAAGGCTAATAACAAATGTGATTTCATGTGGGTTTTTGAGCTTTGAACATTATTTTTGTCCTGTTCAGAGAAAAATATTTTTGATTTATTTTATTTCACCATGACGGATTTTGGTGTGATTTGTCAGAGATCAGCAACCAGTGCATTTTTTGACACTGTACTTCAAAGTGTGTAGCCAAAGAACTTAACTGTGGGAAAGAACCAGTGTCATTCACTATGTTAGAGTCTAGTGCACACGTAAGCAAAGGCCTTGAACTTTCACTTTGAAGTCAGGGTTGACACTAATATCTGCAAGCTGTGAAATAGCTGTGACATGGAAAAGCATTGAAGGGATTAACATGCAAATAAGGGCACAAGTCTTGTGGTTTGTTTCCAAATTCCCACATTCAGTACTGTTACAATAGACTTCTGAAAGTGGAGCAGAATTTGCCCACAGGACAGGTTTATAAGATCACTGCAGAAGCTTATTCACTGCTGTTAGGTCTTATCACTCTGATGCACTGATTTGATTTCCATTCTAGGATGGAAATTCTAACTTTCAACACAGCTCCAGTTTCACAGGAAAGCAAAGCCAGAGTTCTGTGGAGTGTGAGGTTTGGGACAAAAAGGTAGCTGGTTTTGTTAGCTGTGTGTACTTAGAAAAAAAGCAAAAACAAACAACACCCCCTCCTCCCCAACTTAACGATTGGTTAATTTGCTTCTAAGCAAAGAAACCATCTGAACTCGTGGTAGACCACTGTGTCATGTGATTTCTTCATGAATCTACACTGACTGCCTCAGAAGTTTATTTTATGCCAGGTTTCCGTAATCTGCATCCGTGAGGAGGTAAAATAGGTACGTGCTGTGATATTCCATTGCTTGGCTAGTGCTAAGCTAAAGGGTCAAAGTGTTTGTTCATACTGGCAGTTGTTTACAAGTTTGACAATGGTTTGTAGAACATCCGGCACAGCAAAGCACAGAAATAAGTGAGGTCCTCATGTGGCCCATCCCAAGAGTGGTTGCCGTCACCTTCCTCCTGCTGTCACATCTCCTGAGAGAGAAAGAAGGTGCCAGCTGAAGTACACATTTACATATTCACAGTGTTTTAAAAAAGAATTAATATTCAAAGAGTAACAAGTAAAAGAAAAAAAAAGATTGATAAAGCATATATTTCAATGTTACTCAACATTATAAATTATCACCAAGGTTTTTATGTTCAGAACTATTTTTGATCAAAAGGATGTGAAGTTGGTGTAAATTTACATGTTGGCAGTTTCTCTTTGACTGAAGGCTTTTCCAGGAGAGAGGAGTGGGAATAAGGAGAGCCACTCAATGATGTTTGAGGGTGAAGATTGCAAAAGGGTTCCTCGGGAATGGAGAATTTATCGGTCTGTGTCTAACTTATCCCAAGAACCACATCCTACTTTTGTTAAAACAAAAGCAAGCTTGGGTCTAATTGTTTTCTGGGAAAATGGGACTGAATGATGCGAAGTAATTTCTCATCCTCCCCAAAGCCCAATATCCCCATGAATCTTTATTCTTTGATGGCTACCCACAAGAATTCCTTGGTCTCTTTCCTCCAACCTGTCCTCAGTATTATGGATAAAGGTCTTGAGTCCATCTAGTTCCCCACTTGCCCCTTTTGTGTTTTGATTGTGGGATTTGTTCCATTCTTTGACCTTACTCATTTCCACTGCTTGCTCTGGAGGGATTGGAATGTCCTCCAGAGCACTGGTGAAAGACATTCTGCACCACAAAGCACAAGATGCCAGAGCTGCAGAATCTTAGGAGCTTCCCAGTGCGTTGGAATCTGGTGGGAGAGCTCTTGTTTTGAGCACAGTAAAATTATCTTAGCTGGTGAGCCTGACTGAACAGCTAAAGCAAAAATACTGTGAGATTTGGGACATGATATAATCATTACACTTAATTATGAATGACTGAGTCTGACTTTAATGCCTGTGAGGCCTAAGTTACAGAGCAGGACTCCCATGGTGCTCAGAGCAGAATGAAACTACAGTAATTGGCCAAAAAAAATCCCCATAACTTAAGACTTACAATCCAACTGGTAGCAAAAATTAGTCTCCAAAATTACTACAGTGTCAGATAAAGAATTCGAAAGGACATGGGAAATCATTAATATGAAGGCAGATAAGAACTGTGCAAATTTGGGTCTAACAAGAAATCTACCAGCCTGAAAGTAGTCATCTGGATGTAAATTATTTTTTAAAAGTGTGTTTCATTAATACAGTGGTTGATTAAGTACTCCTCATGTCTGGTCCTAATTTGTTGAAAATACTTTTTTCTTTTATTTTAAGAAGTTTTTTTTCCAAACTAAAACTTATCAAAAAGTCTTGCAAGTTCAAAAAATAATCATGTCATTCTGCCTATGAAGAGTAATAATTGCTTACATTTGGTGTGTTAGTATCAAGATCTGCTTTCATAAATGGAAAATATTGAGAATTACTTTATTTTCTCCTGAAAAGTTTAAATATTGATTTCTAGGGGTGTGTGTACATGGAATTTCTTTTTGGTCCATTAAAAACCTTCTCCAGATGAAGCCATTTCAGTGTTTCAAAACCAGCTTTTCATTTGCCAGCCAACTGACTGATGAGATTAACCTAAGTTTGATGTACATACAATGCTAAAGAAATACATAAATTTCTCTAACACAGCATTAATGTCTAATTTTCAGAATTTTCAAGTGACAGTTGAATTTTTTTACAGTGCAATCTGTTTTACAAGGTTGAGCCTCCTGCTGGGGAGTAAAGTGCTGTATCACTGAAGGTAGATGTCAAAGCAAAGTGCTTTTAGGTTTTTTTCTTTCCCCTTCCTTCCTGATAAGGCACAAAGCAGCCTTGAGGGCCTATCCTCCACTGGGAAATCTAAAAGTGTCCCACTTGTTCATCTACAAGTGATGAACTATCAGCTGACACCAGTGTTTTAATCCTCCATCCTGAGTAACCCTGCTGAGAGCAGGTCTAATCGGCACAGCTGTAACGGCCCAGAGGTGATGGAATTTTCCAGGCGTCGTCAAAACTAAAGGTTAAGTGGTGTTCTCTCATTGTGTTTTTTGGGACTATAAGAGATTTAGTTTTTCATTCTTTGGGCTCAAGGGCTTTGTTTATAGTTTAGGTATTTAGTTTATTCAGTCCTGCAATCTAAGTCTTCTAAAGAAAGAAGCTTGCAGCCTTATCCAGGAAAAAGAGGAGTGGGTGAGGATCTGACTGTTCCAGCATAATAAATTCTGAATAATTCAAAACCAGCACTAGCTTTGAAGATGACTCTTCTAAATGGGAAATGTCACTACTCTTGTTTCATAACTTCCTGAAAGTATAAATTGAGGTGGGGTAACTTGTGAAGGAGGCTGGAATAAAGGAGACACCTAAAACAAGGTAACCAATTCCAAAGCTCAGGACAGATTTCGTGGGCCCAGTTCTGGATTGCCACAGCTGCACAGGCAATGCTGAGAACTGGCGGTGAAGGACAAAACACAGAGCTTGTTTGCAGAGTGGAGTTACTGCAGTTCCCACAGGAGTAGATATAAACCTTACCCAATATTATGAAACTGTAATTCTGTGGTTTTTAGGGATTAGTGTCAAGGTCCTCTTGACCTAGGAGAGGCTGGGATGGATTTGAGTGAACAGTGACAAGCAAATTCATAAGAATGATATAGAGAGAGCGTGTTGGAAGCAGGAAAGTCTGCTGTTTCAAGCTGAAATTATTTAGCTAAACTGAGGGAAACTTCTTAAGAAAGAAAATACTAAACAAGGAGAATAAATGTAAAACACAGGATTTTTTTACTGCTGTCCTCTTTTGCTCTATGTGTTTTTTTCCCTTTGGTGGTGATTAAATAATGCTCTGCACTGAAGTTCTAGAGCCACTTCCATCAACTGGCTTTTCAGATATTCCTTGGAAGAGCTTAGAGATGTCAAATGCAGTTACTCTTGTTGAATTAAGAGTGCTGGAAGATGGAGGAGCACAGAGAGGCAGTGACTGGTCCCAATGTGGTTGAAGCAGGTGGCTCTGCTCAGTGTAGTGCAGAAATACCAGCCTGTCATCTCAAATATAAATTAAAGGAATATTCCTGGGGCTCTCAGGCAGAGGTCTCCTGGGGGTGTGACACTGTCTTTGTCTAATAAAAGCCTGTCCCCAGCAGGATGAGTGACAACTTTTTTCTGTATTCTTTATGAACTAGACTTCTCAAACCTGGTACCCTTTTTCATTACAAGCTGCAGAGTTTAGGGCAGAAAAATAAACCTGGATTTTCTTTTCACATCAGAAGTGACTAAAAGGTCAGCAGACTTCTATTTGTGATTCAGCAATTCAGATATGGTTTTGAAGTTCGTTCTATTTTAACAGGAGTTACTCAGTTCTTACCGTATGGTGATTATATGTGAGAAACAACTTCAATGTGCTGTAGGCAAAGGGTCACCAGACTAACAATTTATGAATATCATTTAAATCATTCCTGTGAGGAGTTCAGTTTAGATTTCAACAAATTAATTTATTTTAACAATATATAATTAATTCTAACCCATTTAGTAAAACAGAAAAGAGAATTTCTTAAAAGCATTCAACTTCTGTGATATTTCTTGTCCACAGAGATAAAACTTGCTTTTCAAAGGAGAATAAATAACTTCATGCCAGTTATTCAGCAGTGAAACTAAGCCACCAAAGAGGTGATACAAGCAACGTATATACAAAAACGTCATCTACAGTGTGACTCTCTCTATTTCTGCCACTTATTCTGGACTTTGTTGGTAGTGAGTAGAGAGAAATTGGCATGTTTAGGGTACAATTCCTCTGACCTATTTTAGATATCTGTGTTAGGAAGAGAGGAATCCTGCCTCACATGATGGCTGTTGTCTATCAAAGAAGATGAGGATGGCCAGCTCAGAAGTCAGATAGTCAGAAGCATCTACATTTGATCCAATAATTCCCATCCTTAGTAAACATTTCATTTTCTGGAGTGATTTGTTGCAGTGTCCTAGTTTTCCTTTGTGGACAGTGACCACTTTGTCGAGGCCTTTAAGACTGAAATCTTATATGGAGGAAGACTGAAAATAAAATGTGGTAAAATGCAGAGGCTGCCAAATGAATAAGCAGTGTGGCTACCTTGGCACCAGCCAAGGTGAATGCTGACACACACATCAATGGTTAATCGATCACTGTAGCAGTGCAGGGTAATAATCAATGCTGCAAGAATTTTCATTTTCCCCCATGAAAAGCAATATAACTATAAAAGATTAATTGTACTTCCATTGCTACGTAGGTCTTAATTTCATAGTAAATATTATTTCAGAATAAAAATGATTTTATTTAAGATAAGAGTGCATGCAGTAGAACAATATCAATTTATCTGTATCCATGTATTTTTTTTCTGCTTTGTAACTACAGCAGTTAATTTTCCCGTGCAGCTGAGTACTGAAATGGGTTGGCTTTGAAGCCCAAATGCAGCTGTGAGATGTGATACATTGTGAAAATTGATCTGAATGTCACAACTTGTAATATAGAGGACACTGGTTCCTGTTAGTACCTGTAATGTCCTACTCCTCAGCCTCTGGCATGATGGAGTAATCACTTTGAAAATTATCCAGAGTAGAGGGCCATCTCAGACAATTTGCTGAAATCAGTTCCTGTGTAGGTGTTCCTGCTAAGAAAGTATCTCATTTAGGCTTCATGCTGATTAAGGAGGTCTTTCTATTTACAAAGATATTAAAATGAGGTTTTTCATTTTTTTCCTTGTAGATTTAACAGATATTTTGTCTCTGGGGAAGAACTTCATTATTATGTGTTTCATTTGTTAGCAAGTAATAAAGTTGCATTTATTGCCAAGTAACCAAGGAGAGCTCCCTGGTATCTCAGACACTGCAGACACAGAGAATAGGCAGCTCTTACCCTGAAAGTGTGTGGTCTGTGTGAGGTAGCTTTGTGGAGAAAAGGTCAGGAGTCCACATTTCAGACTTCATACAAGCATGAAGACAGTCTTTGTGCACAGAGCAGGGCAGTGCACTTTTATAAGAGCTTCTGGGACATTTTACAGTGGTTCTGCTTGTTCAGCTGGGGCTCAGCTAAAAGCAAAGCAATGAAGCAGGTGTGAAGTGAAGCCTGGGGGCAGAAGATGAGAGGCAGAGGTGGAGACAGCTCGAGTACACAGTGTATTAGTACACAGTGGTGGAAATCCAGGCAGCACTGCAGGTGTTTCTGCGAACCGTCAAAGGCTCCTCATGTATTTGCTTCCTCAATTGTTTCTATTTTCTGAGGTGTCTGAAAGACTCTCTGCAGCTTTTCATGGTGCTCTTTGCTGGAGGGGAGACACTGGGAGGACTGCACAGTAGATAAACGATCCTCTGCTCAGTTTATAGATCAGAGGAGAGAGAAGCTGTCCTCATTGGATGTCTCATTACGTTCCCCATCTCTCTCTGATCCACCTCCCCATCTGGTAATATGAAGAAAATCTCAAGTAGAATTGCTGCTGGTTTTCTGGTAATACAGAGGTTTTCTCCTTGTTCGCTGTAGCACTATTTCTATTATTTTAGCTTTCACTATGTGTTGCAGGGGTTTCATGTGAACACATAAAGATGTTGCTAATGTTGACAATACTAATTGCATCTGATTTCATGGGGAGCATCCTCTCCATAGAGATAGCAGACAAAAGAAGGAAGTTGGAAAATAGACCTGTAGGTGTTAAGTGAAATGAAGGCAATCACTGAGGTGTCCCAATCAAAAATGACAGCATTCTGTTTTAATTCAGACTGTCATGACACCTTCTGCAGTCCTGCTGGCAACACGTGCCGTGAAACGTGCAGCAGGATCAGAGCTGATTCTAGGATGAGATTGCAAAGCAAGAAATACTAAGCCTGAGTCCCAGTTCTGACAGCTATTCCCAGTGACCTGGAGGGTAATTCCTGACCTGCCCTAGGACAGTGTGTGGCTCCCAAGAGCCACCCTCTGCCCCATACCCCTGGGTGGATCACACTGACAGCTCTAAATAAGAAACTCTTTTACTGCAAGGGAAGGTGTGTTAGCTGTGGCATTTAGTCACCAGCCTAGAAAATGTTGGTTTTTCCACTCCAGTTTAAATCATCTCTTCAGGAAAAAAACCAAGACATTGTCATTAACCTCTATATCCATGTTCCCATGCAATGACAGAGGAATAAAAGTGGAGGTTTTTAGACTGGTGTATTGCAGTAGTATTTATTGCCTCAGGACTCCACTTCAATGCAGATAATAAAATGCCTATCGATATTGGCCCACGTACAGCTGTGCATAAGAAAACTCTATTGTGGGAGAAGGGACAGCTCCTCATTCTTTTCTATAAAATGCCAATGAAATCATGAGGATAGTGAGACCTCATAGGTATGGCTGTAGTAAAAATTATAAACGTTAACAATTAGGGCTGTACTTAATTGAGCGGGGTTCCTTTGGTATCTTAAGTGCAAAGTTTTTCCATGCCAGTGACTGTCACCGCAAAAGATCCATCTCATTTGGAGATATTATTTCCAAATAATATATCCCTTAGCAATAAAGAAAACTGCAAATATCCCTTTAAATCTTCGAAATGGGAGGCAAACCTTAACTGATGTGAGGTTTAATTCTCCCTCCCTATTGCAACCCAGGGAACCAATAGATAATATCACTACTAACATGTCAGCTCACTGTTAAAAGCAGCTTCTGACAGGAATCTAGCACGAGGCTTTTTTATTTTCTGGAGAATATGACATGCAAGAGTTGTTCAGTGTTACTCTGTACAGATGCCTTTCTAAAGTGCATTGGTCTGGGGTTGGATTTCAGCATTTTTATATGAGAAGGAATATCGGAAAAAAAAGCAATGGTCACATATTACATCTTTTAATGGTTGGACCTCTCAGTGATAAACCTCTTTTCTATTGCAAAGGCTATCTTTTAGAAAAGTATATTGAGAAAGAAGCAAACATTTGGTTAACGCTCTTAAAACACTACCTTAAAATCTCTTACTAAAGTATCTTATATCTCTAGGCAAATTCAGGGACAACGAGCATGTAAATTTCTTGTTATTAAGGGAGTTTGGGGTTTGGATAAACATTGGGTGGTATTTTCAAGGTAATTGGGTGGTAATTTCAAGGGACTGTAACTGAATATGTAACTTACCTTTACATCTATATTTTACTCCAAGAACATGCTTAGAAAGAGTGTGTGCTGAGTAGTCTGCTCAAAGAGTGATTCTTCTGTCGCTCTCGGACACGAAATAAGCACACGAGACTCCGCTGTCAGGTCAAGCAGCCAGGGCAGAGACACCAGGAAAATGGGGCTGACCTCTGCTCTCAGTCATTTATTTATATGTTCTTAGAAACCACTGTGGATTGGAGGATGAGATTTTCCTCCTCTCAATTCCACTGGTCAATGGAAATGTCTGTCATACAAACTCCTCCTAAACTAAAAGAATGCAAATAATCAGGGACGGTTAGCATAACATGGCTATATTTACAGAAAGTGCGTGAGAAACTATTTACAGAACTGAAAACACTGCAGAACTGCAAAGTGCAGGATGACAATTCTTCGTCTTTAATGGTGATTTTGTTTTTATCAGTACATATTATCCAAATTAGGATTGCCTTTGTTTTACCTCTACGACTATAAAATAATTGTGCCAATGAAAAATCAGGGAAAATCCTGACTCCATTAATTTTCTTAAGCAAGTTGGGAAATGGCGCTATCCACACCCCCCAGGTTAGAACTTTTTATAAAGAAACACTAATTTATCTCCTTCCTGATATAAGCAGATCATCAGGGTAAAATTGTGCAAAGGTTCCTGTAACAGAGCACAATGATTATTAACACACAGACACCTTGGTCTGGCACTCCTGTGGTATTACAACAAAAATAGTTTTAACTTGCAGAATTCACCAATTCTACAATGTTATCTTGTCCTTTTGAGTTCATTAGGTCAGTAATCAAGAGCTGAAACTTTGTTGATGGATAATAATCCGCTTTCTAGTAATGGTGGACTCCCATGAAGAGTCAGCATGCGTTGCATTGATTAACAAGATGAGAGACTGCAGCTTGACAGGAACTTACACTTGTGACTCTAAAACAAAAGACTTACTGTAAATTTCACAGACTAACAAATAAGACAGCAAGAATAAATTGATACTTGGGCATTTTGAGGTCTCTTGACCGAAATCTCTCTCTAGCATGAGCAATAAGCTACTCTTCTTCACTTCTGTCTCTGAGGGAAAGGAAAACAAACCAGTGTGGCAGAGAAAAACCAAGGGATAATCAAGAAATGGTTGTTGATAGCACACATTGGTACATAAATTGTGAGTCTACGTAAATAATTTATGGAGCGGTGTCACAAGACATAAGTAATGTGCTTGGTAAAAAACTGACCTCCTAGAACAGATAAGAAATTCAATAAAGTGTATCTGGTAAAATCATATATATACTTAACTTATTAAAAGTATATCCAGGAATTCCTTTGAGTAAGGCCTGAGAAGCTCCATGCCAGACTTTATGCTTCCACTGTTGTCGGGGGAATGTAACATCTCTGATACTGTATATTGCAACTACTAGAAAAAAGTCAGGAGATTTCGAACATTTGGAAATTAAAAAGCTGTGAGATTGCTTCCTTGAACCCTGGGTACCACTCAGCTTTTCCTAGGCAGGACTGGGGTGACATCCCTGTGTAGATTAAATGCCAGAAGGAACGAGATCACAGTGCCTTGATAGTCTGTTGTAGATTTTGGTGTTGACTGTGGGGTGGGTGCCTCATATTTGTAGTGATTGGCGGGGGGGGCAGGGAAAAGTATATATTTGATGGAGTTTTTACAGGCTTCATTTCTAGACTGTCATCATAGAGTAAATATCTGAGGCAAAAAATGATTAAATATTGATTATGGAAAAAAAGTATTATTACCTAACTTTGTACTGTTTTGTAACTGGGACAAAATAAGTCCAGGAAGAAAAATTGTATTATAAAAGTAAAACAAAAGCAGCAATTACAGATGAAAGCAAAAAAAAAAAGTCACAGAAAAATCCCTAGCAAAGCAAAATGTTTGCATTCATGATAGGAATTTCCTGCTGACTGCAGAGAAACAGGGTTAGGAGCAAAGGTGCAAAGTTTGACAAAAGATGTTACTTAAACTGTCAAGGCAATTCTGATGAGCCTGTCAACACTATGTAGATGTCTAATATCACTCGTGATGACAGGGCCATAAATCTGAGCTAATTTATTCATGGAGAATTAATCTGCCAGCATCAAATGTTTATTCTGAGGGCTCCTTTACTGATATATAGCCTTAGTAAAAACCAAAAATCTACTCAGTGAAAATATTTTTAACACATTTTGGTGGTAAATGCCTACATTTAATCATAACCATAAAAGTGTCCTCTCGGTCCTGTTGTGAATGCTTGTTATTGATCAGCAGTGCTTCTTCAGAAGTAAAAAATCCAGGTTCAGGAGAGGTGAACATTCTTGGTGCTCTCCATGTTCTCTGTAAATCTGTTCCTGAAAGGTTCTAGTAACCCTGTGATCCTGTGCACAGCAGGCTGCCACGGGCCCTTGGTGAGCATGAAGGACTTTGGCACTACAAATCATGCTGTGTGTTGCGTTGTGCTTTAGGTGGGAGGGTTGTTTAATGAGAAGCTTGGCATGACCCGGCAATGTGCACCGGCAGCCCAGAAAGTCAGCTGCATCCTGGGCTGCATCACAAGCAGCGTGGGGACCAGGTCAAGGGAGGGGATTCTACCCCTCTGTTCCACTCTTGTGGGACCCCACCTGCAGTGCTGCATCCAGCTCTGGGACCCCCAGCATAAGAAGGACATGGACCTGTTGGAGGAGTCCGGAGGAGGGTCATGAAGATGATCCAGGCCCTGGAGCACCTCTGCTGTGAAGACAGACTGAGAGAGTTGGGGTTGGTCATCTTGGAGAAGAGAAGGCTCTGGGGAGACCTTAGAGCACATTCCAGTACCTAAAGGGGCTACAAGAGAGCTGGAGAGGGACTTTGGACAAGGATATGCAGTGATAGAACAAGATGTAACAGCTTCAAATGGAAAAGGGCAGGGTTACATTGGATGTTGGAAAGAAATTCTTTCCTGTGAGGGTGGTGAGGAACTGGAACAGGTTTGCCAGAGAAGCTGTGGATGTCCCATTCCTGGAAGTATTCAAGGCCATGTTGGATGGGGCTTTGAGTAACCTGGTCTAGTGAAAGATGTCCCTGCCCATGGCAAGGAGGTTGAAACTGAATGGTCTTTAATGTCGCTTCCAACCCAAACCATTCTATGATGATTCTTTGAAATTTGGGAGACAACTTGTTCATTACTGCAAAGAAAGAGTGCAATTCGACCTGATACATTGTAGGTCTCTTTAAAGCCCTTCTATATCTCTAGGGTGTGTAGAAACAAGTCCCATTATTGAAACCTTTGACAATCAATAACTATCAATTTACTGCAAATTCCAATAGATAATGTTAGATTTTGAAAATGGAGCAGCTGAAATCAACCTTTTCTTCCTAAATCAAACAAGTAAATTTAAATTTGATCAAAAATCATCTGTGCCATCATTCCCTCCTTCTACTTTATTAATTTTAGCACACTGCAAGAATTAATTGAATTGTTAATAGTAATTATTTTCCAGAGATAAGGATTGTGGTGAATGTGTTCAGACGAGTTTTATTCAGTCTCATGGGCATCTTTTCCTCCTGCTTCTCCAAATTTTTGTTTTGGGAGCAAAGCTAGAGAGATTTTGGGTTTCCCCTCCTCACACATCCTCTATTGAGTATTGATTTGTTGTCCCATTTAAATACAGCATTCAATATTCAGGTGTTTAAGTGGGACATAAATAAAATGGCTTGCTTGGCTAAGCCAAAGAAACTATTTTCCAGGGAGCTGTTGTAATTTATGGTAGGCTTGGCACCAGCATAAATATCATAAATTCATTATCACAACCAAATGATGAACCCCTTTGGGCTCATGGAAGAAGGGTTGTCCCAAAGAATGGAGAGGAGAAATAGGAGCTGAGCACTGTTGCTGCACTGGTTGGGATGAGGATTTGAGGCAGCCATGCCTTAACATGGCTGGGGCTGGATCAGCCCTGCTCACTGCCACACACAGCTGGAGAAAGGAGGATAGTTTCCTGGAGTGGGGATAATCACAGAATATTCAGAGTTGAAAGGGACCCACAGAGATCCTCAAAGTCCAGCTCCTGGCCCTGCACAGGACAGCCATAAGAATAATGGTAGTTTTCATTTTGATGATTGATTTGAGCCCTGAGGAAGGGGAGGGGAGGCTGATGAGAAAACTGATGAGGAGACTCCAGGGTGCGGGGACAAGACCCATCAGCACCTTGAGCTGTAGAAGAGGCCTAGAGTGGGGTGAGCCTTGACCTGACTGAGGAGGGGGATTTTACTTCCCTGTCTCACTGGCTTTGCCACAACAGCAGTGATGATTTTAGCTGAGCAAGTGACCTCCTCCTCCTCCTCCTCTTTCTCCATGGCCTCCACACCTCTCAGCAAGCTGGCAGATGCCCTGCCCTCACACCCCCTCACACCCCAGCCATGAACCTCCCTGGCTGCTCCCCCCAGCTCTCTGCAGCCCTCCTGGGGCTGGGCATGCCCAAACTCCCACTAGTTTGCCCTCTCATGAGAAAAACCTCCCAGGGCTTTGCCTATTGAGCAGCTTTTCCCCCTCCAGCTCCATCTCGGTGCCAGGGCAGCTGCGGCCACTCGCTGTGAGGAGCTGCCTCAGGGAGCTGGGGAGGGAGTGAGTTATGTCGACCTTTTAAATACAGCAGCGAGAGCGAGTCTCGTAAAACAGAAGGATAAATTCATCTCCACGATGCAGTTTCAGTTTTTCAGCAGCCTACAAATTACTATGGAAATTGTATTTCTCAGTAGTGTCCCATCCCCCAGCTCCCGGTTCCCCTCGGGTGGGAAAACAGAGCTGAGAAAGCAGTGAGAAAAGTGTGGGGAGAGGACAAGGGACTGGAAAGAGGGAGGGAAAACCCCACTGACAAGGGGAAGTCCCTTCTGGTGTTCAGCAGAGCCTCCCTGTGTTTCCCATGCTGAGGGAGAGGGGCCAGTGCCTCTCATGGGCACAGCAGGGTGGGAAACAGTGGTTCGGCTGAGGCCTCCTGGGCCCCTCATCTTGCCGAGAAGGGCACCTCCTGTGCCTTTCACTGAGAGAAAAAAGGCTTAAATCTCATCCAGCGTGCTCCTCTAAATCCCAGGGAGGAGGGGGAGCTGGTTTTATTCACAGACAGTGATCTGGAGCTGTGCGCAGTACCAAATAGGATGATGTGAGGTTGGCTGGTTATTTATTTGCTTGATGGATCCTTCTTGTGGAGGCCACTCCCCTTCATCCTTCTGATGCTGTAACCAAATTTTGTAATTTTTGTAATCAGTGTGTGTGAGTGGGTTTTTATTATTAAACTGTTATATACCATTCCCCCTATTTCTTGCTGATGCTCTTCCATGACATATGTGAAGAGAGTGGAACCTAAACTTAGTCCTGAGGTTTAATTTCTCACCTGCACACTTATAAGACCAATCACCTGAATGCCTTTAAAGGAAAGGCAAGTCTTTTTTGAGGATTAACCTGAAAGTAGCCTGGAAACCATTCCCCAGGATAATGTCTCTGTAGTGCTTCACTTAGGTTGAAATGCTGATGTTTTTCATCCCTTAAGCACTTGGCTAATAGAAGGTAATAATTGGGTTGATTATAATGTTTAGTTTATTTTGTTGGTTTATTCTCTTTCCTACTGTGAGAAGCATATTTAAATTGGCTTTAAACTGTTTCATTTTGTGGCTTGAAATCAAAGTTAATCATAAGCCTCTTTTTTCTTCTTAATATAATGTAGTGTTTCAAGTTGTAAGATCCAGCCTGCGTTGTGCGCCATCTCGTATAAGCTGCATGCTTCACGGAGTTAAATAACAGACTCAGGGCTTTTAATCATGAGTAATGGCAAAGACAGAAGCAAATTAAGAGCTGCAGGCAAGAGCAGAATAATGTGTCCTGGTGAGTTTTGAGAACTGATGGATTATGTGCTTTTTTAAACTCCAGGAACACCTGTGGTCTTTGCTCATGGAAGGAAGGCCAGGTGTGGTAGACACAGGTTCTGCAGGGTGTTCCTGATGGACGAGAGGACAAAAGCAAAAAAAGTGGATGAAATACAGAGAAGGAGAAGGGGATGATGCAACAGAAGTATGTCCAGTTATGTTTTTAGGAGAATAGATGTAAGGATAATGTAGCTCTGTGGAGGTTACAGGCATTTCGCAGCAGTCAGGAATGCAAGAGGTCCAGTAATGGCTCCTGAGGGAGTTTGGATGGTGTGTAGAAGCACAAGGATATAGCAGTGTGTAAAAAGCAGTTCCAGGGCACAAGAGTTTAAACTCGCAGTGTCCGGGTGATACGAAGAGATGGGGAGTAATTTCTTTCTAGGCAAAAACCCATCATTTTGAATGTGACATCATAATTGAAGTTCAATTTTAAAATATATAAATAAATTTCAATAAATAAATAAATAAATAAAATTTCTGGCAATATTGCTGAAAATGTCAGCTCTTGCCCGGGAGGTGAGCACACAGTTACAAAGATCCAAGAAGGGACTTGCCAGCTGAACCTTGCTGATATTTGCAGATTTGTGAAAAAATCAATACACACAAACCAAACTGATAGAATTTCAAATAGTAAGAATTTATATTAATATTTATTAATGTACACTTCTATCAAAATATGCTATTTCAGTGCAATTGGTTCATGTTTGGCTGATTTCTTGACTCGTTATCATTTCCAGCCTGCCTCTCTAATGCCTTGTGCTTGAGGCAGTCATTAACAGCCTGGGCAAGGAGGAATAGCCCTCTGCCATGTAAGAATTGTTGTGATTTACTCTCCCTTTGCATGAGTGGAAATAATTTCACTTTCTGGAAAATAGCCTGAGAGGATGTGGGAATCCTGCAAGTAAAATGGCTATAGGTTAAGGGACCTTTTTTACCTGGTGTGATAAATTTGGGCTGATATTCACTCCATGTAGTCCAGGAATAGACAAAAACTTTTTCTGCCCCTCTAATGCTTTCCTGCTGCTACCTGTGCAGCACCATGCAAGTCCCGTACAGTGTCCTGTGTAGTTCTCGTGGCTGCCAATCTGCAGTAGAGTTTTGGATTTGCCTGTTAATAGCAAACCCTTTGGTAAACACTGCTCAGTCATTTCCTGTTATTTCTGGTGTTGTAGAGGACTTTGTTGCTGACTGGCACTGTAGTGATCCTTAAGCTTGAGTTCTGCCCTTTCAACATAATACAAGCAGAAGTCTCTTTGCTTGCCCTGATCACCCCTTTTGATCCATTGTTTTTTGTATTTACTCCATAGTTACCTTCTCCACTGTTCTGTCCCCACCCCACTTCCCCAAGTCGGTAGCTGTGGAGGGTGCTGTGTGTCCTACTGCAGTTTAGCCTGTTTGCTTTGTGTGGCTGTTTCAGAGATGGAAGCAGCCCAGATTTTTTGTTTGCAATGGCTTTGTGCTCTTGGCTTCTTTGCTTCAGTAGGATGCCTCCCTGGTCTGAGCTTCTTTCAGCTGTTTCCTTGGCTTGATGGTCGTTTCTCTCCTAGGCTGCAATTGCCTGTTCTGAAGAGACCAAGTGGAATCCTGACTTTTGTCTGCTGGAAGGAGAAACTGCAGTGTTTTAATGTTTTCGAGAAGGGAACCCATATTTTCCCCTCTTGCCTTTGCTCTTTAGTCTCTTGTTCACTTAGGCACTTCTGCCTTCCTCCATGGATAAATGAGAAGAGCTGGCACCACAACACTTCTCTGTTTCACCACACTGTGATTGTGTCTACTTTTGTCTTGTGTCTGAACTCAACACAAACAATGTGCTGCTTATGATAAACTTTTCTCTTTCGTGTCAACAGTCCATGCTTGAACATCTCCAGACCTCTCAGCTTAGAGAAACTGGAGCAGTAACCTATGAGCAGACATTTCCCCATGCAGTGCTGTAGAAAGTGGATTTAAGTCAAAGTCCTCAATTTTTATAAGCTTCTTGTTTGCCACTGACAATCTAAATTCCATTATAGTTTTCAATGACTCTCATGTATTTTGCATTTCACTCTCCTCCTGGGATATATGACCTGTTATTTCTAGTTCATTGCCTGAAAATACTTTTTAAAAAAATTTTAATTCAATGCAGCATAAATCCTGTTGTGACACGTTATATGTCTGCATAATTTCAAGTTTTCCCATTGTTTTACTGTGAATAAATCCATAGTCTGTGCTTCCCAGACCTGTTCAGTTCTGCATGTCAGCTGATGTGAACTTTATGCAGTACTTGCTCTTGGCTTTTTGTGAGTCTCCTATTGACACCTTGCATTTGCCCATTGGCCTCAACATGGCTTTATTGTCTATGGGCAGCTCTTGCTCACAAGTATTATGGTCTGCTGTTAGTGCCTTGTCAGAGTTGTAGGGATAACATTGCAGCTGGCTATTCAATCCTGCTGGAACAGAATTGGTCATTGACCTAACAGCAGAGCTGCCAACGTGGTGATTGAATTGTTGGCAGTTCTTTCCTACAGTGTCTACACATTGATGGCCCTTGGATTTGCTGAAGTCACTTTGTGTAGCTCTGCTTAATTGGAAATCTCTGTGTCTTCAATAACTGCATACATTGCCTTCTTTCTTCTCTAAATGGTTGTGTTTTTCAAAATTAGAAAGTAGTGATTTTCAGCACATGACATGCCTGTCTTTATTTAGCCTCATGCATCCCCTCTCCCTCTGTGTATCCTGGACCCAAATGCCTCTGTATTGGTTCTGTTTCTTGTTTTCCTTTAACCATGGGCTTCAGTACTTGTTCTGTTTCAGTTTTAACTCTTTCCCTGACAGGTCACTTACCTTTGCTGTTTGCAACCCCTTCTCTAAGATCAGGTGCAATTCAAGCCTCACTCCTACTTGACAAAATCAAATGTCCCAAACATTTCTCTGACCAGGAATCTCTGATGGCAGTAGAGTTACATGCTGATTGCAGAAAGGTCCCACTTACCACAGGATATGACCTGTCAGCACTTCATTGCTCAGCAATAACCAACCACTCTGTTCCATTTCTTGCTGTATGACAAAGCTGTTTTTCTCTGGGTTTTTTTCCTTTCTTTTTTTTTTTTTCCTCTTGAATGTTGGTACTTACTAAACACACTCATTAGCTGTTATTGGATTTGAGGCATTATTCTGGCAAATACGTCTCACAGGCCTTCCATTTTTTTCCACAAAAATATTGTAAAAGTTCTCATCATTATTCATGACGGCTGTTAATACAAAGTGTTCTTTCTTTCATTGTCTCCAAGTTTATGCTAAGGTTTTGTGTAGAAAACCACTTTCTTCCAGTTGCCAGCCAGAATCTCCATCTGGCTGCTTTAGTAGATTGTGTTCTATCCTGTTACTCTCATTGTTCTTTGCTACATTTCTTTGTTATATTTATCAATTGTTAGGTCATAAGAATTCCCATTCTTAAAACTGAACTCACTTTTTATTCAGGGAAATGCTTGCAAAAATATAATATGTTATATGAAAGCCATGTGAAAATGTATTGATTTTCTTACATCTTCACCAAACTCTTTTCAAGATCTGCTTTATTCTTTTCTGCTTTCATGGTGTTCGGCTAATGTGGTAAACACACGATTCAGTGATGTATGAGGCAATGGAAAGCTTTATTCAATCTCTGGAGTGAAAATTAATTCATTAACATTGTCATCCACCATTAAATGCCTGTGTTTTCTGGGTACTCATCTTTCTAGTATTTTGTAATTGGATCATCTCACAAGTTTTCACTCCTTTAATGTTTTTTTTTCATACATGGCTCGAGTAATAATTTCGTAGTCTGGACCTCTGGTTCTCTTCAGTCCACACCAGTCTTAATTTTTGCATAGACTAGGGGTAAAGTGATGGTACAGACATGTTTCTTGTAGGGAATGAGAGCTTTTTCAAATAACAGGACTCAGCTGATAAAAGCTGAAGCTGTCAAGAATTTAGTCATGTAAATTAAGAACTGTAGTCCTGGGAATCTTGGATCAGCTACGGCCTAAAACTCAGGATACATACATGAGTTTAATGTCTTCCTTTTTAATCTTGGTCTGCCAAGTACCTGCACAGCCTGTTTTTGTATGCCAAGGTTTCTCTCTGTTTCACAATGGAACAATCTTCCGCCTGTTCCAGGTCAGGAGAAATTGCGAGATCCCGGCGAGTTTGTTCCAGTAGGTGCTGCTACCTTTAGCAAGCATTCATCAACTCTTACTGAAAAACACACATCTGCTGCTTCAGATAGAATGGTGGAGGAGTACAGAAGAGAGATAGTTTATATGTTTTTTTCTGTAGAACCTTATGGTTAGACTTTTCATCTATTTAAAGCATGAGATCCTGTGTCTAAGTGGCTCAAACCCATTGTCTCTTCCTGGATGTAGAAGAGCCTTTTCTATTTCTCCTTTAAAATTCTAACTTGAATGCAGTTTGGGATTCATGGGTCACAGGATACCACAAGACCCACTGGCCAGCTGATTAAACTGCTTATCTTTGTGTAGGCTTGGGTTCTGATTCTTGATCTTAGGCCTGTTTTTGTATTTTGAACTAACCAATTATTGTAATTCAGACTGACACTGCTTGTTTAATTGTATTTTCAAATAGCATACCTGTCTTAGAGAACTAAGTGATAAACTGTATCTGTCAGATCAAAAACTAAATAAATGTAAATATCCCCTAGGCCAGAGAAATTCTGAGTTTACCTTGCTATTTTTGCAGTAATAAAAACACTTACAAAAATCAGCACCTCAGTTTCAATAGGAGTTTTATCCAGGAGAAAAATGAGCCCAGGAGAAATGTGTGCAAAAGAAATTTAGTCTTGTCAGTGGCTCTCTAAAATTCCCCATTGTTTAACTTTTATCCACAACATACCTTTAAAAAGCATTCTCTTCACACCTGATTTAAGAATCCTTAATCAGATCTTTGTCACTTGAGTGTGTAGCAAATGGAAATTGGAGAGAAATCACAGATGCAGCATTGTATGAACACAGCAAATAACCTCCAGTGAGGTGCTGTGATGTGGCTACACTGGCACTGACCTCAGTGACCTTGGGCTAATCCTGGAGACTTCGTGTGTCTCTTGCTACTTGTAAAATAGAAAGAATATATTTTGTAAAAGGTGTTGAGAGGTATGGAGTAACATAATGAGATACTTCACTCTTCTGCAATTACTTGTTCTCTTAGTAGTTCTGGGATGGGGTTTATGCATAGATGTGCACATTCTGGATTAAGAAGTAACTAACATTTATTTCAATGCAAATGCATTTTCTGTTTATGCCATGGTCTTGTTATTAGCTGTTATTATGTTCCTCTCCTATCTTTGTTATATTTGGCTATTATAATCTCATGCACATTAAGGCAATAATAGCCTTTGTATTATCAGTTTTTATGTTTTTGAGTGTATGTCAGTATATAGGGAACTGTCTCCCATCTTACAGCCTTGCAGTCATGTTTAATAGAAAATCTAATATTCAATTACAGTATTTATAAAGGCAGTTGTTGTTCATGATGCTTATTAAGGAACTTGCAAATGAAAATCTGAGTCATTTGAAAAGCAAATGGCAAATAAAAGCACTAGGAGTAAATAATCATTAGATCTCGTGATTTTTGGACTTCTTGCATTTTTAAGGAAGTTTGGCACTGTAATTAATTCATAACTTCTCAAAACTTGCAGTCCTGACTTTATGGTGTATGGTTTAATCATGTGTTCAGTGACACCTCTGGGTACTACGAGGAAATACAATCATAGAATCATTAAGGTTGGAAAGGACCTCCAAGATCGAGTCCGACCTTTGTCTGAACACCACCACATGAACTAAATCAAAACACCAAGTGCCACATCCAGTCATTTCTTGAATATTTCCAGGGCTGTTGACTCCACCACCTCCCTGGGCAGCTCATTCGAAACCTTGACAACCCTTTCAGTGAAGAAATTCTTCCTGATGTCCAATGTGAACCCTCTCTGGTGCAGCTTGAGGCCATTTCCTCTCGCCCTGTCGCTTGTTCCTGGTGAGAAGAGACCAACAGTCTCCTTGCTACATCCTCTTCTCCAGACTAAACCACTCTGGCTCCTTCAGCTGCTCCTCATAGGACTCACTTTCTAGACCCTTCACCAGCTTCTTTGTCCTCCTCTGGACTTGCTCCAGCACCTCAATGTCTTTTTGTAGTGAGGGGCCCATACATGGACAAAGTACTCGAGGTATGACCTGACCAGTGCTGAGTGAGAAGGGACAACCCTTTCCCTGGTCCTGCTGGTCACACTATTTTTGGTATAAGCCAGGTTGCCATTGTGGCAGATCCCCTGTCCAGAGCCTTCTTGCCTCCCAACAGATCAACTTTCCCATCCAACTTAGTTTCATCTGTAAGCTGACTGAGGGGTGCACTTGATCCCCTTATCCAGATCACTGATAAAGATATTAAACAGAACTAGCCCAAATCCTGAGCCCTGGTGGTCATCATTAGTGACCAGCTGCTCTCCCAGGAGCTCTTCTCTGTTTGTAAATATCAGATCTTAAAATACTATATTGTATTTATAAGATAATTATTTAAATATTTATCTTATTAATTTAATGAACAACAATAGCTTGATAAATTGGACAAACTATAAAAATACACAAGCATGTCCTATACAAATGATAGGACAAGAAGTAACAAGTACCGATTGAAAGAGGGGGAATTTAGGTTAGATTCTAGGAAGGAATTCTTTACTGTGAGGGTGGTGAGATGCTGGAACAGGTTGTCCAGGAAGGTTTTAGATGCCCCATCCTTGGCAGTGTTCAAGGTCAGGTCAAATAGGGCCTTGAACAACCTGGTCTAGTGGGAGTTGTTCCTTCCCATGGCAGGGAGAGCTGGGACTAGAGGACCTTTAAGGTCCATTTCAACCCCTTAACATTCTATGGTTCTATGATTCTATGCACACACAGATGGAAGAAAACACTGGTATATAATTTTTAAGTTTTTCTCCAATCTGAAAATCCCCATATGAAAACACACTTTGTGAAAACATAATAAATCTTCAGTAGAGTTCTGAAACTTGACTGCAGCAGGTGCTACCAAAAAGATAGTAGACCCTTGAATATCTTCTCAATAATTCCAGGTTATTACATAGTGCACTAGACATATGGCACAGAATTAGTAGAATTTTAAAAAGTACAGTTAGGCAGAGAGTGATAGTTTATCTACATTTTCCCATATTTACAAGGAAGTGTTCACCCAGCATAAAAAGATACTAATTCAGGTTGAATGTTACCTATGAGCCCAATTAACAAACCTGAGCTGTGATTTTGGTGCTGTGCAAAACCTGCACAAAGTTCTAATCCAAGTGCTCTAGGACAGAAGTACACACAGTGATGGCCTTCTCTGCCAGGATAACCACATGTATGGGAAAATCCGTGCACTGAAATAGGTTCCTTTGTCCAGGAGTGGGCCTTGATGGAGATGCTGAAAATACTGAGTGATCTTCTTGTACCTCAGGGCTGTCTTTAACAGGTGTTATTTTTCTCCCACATCTGCCTGGCTGTCAGATGCCAATTGATGTTTTATTTTGGCCTCTTAAAATACATGCTCAGCTGCAACTCATTTTAAAAGCTACCACTATCATAAGGAATAGTACTTCAAAGGTACTTCATAATGGGTGGAGTGCCTGGCTGGCTGCTTGTGTTAGTGAGACGGGATTTTTTATATAGGGCCAAGGATCAATTTTAGTTTTAGTTAACTGCCAAAGCTCAAATAGTGGAGAATGTTTTTTCAGATATCTAAACCCCTTAAAACAGAGTAAAGACCTACAAATGCTCCTTGGTCTCCTGCTTGTGAAAATACTGTAGGAAAAACCCACCATCCTGATAACAAATCATGTCAGGTTAAGGACATTTTTATTACAACACAGTGATGTAAATGTGACTGTTTTATAGGGTCTGTCTGTGTTACTTCTGCTGATGACTGAGTTATTAAATAGTTTATTATGCTTTTGTTTTAAATATTTTATTTTCCCTCAAAAAATGAGTGCAGCCAACCAACATTTAATGCATCACTGACGAGGTAGAAATATTTGAACATTCTGATCTGCTTCAGACTATGGAGAGCTCAGTTTCAGTCTGTATTGAACCCCAGTGGTTTTTTTTTAACTCTCTGTATTTCATGCACTCTTGGAGCATCTTGCAGGTAAGCAGAAGTAAAAGATTGAGACCAGTAAGAGATTGGTCCAAGCCAAGTCTCATTGCTGGTAATGGAGAAGTTCTGCTGGGCCTGCCCTCCAGAAGAGACCTGCTTTCAGACTGCATGCAGCCATACCTGTCTTGCACCAGTATTTTTTTGTAGGTACTGTCAAGAAACAATATGATTTTTCAACTGCAAAACTCATCATTCTTACGAAGTTTGCATGTGCAGAGAGAGAACAGGTTTTGTGCCTCATTGGAAAATGAGGCTTTTTCACAGTCTCACCAGAAAGAGTTGGTTTTTTGTCTGAACTCTAACACTTTTTAGACACCCAGGAACTCTGAAAACTAACCAGTAGCTCAGTCACTTGAACGCCTCTGAAATAGTAACATGGATATTATTTCTAACTCTCCTCTTTTGATTTGTGTTTCTGAGTTTCTGTTAGAATTGAACTGGCCAGAATTGCTGAAATGCTGTAAACAAAGCCATTTTTGCTATTCTGTGCTGTGCTCTGGTCCGGATTTCCCCTTGCCCTGTACTGCTGTTGTTTGAGCTTTTCAAACTCAATTAAAGTTTGAGGCCAGTAGAGATCTGTGGGAATAGACAGGCCTGTCTGTGTTCTCTCGAGAAGACAGAAGCTATGGCTTCAAAATCATTTGTACTCATCTGTGGGCTACTGGACCATGCAGCAAGATGAGCTGGATCTAATTTGGGGTTTGGCACATGCCCACATTTCTGTCAACTCCCTTGGCTTCCAAGGCTGCTGTGGAAGGCAGAACTATACCTGATCTCACCAAAAGTCTGCTGGTACAACCTCAAGTTGTCCATACTTCTGTAATGGATTTAGACCAGCAGAATGAGCTTCTATTGGACAATCCTCTGTGTCATGTACCTAGAATATTTTTGATCTGGTGCTGTGAGCCTTACAGACAGGTTTTCTGTGTTACTGAGCTGTGGTCTGAGCAAAGAAATGTGAGGTTTGGAATTTCTTGACTACTTAGCTCTGCTTGTCCTTGTCTGCAAGGACACACTTGGGCAGGTTTTGTTGCAACAGAAATTTTAATAAAACAAGTTCTACTAAAAACTGCCAGGAAAATTTCAGATTTATATTAATAAGTCTGGCTTATAATTTTCATAAAATAAGTAACATAGAAGGTAAAAAAATGATAAAATTAATTTGTTTCCTAGAAATAAAGAAGCAAGAGATACAATACCAAAATATGTCCCTAACATTATGCTTACCCGTAGGGATTTTCTTTGTTTGTTCCAAGTAAGCCAGCTAAATAACTTCTACCTGATTTGCTTTGGAGACCTCTCAGAGCTGCAGCTCCTATTTCCTTTCAGTTTTAAAAAGCAACTTGCTTTCTTTTTGACATAAAATAGAATGATCTAGCCTCTATCAGTCAGACCTTTACAAGACCATATTCCTTTGCTACTTGTGATTTCACACTCGGACGTCACAGGTACTATGGCAATGTTAAATATCTTTCCCCTCTGCTTCCTAAGGTTCTGGAATTAACACTTTTATGGCATATGGATTATATTCCTGTCTTTAGGCTTTAAGCAGTCTACCCCATATTACAGCCTTTTTAAAAGATGCTGATATGACTTTAGAAAGTACATTATGGGACATATTAACAGCATGCAGTAATCTCAAAATTTGTAATATGTAGCTCACCACAGGCTTTTCTCAGGAATATACGTGTATGTGTATATATACAGACAAAAATTAGATTTTCAGTGAGTATATAAGGCTAGAAAACCAAAACTGAGTAATGCTTCACTTCCTTTCACTTTTACTTTGTTAGGGTTGAAGGGGTTTGGCAGACTTTCCATTGCAGGAGCCTAGTGCTATGCTGTGTGCTCTGAGACTTATTTTAGGAACTACTGGGCTATTTTCTGAAACAATACCTGACTTTAAATGCAGCAGCTGTGTGTCTGTTGCCTACTGTTGGCTGTATCTGTCATACCAATTGCTGTTGCTCAGCAAAGGTACAGTTTTAAGGAGATATTTCTAGTTTGGCTCCCAAGTTACCTTAAAACTGATGCAGCCATCAGATTGCTTCATAAACCTGTGTTCTGTGGCTGATCAATGAAAAAAAATAAAGGAAACTTAAATATATAATTCTGCAAAGAACACCCCCATAAATTTTGGTCATTTTGCTTAGGAGCAAAAGAAGTTTCATCTCTCTAGATACAATTGCACAATATACCCTCTTCAAATACTGGAAGGTTGTGATGAGGTCTCAATGCAACCTTCACTTCTCCAGGCTGAACAGCCCCAGTTTTGTCATCTTGCTCTTTTCTGTGGTAAAATCTCAAAAAACCCACCTCTTTGATGTCTTGGTTTGGAAAATTGGTGTGTATTAAACCATTTTAAGTGCTGTAATTGTTTCGCAGAGTATTTTCCTCTGTTATACCCATCAGTGAGAGAGTTAACCATGTCTGCTGAGAAGAATCAGCCTAACGGTGAGGTGTTTTCTGCTCTGGTGCTCACTGTGGTTGAGGAGCTCAAGATACCAGTTCAGAGTTAGGAATTCATTATGCAGTAATCTGACATGTTTCAGGCTATATATATTTTTGGGCAAGACAATCAGAAGAATTTCTGGATTTTTTTTTTTCTTCCCCAGATAATTCAGTTAGCCAGAAGTATCCAGAGTGACATGGGCTCTTTTGGAAACTGAGGTTGGTTTAATGGCTTGTTTTAAAGCAGTGCTTGCTGCCCTGTGCCTGTTGGCCTTTGTGCTTTTGCAGTGAAGAGCTGCTGGGGCTGGGGTCTGCAGCTTGTGCTGGTGTGGGAGGAGTGTCCAGAAGCTGTGCCAGTGAATGTGCTGAGAGCAGGCTGCTAGACTGTGACTAATTGCCTAGTTTTTACTACTCCTGATGAGAAGGAACTTTAGCTTCTGCTTTTCCCCCAGTATATGTTTTCTTTCCAGTGGGTGGCTCTTCTGTCTTGAATCTTTAACTGATGGATGCTAAGGCCAAAAAGCCAGAGCTGTGCAGGATGTGCCTCACCCTCACTTCACTTCCAAGCCTGATGTGATGGAGTGAGTCAAAAGATATTATCTAAGATGTTTATCCATGGTCAGGGTCCTTATAGATGAATGTGAACATTTAGGATCTGTAAGAATAAAACTGAGAGGAAGATTGAATTACATCATTAAATTAGCTGATAACAGGAATGCGTCAGGGAAAGCTGGTGTCTTGCCAGCTGGGAAGTTTACTGATTTGTTTCCAAAGCAGACCTTCTAGTTCTTTGAAAAGCTATTGAAGAATCTACTCCTGCACAGGAGAAGGTTTGGGAAGGTTGGTCCTGTCAATACACCTGAGAGTTTTTTCCTTGGATTCATTACTAAAAACAGTAGGATTTTTAAGAGCAACTGTTAGCTAATGTCAGTTAGGCCAGAGAAACTTCACTGAAATTCACAGGACTCCTGTTTGACTAAGCAAATAGACTTGATACTTACCCTGAGTTCTGCAAATACTACAGTCTGTTACTGATGCACTAGATACACATAAGGACTCTAAGGAATTTATTTTAATGTTCCAAGTATTGATCGAATAGTAATCTGAGTTTCTCTAATGTTGACATCAGTTTACAAAATTATCTCTGATAATGTGCTGGTTCAGAATAATAGATTTTGTGGCCTAAATCGGATCATTATGATAATCTAATCAGAGCTTCTATGCAACACAAGTCCACAGGGACCTGGTGGAGCTTCTGTGGTAGTTTGGCTGGCAAATTTTACTTGCAGAGTGTATTGCCTCTTACCTTACATAAGACTGGAATGCTTCCTGAGCATTTTTCTGCTCTGTGATTGTACTGGGCCCCAGCATATGACAGTGGCTCAAATAATCTGATGAAGAAGGAGGGATAGGGAAGGTTTTTTCCTTTTATTTTTGCACAAGTTTGTTCCTGTTTCTTCATTATGCCAGAGAGTTATTTTGGCCTCCTACAGGAAGTCAAGTCAATAATCCTAGAGAAGCCTAAGACAGATAAACAATACAGATAAAGATCTTGAAATCTTATCAAAGTGCTGATTGGATAAAACAAAGGCTTGGGGTTTGGACTGAGGTTCCTTATTTAAGTATCTTCGATGAGTAATTTGGAAATGATAGAACAGTCTTGATAGAGAGGGGAAACAAAAAACAAATGGGAAACCTTTGGTTTTTAAGAGACTTAAAAGAAGAAGACACTTTAGAAGAAGACACTGGGCTCTTAAAAACTCTTGGTAAGAGTCAGTGTAGATAATCCATTTTGTGTGATAGTCCATAGTTCCTTTGCACAAGCAGTTTGCTTTTGCTTCACAGAAGTTGTCTAGGGTCGCTGTGTCTTTTTTGTGGCTCACAAAGGAAAATTGCCCAGAACTGAATGCAATTAGGCCTGCTTGGGAAGCACTTTGGAATGATTTGGGTTGGCAGGAACCTATAAAGATCATCTAGTCCAAACCCCATTTCATGGGCAGGGCCATCTTTCACAAGATCAGGTTGCTCAAAGACCCATCCAACCTGACCTTGAACACTTCCAGGGATGGGGCATCCAAAGCTTCTCAGGGCATCCTGTTCCAGTGTCTCACTACTCTCATTGTAAAAAATTTCTTCCCAATGTCCAATCTAAACCTACCCTCTTTCAGTTTGAAACCATTGACTCTTTTTTTGTCACTACAGACCTTGGCAAAAAGTCCTCCTTTCTTCTAAGCCCCCTCTCTTTAAGTACTGAAAATCTTTGGGAAGGTCTCCCTGGAACTTCTCTTCTTCAAGGTGAACAACTCCTTCAACCTGTCTTTGTAGGAGAGGTGTTTCAGCCCTCTGACCTCTCATCTGGACCTGCTTTAACAGATCTGACCCCAGACTTCAACAGATCTGACTCCACAGTGCTCCAGGTGGGGTCTCACCAGTGCAGAATAGAGGGGGAGAATCCCCTCCCTCGACCTCCTGACTCTGCTCCTTGTCATGCAGGCCAGGATATGGTTCTGGGCTGTGAGCACACATTACTGGGTCATGTCCAGCTTTTCATGTCACTCTCAATCCAATCACAATTGATGTGCAGGACCTTGCACTTGCCCTTGTCAAACTTCATGAGGTCTACACAGGTCCATTCCTCAATCCTGTCAAGGTCCTTCTGGATGGCATCAGAGTTACTAAAGGTTATGTCAGAGCAAGATCCAGATAAAAAGCTGTATGGATTGTGACCTTTCATCTTAAAATAGAAGCGAACTCCAGGTCTGCTGTTTGGAAAATTTTGAACATACTCTGATTGCTGCACTCAGGACACAATTTTATTTGTGCTAATAGATGTTGAACACCTACCAAAGCAAAGCATGCAGTGATACTAAGGGGAGCTCTAGTTCCTAGACATAGCCAGTGGGCAGTTTTATTTTGTCAGTGGATTTCTCCATGGATTTGCTCTCCTAGCTTCAGTTCTGTGCAGTTTTTCCCAATTTGCCATGCAGTGGAAGTGTTATGAATTTCTGATTGATGCCACCAGACCTGTTTTTCACATTATTTCCTGAATAGCTTCTTGCAACTCTTAACTTTGAAATAGTTTCAGAGATATAGTTTTGCAATACACACAGATTCACTTAAACTGCTTAAGGCAACACACCGTTCCTGCATTCCCAAACAGCTTCACTCAGCTCCCATTTGTCAACAGCATTTCTCTTCCTCCAGGCTATTTTGGGTAGGAAATGTCATTCAAAACCAGGACATTCTAGCTATGTGATTCTGTGAATAGCTTTAGTCACGTATCTCAGCACCTCCCTATTGATTAGGTACTTGTTCCTCCAAGGTGATTAACAAACTAATTTCTTCTGCTAATTGCCAAAGGACTTGACCCCTGACCTGGAGAATTACCATAGATCTGAGACAGGACAATGCTCAGGATTTCTTCTGTGAGTGGCTTGTTAGAGATCCTCTGAGCTGTTGGCAGTCTGCACAATCAAGGGAACAGTTCTCTCCTGAAATGTCTTCCCAGCAATGGTGCTCTGCGTGAGGAGCAGCGGGAGCTCTTTCATAGGGAGCAGAGGCGAAGCATTTCCTTTGGCGTGCTTATCTTGATTGATGATCCACACAGTGTTCAAGGCATCCTCAGTTAACCCCAGCTCTGGATTCGACATTGGTTTCCAAGTGCTGGGTTTTATGGGTTTACCTCCATTTTAGGCGTTTTCTTTTTACATCTTATCCAGGATTCTAGGATCTTCTGCTTATATCATATGCAGAAACCAGAAATTCTCCTGTACAAAAGTCATCGTAATGATTTCTCTTATGAGAAAGGTGTTAGTAGTGTGGTTAGGTAGGCAGAATTTCTTTGCTGTGAAAGTAATGAAACTCTTTTCCACCTGAAAAACTCTTCTACCTTATCTATTTTTACTTGCAAGGGAAGATAATTTTGGTGATTCTCAGCTCTGTGGATTTGCTCGGGTTCAACTTTCATGGAAGAGTTTAGCTAATAAAAAAGGGTCACGACATAACTTTATGTCTCCTGGCTCCCTAAAAACCTCCAGTTTGCGAGTTATCTTCCTGGGTAAAGCAGATTTTGGAAGGGGGCCTAAACTAGATTTTACTTGAATGAGAATTGGACACTCTACCCTTTTGATTCTTCAAAAGACAGCTGTGTTTTGAGAATAACAAACTAAAAGTTACCTACTGTGAATTTCCTAGAGCCTTTAGAGGTTAAGTATCTCCTTGGATATAAGGACTATTTACTCTTGGATGGCCTCCATGAAGGATAGTCTCTCAAACTACCTTTGCCAATCCCATGTTCTTGGCATTGAATTGATATGCCCCTATTTTGGGTGCACACTCTTTCAGGGAGTACTCCAAGATAAAAAGAGGCAAGTTCTCATTCATTAGTTTGGTCTTCAGGTCTTACACGTTCCAGTTTAACACTGTGAAGCTGGAGAAACTTTGTCTGAAAAATGAAAAGGAAGATGCCCACTGGAGCAATGATGTGGCACTGCTGGAGGTCACCAGGGCTTTGATATTGAATGCAGTTTTAGAACACTCAGTAGAATGGTGTTTCAGAGTATTTTCAGTTTAGTTTAACTTGTAGGTTGTTAGACTTATTGCTGTGGTAATTCTGTGAGCATTTTCTCAGGTCCTGCCAATGTATAAAGTGTTGAACATCATTACATCATTCAGGTTTTCCAGGATAGGTGGACTGAGATCTAAAAAGAACACCAGATTCTCAATATTCCTTACTTCATGCTGCTACATTCATGAACTCAGAAGTGCGGCTTACCAGGGGCTGAAGTCACAGAAAGTGAGTGGAAAACCCAGCCTTTTGAGGAAGTTTGTCTTATTCAGTGAGAATTTTGTTACAATGAGATGAATCTGCTCAGTCACTTCTTGTATTGTTTTTAAACAGGCTGCAGTATTCAGCTACTTGCTGGAGAGCTTTTCATGTTACCTGTATTTATGAACTGCTGGATTGAGTTACAGATCAATCTTGCCCCAGCTGCAGGGTTCTGCAGGGGTTCATCTGTCTTCCTGTGCTTATGGAAGCAAACACTGTCTTACACAAATACATTCCTGCCACTGCCATCAAAGACACAATTTATAGATATAAAGGAAACCTGGAGGACAGTAGTAAATGGCAAAAAATACCCAGAACTTTAAAATCGTGTCATGCCAAATCCATTTTACTAGTTTAGGGCTGGGTCTACCCTCATTTAGTGTAGTGAGTGTGAAAACAGGAGGAATAATGCTCTTGAAGTCAGCAGAAGTGATGCCTATTAAAATGAGAATAGAATCAGATTATAATCAAATGAGAAATATGTAGTATAATGAAAATCATCTTTAAAATACCTACTCTGACTCATGATGGTTTGAAGGCTCTGAAATTTTTTGTGGAATTTTATCATTTCAAATGTGCATAGCTTCCACAGAATAGAAAGATTTTTTCTGTACACTTACACCCTGCAATCTCCTGTCAGGATCTGAATGCCAGACTGTGGACGTTCTGCCTTGCTCATCCACAGGAAAAACAAAAAAAGCAAGAAACAAAGCTCACCAACACTGACAAGAGAAAACAAAATCTAGAGCTAAAGGGAAATATAAGGTTTTACTTAGTTCATTGCTCAGCTACAATCCAGGATCATGCTGCCTTAGTCACTCTTGGGATGTGTCTGTTTAATGTTTCAAAAATTCTAATGGAGTAGGTTTCACAGTCTTCCTGGGTGATGCTACAGCATCCTTAGAAATCTTTTCCCTGTCTTACCTTCTTGCGAGATCTGTTCTGTCCCCCACA
The DNA here is from genome assembly GCA_013397815.1 of Aleadryas rufinucha. Taxonomy (NCBI): domain Eukaryota; kingdom Metazoa; phylum Chordata; class Aves; order Passeriformes; genus Aleadryas; species Aleadryas rufinucha. Next base: position 324,077 of record VZTH01004628.1, read on the forward strand.
GACACAGCAATTTTTGCCTCTTCCTTTATAACCAGCTGTTACAAAGCTGTTGGGGTTTTTCTTTACCCCCTCATTTACTTTTCCTTCTGCATGTTCCTCCTTGTTTTTCTCCATAGTCTCTCCAAACTGATCAGCATTTTGTGTCTCAATATGGGCACAGAACCCTAAATGCTAAATTTAGTAAAAATGTTACTGCAAGTGTATTGAAAGCTCTTCTGTCTTCCACTGGCTCCATCGTAGTATTTGCACTTCCCAAAAGTGTGGTGTTACTGTCTCACACCAAGTTTAAGAACTGTTTTAGTACAAGATCCTTTCCCTCAGAACTTTCATCTATCTGTGAATTCCCCAACCCATATTTGTGTACCTCATTATTCTCATTGAAATGTAATTTCTTGCCCTCGTTGCATTATTTTTTTTATTTCTCCAGTTAAAATCTGGGTCTGGATGCATTTACAGGTGATGCACCCACATTTATTGACTTTGCAGCAGGTAGGGGGAGTGCAGTTGTGCCCTTGTCATGACAAAGTAGGTGCTCATTGCATAATGTAGGTCTGTCTCACCTGGAATGTTATCATCCCCTTTCCAAGCCAAACCTTAACGGTCCATTAATGCAAACTGCAGAGTTAAAACAAGTGATCTGCTCAGCTCCTGATACAGAGGAATTCATCACTTTGCAGAATTATACCCAGTTATATTTTATAAATAAAGAGATACTACAGCATTTTCCAAACATCTATTAATATCCAGGAGATACAAGTGCTGGCGATAAAAATCACTGCAGCATTACCAGTTTCTTCGCAGGGAGAATGTTGCTGTCATTCTCTGGCTGAAGGCAAAGCAGAAGAAATTTATTTTTTCTGTAATGCTTTTACTCTCCAAAGAAATCAAGGTGAAATTAAACCCATCATAGCTGTGCTGAAAAGTAAAATTTACACAAGGAGAATACGAATGCAGTTTGTGGTCAGACTCTGTTTTCTGCCCCTAGGAAATACAATGAAAATACAAACCAGCTGGCTGAAATTGGTTTGTGAGTGTTTTTGTAAGGCTGTAGGCAGGCCTGACGAGTCTCATGCATGAAGTATAAGATCACACATTTGGCTTCCACCTCACACTCTCGGGTCCCTTGGTTTGTGCATCTTGCATTTGAAACACACGCGGTTTCTCCCCTGTGCTGTGACCCCACAGGATGTGTGCTCTCCAGCTGCAGCCTGTCTGCATGGTTCTTCTCTTTCACTGGGCTGTGATGCATGGGGATATATCCACATTTGACAGAAGAGAGACTCCACATCTGAGTATCTCTGTAGATTTTTATCTTGGCTTCTCCTTACGCTTGGTTCTGAGTATAGCAGACACTGCCAAACTGGTTTTTCAGTGGTCTGCCAGTGGGATTTTAAGTACTCTGATGCTTGTCTACAGATGGTGCAGTTTTGGAATTGTTATGCAGACACTGTTCTTCTTTTTTTTATTTTTTTTCGTAGTAGCTTAATCCTCTGTGAAAGAGGATTTAACTAGAAAACAGTTCTCTTCCTGTGAAAGAAGTCGATTGTGGTATTATCCTGTCCTTTCCATCACCTTTGTGGCTGGGGCCAGCTCTGTTTGGTTTTCCTTTTGCATTCACTGATGAGTGACTTCACGCATAAATAAAGTCAGACTATTCTTTAGGGATCTTTGCAGTTCTCACCACCCTCAAGTTAACTGGACTGCACATCCCAGGGTCACAAAAAAGTTAATAGTTGAAAATCAAAGGCATTTGTGCTCTCAAGTCAGACAAGGAGCTGAGGCCAAGGTAGCTTGAGGTTTTGCAGACATTTAAAGTGTATATTTGTTCATATTCTTATGTGTTTTCAGCGCCTTTATTTATGGCATTTACATATATACTGCAGAAGTGATTATACATGCGATTAAGAATCCATACTTGGTTTATTTTGATTTTGGCACACTTAAAAACTATTTAATACACATAGAACTATTTCACAGAGAGTACTGGATAGATTAAATTTGGATTAGACCCCAATCATATCCCTTGTTTAGAAGCTGTGGTGTTTCTTTTGCTGTGTCTTAAGGCTGGAAAGCTCCCCTTACTCAGGTAAATTCTCCCCAAGAAGGTGTCTGAACATGTGGTCATTGAGGGCCACTCAGTCTCAGCTCTGCCTTGTCCTTGTCTGGCCACACTGCCACAGTAGCATGGAACAGCCTCAAAGGGCTTTTTCTTCACAGTACTTTCATGTGAGATGACTGTTACAGGCCTTTTAAGAGACTGGCAGACACAGGGCAGGATTAATTCATGACTGATTCAGGATTCCTGATGGAATGTAAACATATGAGGAGTGGATGTATTGCATCTTAGCTGGTCATCCCAGTTTCCTACTGAAATTTGTGGAGATCCAGTGAGTGCTCTTAGCAGGGCTTGCCAGAACTATCTCTATTAAATAGGTGCTGAAATAGATCAAATGACTCCTGACCTACAGTGGCTATTACTTACAAAGAGAACTTACGTAATGAGCTTAGCTATAAATATTTAAATTGTAGGAGGTTAAAGGTGTGAAATAAAGCTCAGCTGGTACAGTGAGGGTACAGCATGGCTAATGGCTCAGATGATTAGAAAACTGGGAGTTTACTGTGGACTCCATGCTTTGTTTTTTAGGAAAGTTGGACACAGTGTTGGCTTGAGATCCTTTTCTGTCACTGTTGGGTTTTAGTTGTGTGACCTTGCAGACATAATTGAGGGTGCAGGTTGGAATGGGCAATGCATTGGAGATAATAGCTGTGTTCATCTAAATATCACAAAGGAGAAGTTTCACTGTGCAGGAGCAAATCCATAGAAGTGAATACATGCCCAGGTAGCACACTTCACACTGGCCTATCTATCCTGTTTCCACAGCGGAGGAAAATCTAGAAGGGGAAAAATTATGCTATTGGGTTGCAATGCAGGATTTTTTCTTGCCTGCTGAATGGTTTACTGCATGCTGTTAGTGAAGTTATATGAAGAAGGAAGACTTACTGTGTTGCTATCTGGAAAGTCTGAGGCTGGTGCTCAGTATTGATTTAGCCATTGTCCACAGGAACACTAAGAATTATGCCTGCTGTGGTTGTTATGCTTTCATCGTAAAGCCTTTATTGAGCAGCCTTGGCCAGTAATACTAATGGATGGAGCACTATCAAGCTCGCTGCTCTGGTAGGTCAAATGAAGTCTCAGAATTTAGTAGATGCTTGGTGTTTCCTTTCTTAGTGATTCTGCTCACAGTTTTCCTAGAGCAAGTTGTTACAACTAAGCTGTGTGAGAAAAAAATCTGGGTTTTCAAATGTCATGGCTTCAAAGACTCAGCACAGGTGAGGAACCTGAGCTGACATTCACCAGAGGCATTAGGAGCTCTCGTATGCACTTTTCTCCTAATCCGCAGAAGAGACTCTATTCCAGCCCTGGATACAACTGAAGTAGTGACTTTAGAAGAATTCCTGGTATCAGCACTGTGTTATCAGCTATTCTATTGTAAATAGGGGTTTTCATCAAAGTTTCCAGAGTGTGGGAAATCTACTTGCAAGTGGTTGTAAACTGCAAAACTAATAGACCAGATAATTGCATAACTGTGTCATCTGGCATTATTAACAAGTGTTTTTAAGAGCTTAAATTTTCCTGTGAATCCAATGAAAGCTCTAGGTCAGCAGACACTACATTAGTATAGTTGCCTTTGATTCCATTGGAATCAGATCTCAGCATAGCTAGATACCTAATTCCTCTTGTGAACTCCATTGATTTATTTGCACACAGCAGCTTTCCTGCTTTGAACGTTGTGTTCTCTGCTTTTTCAAAAGTAAGGAAGAACCATTGATAAACAATGCCCAGACAGAAGGGCTGCTTTTAGTTCAAAAATCTATCCACATGAAGTGAGTAGGTGAGGAATGTAGATGGTATTTCTGATGATGACGTGGTCTGTGGACTTGTGGTTAATTCCTAAGAAAAGTATTGGATCTTAACAGTTGTTGATCCTGATGGAAGCTAGTAGGCTTTAAATGTACGTGAACATTTGAGATAGGAACACCTTAAGAAATACAGATTCTTAATGCGCTCTTTTCTATTTTAATCTTCTAAAGTGATTTTCCTATTCACATTATTTTATTTCTTATATAACAGAAAGAGTCTTCCTGTTGCAGAGAAGCTTGGAATATGGGGTTATATCACTAATTTTTTCAGGACGTATATCATTAGTCTATTGTCAGAAGCATCTTCCATAAGATTGGAATGTCAGCGTTTCGGTGTGTTTGTTTAAATGGCCACTGGTGAACCAAGGTCCTTCAAGACCCTGGTGAACACTCTGTGTTTATCTGCACATGTGAGCTTGTGAGTGCTGTCTGGTACATTCATAAATAGCTCTGGAATCATAGCATTGGCGTCCACCTCTTAATAAAATAGCCACAAGCTTTTCCTTCACTACAGACAGCCTGAATGCGTGCTCTGCTCTACGCTGTGGGTTTCTGCAGTTTTGCTTTGTTTCATGTGGAGGTGTCTCCCAAAAACAAGCATCTGTTGTTAATAACATCATTTTTTGGTGGTGTGAACTGAGACCTCTAGAATTAGTACAAGCAGAAATCAGTTAAAAAAAAAGATGCAAAATAAGAATACTGAGGGGAAAAAGAAGTGTTTGATTTTATTCTATGAAAACCTCGCGTATTAGACATGTCCAGGGTTTAAGTTGTTGGGGATTTTATTTTCTCAAGATCAACTTATTAAAATGTATTTAAGCATCATATGTGAAGAATCATTGTGACTGAGAGCCCTCTAAGAAGCTAGCAAAGGGCAGTCTATCATGATGCTTGTAAATCTTAAATTTAATATAAATGTGTACCTAGGAGAAGAGAGGTCTGAGACAGGAAGGTAAAAAAACCCCCACATTAATGGCCTTATGTTATATCTAGCAAATTAAAATTCTCAAATGAAATTATTCTCTGACCTTTTATCACCCTTGGACCATGCTCAAGTGTTTTAGTGAACAACTTAATGGCAAGAGTTCTTCTGCCTTCACTGAGGGTTTCATCCTGCCTGTGTTTGAGATGTGCCACAGAAGCCTAACAAAGGCATTTGTCTATTCCTGGAAGTCGATGATGAACCTTGTAGTCATTCCCATACTTCTTTCAGTGGAGAAGATCATGCACACAAAGAGAAATAAATCTCCTTTATGTTTTCATAGTCTTACGGCTTCATACTTCAGGAGATGAGGTGACCTACTTAGGGAAAAAAAAAAAAAGGTGGTAAAAGAGAAGTAAAGGACAAAGGAGCAATAACCTAGTGTGGATTCATGAAGAGTTATAGCAGAATAAACTGATCATTTTTGTTTCTGGAGGTGTGATTCAACCTGCTTTCTGCTTGGAGCTCCCCACAGCTTGGTTCGCAGAGATCTTGTGGAAAGTGAACGTATTAAAGATGTCAGACTTGTGATTAGCAAGCAGCATGACAGACTGGACAGAGGAGAGGCTTCAGAGCCTGGAAAGAGACAGTTTTACTCCCAGCTCTGTGACTGGTTTTGATGTGTGTATATTAGTTCTCTCTGTTTCTTTTCTCACCTCCCACCTCTCTTGCTTCTGAAGACTGTAAGCTCTTCAGAGCCAGAATTGGCTTCCACTGTGTATTTATATGTTGTCTGGCACACTGAGACTCAGATCCCAGTTGTGCTTCCTGTATGCTGCTGGAATATAAATAATAAAACTCTACTTTCTTTCACTAATTCTAACTCTGCATCTTTTGACACTTCCTTAGTTGTGCTCAGTTATTTTACAGGATCACTGAGACATTTCAGGGAGCTCACAAAGTCCTTGCCTACCAGTTATCCTACAGATGTCAGAACAGAACCCCAGTGGCTGCAGCTGAGCTTGGGATGGAGCATTACCAGAAATAAAGGAGAAGTGGTCCCAGATGGCCTTTCAGTAGCTACAGGTGCAGTAATGGTGAAGACTTTTCTGTAAATGTGTTGCAGTTTGTTGTGTACACTGAACCAATAGGTGAAGCAGGCTTTTTGGCCAAACCCAGCACCTTTCTCTTGCTAAAACAGTACTCACATCACAACACATCTCAATATTCACAAATATCCCAGAGGATGTGCCATATCTGTATGAGAACAGTCTAACAAAAGCTCTGAATCTTTGCAAATTTGCCACTCCTTGCTTTTGTGCCTGCTGTGTTTTGGTATAAACAATGCAGTTGCTTCTCTCCCTAGAATTCCTTAAGAATGAGCTTCAATTCATAGTGGTGCTGCTCATAAGCTGCCTCACCTCAGGGGCTATTAAAACTTGACAGAGGAAACTGCCTGGGTTCGTTCAGGGAATATTTTGGGGGATGAATTAGATCCACAGAGTTTTTGCTCTTCAAAATTGGCATCTTCAGGGAGATTGATTCTCAGCATTCATTTCAGTTCCTTAGAAAGGAAGCTGGGTCTCTGTAGTCAGTGGAGAGGGGGATGCCCTCCCAGAGTGTGATTGCAGACCTTATGAGTTTTAAGTATGCTTAATTCTGTTGTCTGAAGACCCCAACTGCAGATAGTAAGTATATTTTTCTAATGCTCTCTCTTAATTACTTCTTCCCCCTCCAGTTTCCAAAGAAGTTGAGGCACCCAGAGTCATGTTTGTGTGTTTCTGTCTGATTTTGCATGTTTCAGTAATTTTATAACCAGCTCTGGCAAAATGGTGTGAGTGTAGAAGTCTATATTGCTATAATTTTCTTTAAAAACAGGTAGTTTGGTAAGGAAAGACACAATTCGTAGACCTTCAAAGGGAGACTGATAAGTAACTTTTTTGTCTTATCAAGCACTAGAGGCCTTCTTAAAGAAGAGCTATTATAAAATGCACGCCTGCAGGACAATTTCCAGCTGGAACTGATACCTCATTAGACACTAGAGGATTTAAGCATTACCTTTGTCTAGTTGGGAAAGTTTGCTTCCCTAGTTCTGCTCCACAAAAACATGTGCTGGGGTTTTTTTTGTGTCCTGATTTTATGGTCTGCTTTTAGGCTAGTTTTGGCTTTTTTTTTTTGTGACTGGCAAATCCCAGTACTGCCATCTGCAAGCAGCAGTGTGAATGGCTCTCATTGCTCTGTACCCATTAGAACCCCACCAAAGATGTGTGTTAAGATGCAGTGGAAGGCTTCAGGAGACAGAAGTGCAACTGGAGCAATGTTTTGTGCCATACGTGATCCCACTGGCTCCAGGAGGATTATCTGATGTTTAAATTAGCATATAACCTGACCTCAGCTGTTTAACATTGAGCAGTAGGGACAAATCTATTTCCATTAATCATGGCCATGGTGGATGTAAAGTGCCTGCATTAAGTCATTGTGATAATTTAAGAAAGCAAAGGTTGCTGCTCTGATTTGAGATGGTAAAATAGGAAGGAAATCTGCAGTAGGGAAATTGGAGAAGTGAGTGGTACCAAAAATTGCTTTCATGCAATGCTTTTTGTGCTGCATTAGTTTTTTGCATTGCTTTTCTAAATGGAAACCAGTGTAATTCCATCTTGAAAAGAACAGTGCTCACTTGTATTAAGTTTCTGGCCTGCATTGCAGAGCCTTCCAGCAATTATATGAATAGACCACTAAATTTAAGGATTCTTCTGCCCTTTTGACATATATAGAAGATTATTGCATTTCCTGTGCATATTTGCTGTTCAAATAGTAGAAAGAAATTTGGTTATTGCAGGTGGTCAATTCATTCAGACTCATAACATTTCTCAGCTTGTAATGTCGGAGCCTAGGCAGGGAAGATAAGCAATGAAATAGTATTTTGAACTTCTCCCTTTTATGGGTCATCAGCAGAAGCAGGTTTTGGAAAGATTAAAATGTATTTTGTAGTTGCAATAGGCCATATATTTTACTGCATTTCGGTACACTTGTGAAATGACTGGTGGTGCTTTGAAATGTCTGTGGTACTCATTTCTGCCAGAGTCATGAAAGATGTGTATAGACAAGGGCATCACAGGTGGAATTCAGAGTACAGGAGGAGAGTGAAATATTGCCCCATTGTATAAATAGAAAAGCTTACTAAAATATCAAAATACTGCTCATTTAGACAGCATGCTGTGGCTGTACTTTCTTTACAAATAAACAAGAAGCCTGGTTCTCTAGATATAAATAATCCCAGGGATGAACATAATATCTCATAAATGTTCTACTCCCCTAGCCAGTACCTATCTGGGTTTAATTTGCTGCTCTTGGGAGAATTCAATTCTTCTTTCAGTACACAGAGGCCTAGCACCTGGAGCCTGTGAAAAGGCTCTTAGTGGACTTTGGATCAGGCCTGAGTTCCAGGTTTGGCCTGTTGAGAGTTTGGAAGCCCCACATGTCTCCAGCCTGGACTGAGGCTCCAAACTTTGCCATGCCAGTGCTTTGTGTCTGTATGTTTGTGTGCCCCAGCTTATGTCTATACAAGCACTGAGGTATTTGGGAGCATTTTCAAAGTGAATCTGGAGTGCTGGAAGTCAGCTTCTCTCTCCAGTCATGTCTTGGTGTGGATTAAAGTGAATGGCCTGAACTTCATCTACAGCGATATGGAGGTCTTGAGGGTAGGATGAGGAGGCAGGTATTACCTGTGCCTTAGAAAGAAGGAATTGCATCTGATTTCCTTTGTACAATGCCTGTTGACCTCCCTTTTCAGCTGCCTTGCCGATGCCTGTTCACTCATGGATAGATTATTGTCACACTGTCGCAGGCCAGCTGTGGAGATGCACATTGCAATGTGCATTTCCAGATGCAAGACTCCTCCTTCTGAGGAAAACATTTTGCTTGGCATGGCTAGCCCAGGATCTCCACTGATCATTCTGAGGTCATGGATGGTGCACAAGATGCCAGCTGTGATCTGTTGTGCTGGGAGCTTGTCCAGCACAAGGGTCAAGCTTGCATCATCAAGCTGAGATCAGAAGGGTGCCTGACCTGTGTGCCCATTAAGGGCTGAGGCAATTAGAAGAATGTTCTCCAGGACTCTGGAATGAGTTTCTGTTCAAAGGACAGAAATAACCCATATTTAAAGAACTGGAGTATGCTGCAAAAGGCAGAGTGCACTTCTTCTGTCTGCACTGAAGCAAATGACAGATAAAAAGTGGTTTGCTGTCTGGGTTTCTGTGAAACTGATGATTTTAAAGCTGTTGGAATTCTGTTGAGTAGTTAATGATGCTAGGGCACTGAGACCCATGGAGAGACAGATTTTTGAATTGTTTTAAATCTGAATAAACAAACATTGTCATAGGACATGAAGCATTTCCATTCTGTTTTTTATAAACTACCTTTTCCTCCAGAACTGCCTTTTCTCCAGTGCTGAAGACAGAAAACATCTCAGTGATTTGGTCTGATGACTTTAAGGAATGGATGTGATTTGTTAGACACTTCCTCAGCCCACGAGTAATCCCAGAAGCAGGAAAATGGGCATAGAAACACTGCTTCTGTACTCCTGCCTTCCCATGGTGTGCTGCCCTGCACTGCAGAGCCCCCTGACCATCCTGTGTGCAGACAGCCTGAAAAAAAGAACTCATGGTTCTGTTTGTACTAGAGAAGTGATAGAGGGGTGTTGCTTGCTGTCAGCTACAAAACCTGCTCATGTGCTGCCTAAAGAAGCAGAGTCCCCAAGAGAAGGAAGGGGACTTTTACTGAAACACGGTAAATGAGGATTGCTGTGTGTAAGTGGGAAGTACAAGTGTCTTCCTCTGCTATGCCCTGAAGCTTGGCAGAGCTCTGGAAGGGATACATAAATGGCAGACTCTGATGGGCAGTAGTTTTTTTTACATACAGCACAATCAGTGTGTAATGAGAGTCAGTCAACCTCATACTCAAAACACCTGAAAAGCTCAACCTTGAAATGCAGTGGTTTTGAAATGGACATTCTAGTGTAGACCATCTCCTTTTAAGTGCACAGATTTAGTGGTGGCTTGTCCCTGTACAGTGGGTGACTTCCCCCCTCTGTGTTTCAGCTCAGAGGGAGCAAGAGTGGCACAGACTTAGGAACTGGCAGTCTGACAGTGTCTGGCCAGGGCTGTGTTCAGGAGAAGGGTATGTTCATGCCATGAAGAAGTACAAATGATAATGAGGCTTAGGAAGCAAAAATGTGGTGTGGTTATAAGCTTGAGGAGAGCTGCCTGTGTCCTAGGAAGAGGATTATGGGGAAAACCCCTCTGGAGCAAGAAAAAAATGTCTTCTAGAGAGAAATGTGGTAGGGCACTACCTGGAGTAGCATAAAAGGCAGGATGAGTTAGTTCCAGCTGTTTCTTCTAGGGGTCCTGAATTAAAACACAGGGTTATTAAGTCTCAATTCTGCTTTGTATGTTTCACACTCTGCCCGAGGAGCAAAAGAAGTTGTGAAATATTGAGAAGTAGTGAAGGTTTTTTCTTAAGGAAGAGAATGATAGAGCTGGAGAAAGCAGGGAGTGAAAGAAGGATTATAACTCTTCACAGGGTAAAGGTGAGGATACTGGTTTATGAGGTGACCATATTATAAAGTTGTAGCCCTGATCTTGCAAAGATTTCCATGCAGACTGAACGACACTTCTTCCAGAAGCTGACCATATGATCACATTATTAGGATCTCCCATTTCTAAGGATAAGCATTTCCCACCTCGGGTGCAATTCTGCTATCACTGAACTCAGTGGGGAGCTCTGCAGGTGCTTTGCTGATGCAGGATAGGTGTTTGAGTAAAGGATATAATGCATGAACGCTCATGTTTTCCTGCAAAAAATTGGGTAGCAGACTGCAATTCTGGAGTGTGTTCTAGCTTCTTGCTTTCCCTCCCCTCCAGCTGTTAATTATTCTTTCTGGTTTAGATCTTAAGGGAGGAATTATTTATCTTTTTCTATTTGTGTTTCAGTGAAACACTAACAATCTCTTATTAACCACCTGTGTTAATTATCTCAACAGTAGGAATATTCCTGCTCATCAGTGAAGCTGTGAATGAAGAATATGGAGCAGGAATAATTAAATCACTTTGTTGTCCCCTTTCTCTGCATGCTGCACACAAACAGAGTAAAAGGATGGAAGATCTTGACCCCACTATGCAGAAAATGCAGTGCTCAAGATCTTCTTGTAGGAGGGCAGATGTTTTGAAATGCTTCTGTGGAGAATTTTGGGGAGTTTTGAAGTATTCCATAATTCAATTTTTGCACAGCTGTCTCTCTCCTGTGTGCATTGACACAAAACAGCCACCTGCTCCTTTGAATGAAATATTTCAACCCAAAGATTTCAATGTTTAAAACCATTTGTGCATAGGAAACCAAAGTGGTTTAATGTGAGTGTCAGTGCTCCTCATCTGTAATGAGTGCTTACAGGAGTCCTCTGTGATACCAGGAGGACATTTACAGGAGGAAAATGATTATTTACAGGAGGAAAATTAAAAATGTTACCCAGCATGTTACTGGTGTAATTAAACTGAACAAAAATATGAAGTAGGAGTATTTATTGTGCAATAAATAATGAAATTATTTGCAATGGCTGACTTAATAAATACACGTTTTCCATAGTGCTGTTTGCCACAAAACATAAATCCTTTTTGTTAAATAAGACGACTGAAAGAAAGCAGGGTTATGAAAATACATGACTGATGAAGAGAAGGTGATATGAGTTATTCTAATGTGAAAGGCTCTCTCCTATCTCTAATGCTGACCTTTTCCCAGTAAAATACATTTACAGTGTTACATGTTACTTGTTAATAACTTCAAATATTCTGGTGTTGGAGTTCATAACTCTTAGTTTGAACGTGTCTTTTAAAGTAACCATGACCATTTTCTGAGAGACAAGGGACTCTGATCATTTTTCATATGTAGACATAACTAGGACAAATGTCTGTCCTTGGGATCCAGGTGCTTTCCTACCATTAATCTTCACAGCCCCCTCTGGGGTAGGTGGAGTTTGTTATGCACGCGTTTTATTCCTGGGGAAGTGAAACAAAATCAGAGAAGCTTGCTCAAAATTTAATCCTGGTCTGACTGAAGTTAATAGGGGTTAAATGCTTTGGTAAAATTTGCTGGAGGCACAATTTCCCATGTAGTAAAGATGCATTTCAATAATCAGGAGTTCCTGTCTGTGCATCCAACAGCCAAATCACTTGGCTCTGGCCTATTTGCTGACCCTTCTTGTATGTGTAGGCCAAGCTGGAGCTCTCACCTGTGTGAGATGGACTTATGTTTTAAATGAGGCTAAGATGGTGTTTTACCTTCTTTTCCTATTTTTGTCTTTCAAAAAAGTCCCCACAGCAGTCCTTTAACTTGTAAAAATTATACATATCTTTTATTTTCCTCACTGGAAATATCCATCTGGTATTTGTGACCTTGGCATAGGGAAGCAGATAGGTCTTGGGCTAATGTTAATCACATGTAAAGGCATTTGTAAAGGTATTTAAAAGGATACCATTCTCAATGGAATAATCAGGGCACTGTCTGCAAAGTAATGAAAATTTAAAAATAACTGGTTGAACAATGCAATGTAGAAATGAATAGGCTGTAGGAAAACCCACATAGTGTCATGATTGTCTGCCTATTTCTGACACACTTTTTATAAAGAGAGGGAATATTGACACATTGGCTCTAACTTCAGATGCTTTAATAAAACAATGTCTTGCTATATAGGCTCAAGGATTACTCCTGCCTCTGTAAAGTGCCTGTAGTATACTTTGCTCTCTTTTTCTGTTGCTGAGTATTGCAATCTAGGGGCCAAATGGCTCTAGGCTATTAGAGTGCTAAGGCCAGAGAAGCACAGTTTGCAGAATGAATTTCTGGCTCTTCACACCTTCACACAGTCACCCTCATCTCATTGCTTTCCCTCTGTCATCTTTCCCTGGGAAGGAGACGCCCAAGGATTTGTTGGGCAGTGCATATGTACTGCAGAAAGATGTTCATCGGGGTTAAATCTGTCTTCTTCAAAAATTGGACCAGTTCCTTATTTCTGAGAGCACAGCCCTGGGCAATGCATGTTGTGGATCATGGGTGGCATCCACAGCAGCTGCAGCAGTTTTTGAGCAGTGCCCCAAGGGAGAGGACATGGAAAGAGGGTGAGAATCTTCCCCTCTCACTGCAGAGGACTATTCCTCGTACTTACCTGTTTGTATCCAGCCCTGCACCAGGGCACTCATACTCTGCTAGCTGATTGCAGTACTTTGACTTGAAGGCCAAGGTTCAGGTAATCACCATCTTTGTCAATAGTTTCAGAAATCCTTAGAACACACTGTGTTCTAGTGGGCGCCCAGAAAGGCAGTCAGAGCTGAGAAAATCTAAGGCTTCAGGTCTTCAAAATTTGCTGCTCTGAGCTGGGGTGGGTAATAAGTCTCAGAATTACCTGCTTTGTGCCAAGCCAAGGAGTAAAATTAGTTTGATTGAACTTAAATGATTTATTTTCTTTTTTTTTTTTTTTCCATTCTTCCTCCAAATTTCAAAATCACTTTATTTTGGGACATAAATTGGTGTTATATTCAGGCTGAAAGTGGCTGATTTATATCTTCTAACCTTAAGCAATAAATCCTCCTCCACCAATGTCTTTGAACAGGAAATTTTCTTTTAAACTAGCTCTTTTACCACCAGCAGTTTTAACTTGGATGGATCAGCATTTTCCTGGAGTATCATGAAATAGTTCCTGACCAGCTCTCTTGAGTACCTGATAAGACTCAGATTAAAAAACTGGAATTGGACAAACTTTACAAATGAGAGCTCATTTCAGTCACTATGCCTTCACGTATAGAGTGATTTCATACATTTCAAATGAAACATCATTATCATAATTTATCATTTTTTTAATGCTTTTATATCCTTACAAGCAAATAACTTTTTCTTTTAATTATAAAAATGAGGTTTTACATAATAGGAGAATCCTAGATTATGTTTGATACAGCTTTTCATTTAAGTTGCTGTGGTTTTTTTGAAATATTTTCTATTGTATTTTAGTATTGCTTTGTGTTTTACTGACTACTCAATATATTTCCCACGGAGACCAGTTCTGTGTGTTTCCTGTAGTGAAGACTATTCAAAGAGGCTATAATCCTGTAATAGTTTACAGCAAAATCAATTTGATATGCCTTGAAAAATATTCGCTTGTATTACAGTCAAAGGAAATGTGTGTGCAGAGCTGACAATTTATACTTGTAATGAATTTCTTGAAGTTGGAAATGCATGTGCTTGTGAAATTGAGGGCCCTCTTATGTTTGACTTAATTTTTCCTTTTCTGAGCTCTTTTTAAGGAGAATCCCGTTTTATCACCGCAGTTAGTTAGGAAGGTTTTTAGGACTTTAAACTTCTGTTTCAGAAGCAGCTCTCCTGTTCAGCAGTATTTTGTGCTAATTTAGCTCCAAATGTTCTGAGTGCCTTCATGGAAGTAATTAGGTGAATTATTGCCGCGTAGCTCTGTGTACAGTACCTGCCTGGCAGCACATCTTTGAGTTAATATTTAAGAACTACTGCAGCACCCTCAAGTGGTGATGCTGATCTGTATTTACAGTTGGTTTTTCCCCAAATGTTTATTTCTGGGCTTAAGGATAATTTCAGTGTTTTGGGCTGACCTGTTCAGGTATTGCTGGTCCCTGCAGTCCTCACTCAGGTAAAATGCCCACTAAATACATTTATCACGCTGGAATCTGAACAACAGTCTCAGGGAAGTTTTCCATGCATTGTCAAATGATTTTATGGAGGGCATAAAGCGTTTTCTGTGCCTGCAGTATCTCTGGCTTCTGCCTAGAATAAATAACCTGAGAACCTTACAGAAAGAGAAACCAGCACACTGAGGTTTTCCTCCAGACTGCGCTTGCAAACATAGAAGAACTGTGGCATAAGAAGCAATTCCTTGAGCACACACACCGACCCCAGTGACATCTATAGCAATGACTTAGAAAGCATGAATGCTATTTCTTAAGGAATTTTTACTATCTTTGTGGTGTAGTTATTTTTCCATTAGCTGCCTATTTTAATCAAGCAGCTGGGCACCGGATCAGATGAACAGCCCTGGTTTGGGGCCTTGTTGCTTCCAAAATTAGCAAGTGGCACCTCTCCTGATGTTTCATCTCCTTCTAATTCTGCTGAGCCTTCCCAGTAACAAGAGTCATTACCCTGTAAAACAAAAGGCCATAGGATAAAGCCTGTGCACCCTCTTGCCCCCAGTACAGACCTACATGAGCAAATCACTCAGCTCCTGTGGTCTCATCCCTAAAACACTGACGAGAAGTTTCACCTCAGAAAATTACTGCAAGTCTTATTGAGTGTTCTTTCTACTTTAAGGGCCTTAAGTGAAAACAGATATCAAAATTCTTACTCTCATGTCACTTAAAACAGTGTGTGCTGGACAGAGTGCACAGTGTGGGGAGAGTGGAAATGCTCCCTCACCTCCAGATCTGCTTTGTGCTCTGTGTGCTGATGCTGTGGGTTAGCAGAATGGCACAGCTGCTTGTTTACCACTGCAACTTCTACCAGGTCTGGCTATTTTCTGTATCAAACTCAGAGAAAAGGTTTGACAAACACTATAAAAACCCCAGTTTTATTTCTGGAGCGTAGAAGGTGATCCAGACTCTTATTTATAAAATTATATTGATCCAAATGAATTGTCTTCAGATTATTAATATTTAATTTTAATTTTTTTCTTTTTGCCCTCTCTCAGCTATTTGACATAGAAAATAGAAATCACTAGTATTGTAGGCTTTGTCCTCCTGTCTTTTTTTTTTACCTCTCTTATAAAAAAAGACTCATTTTAAGTGTGCCATCTAGGTTGCCATCTATATAAGAGAGTGCATTGTGTTCGGAAGAGAAGCATGTCAGTAGAGGGCAGGGTCCAACAGTAGTGAGTTTCCAAAGGGATCTGATAAAGAAATGGCAACTATTTTCTAACATGAACTGTAGAATAGACAAAAACTGCATGTGATGGAGCATATTTAATTTAATGTCTGTGCTCTGATCTTAAAGGCCTGCTGTTGGCTTAGAAATAACAGGGTGATCTTTTTTTTTTTTTTCCTATAGGAAAGCACGACTGGTAGCAAAAAGGAGAGAGAGATTACTTTGTGAACTTGCCTTAGGCTGCTCCTAAAATAAGCAGAAAGGCACAGTCCCACCATGGCTGCAGTACTAAGCTGGGATATGCTGGCAGCCCACACTGCAGCTGACCCACAAACCTATTTTATGACATTTTGGGGCACATATGGGGCTTGCAAGGTGGCAGGGCAGGCGGCTTCTGCTGCCTCTTAAACTAGGTGTCCTGGATAGAGAATTGTCTGTGGTGGAGAGGGGAGCTAAGCTCAGCACAAGAATCCCAGTCAAGGTTCAGTCATGGTAACAGGGAGCCCCTCAGCCCTGGATCATGAGCTCAGTGCACAGTACATCACAGGTAAAGCAGTGCTCCTCCACAGCTGCCTGGGAAAAGCAGGCCAAAGATGAAATGATTGCCAGTGTACTTATTTAGAAATAGGCCTCTGTGAGTGCTCTGAAAGTAACACTATTTTGGGCTTAAGAGGCTGGGAAATTCCAAAGATTTGAGCCCTTTTCAGGTGTTTTCTTTCCTTTTCCATAGGATCATGTAATCGTAGTATTGTTTAGGTTGGAAAAGATCATTGATACCAACTGCTAACCCACCACTTAACCGTGTCCCGAGTGCCACATCTACACATCTATTAAATACCTTCAGGGAGTGACTCCACCACTGCCCTGGACAGCCTGGTCCAGTGCTAGACATCCCTTTCTATGAAGAAATTTTTTGTAATATCTAGTCTAAATCTCCTCTGCTGAACTTGAGGCTGTTTCCTGTCATCCTGTCTCTTGGAAAAGAGACCAATCTCCACCTGGTTACAAACCTCCTCCCAAGGAGCTGTGGAAAGCAATAAGATTTCCCCTGAGCCTCCGTTCCTCCAGGATGAACACCCTCAGCTCCCTCAAATACTCCTTACAGGACCTGATACCTGATACAAGCCAGTTTCCAACACTTTCTTGCAAATTCTTTAATACAAAGAAATCTCTGTGCGTTTCAAGATGAGGCAGATGTTTTTTGTGGGAAAATCCCAGGTAATTTAAAATTCCTGCTTGTCCTATTCTACCCAAAACACAGTTTTGCCCCATTTTGGGGTGACTGTCCTACTTTCTGGTTATGTCATCTCTGTTATCCAGCAAATGTTTCCACCTCTGACAAGTTGTTGCCCGCATTTGTCATAATGCGCCGCAAATGTCGGTACCACGTGTGCTCCATCTTCAAGGACCCGTATGTTTCTGGGTGACACAACTAGGCCATGCTAATTGATTTTGAGGCATCATCCACTTCCAAAAATACCAAGCAACACCAATAGAAGGATATACACCTTTGAATGGGGATACTCTTTCCTCAGTAAAGGAAATTTTCGCAAAAATTATCATCCCCAGAATCAGTAGAGGATTCTGTCTAACCGAGTTACTGGGTAGGCAAAGCCATATTTAAGCTGGTGAATAATGGCTAGAATAAACAATTCCCACAGAAAAATGGTAACATTCACTTGACCTCGTGAAGCTGAAGAAGGTTGTATTGTGATGGTTTATGTGAAATTATTGAGGATGTAGTGTTGAGAAACAATTTAGTGATTTAAGAACCTTAAATTCCAAGTAAATGGTGATGCTGGTTCCATCTGCCCATTGCTGATAATGCTCTTGGAGGGGGGGCATCAGCCAGTGTAGCAAGTGATGTTTCATCAGAAGTTACTTCCTTAAGTCATGGTGGCCTCATTTTTTCAACAATTGCACTCTTGGTGCTTTTACAAAATGCAGCTCTGGTTGGGCTGCTGTGTTGCAGAAACTGTGATGGACTCAACAATTGGTTTCTGGACCCTGCTGTGAGATTTTTACTTGCCTCATTGCTGTGTGCCTGCTTTTGTGGAGAGGAACAGGAGGATCTGAATGCTGCTGTGTGCTTGTATAACTTGGAGGGAATTAAATTATTTTTCTCTGGAACAACAAACCATTTTCAGAGGTTTGAAATTATCAGTTTCAGTCAGAATTTCCCAGGATTGCCTTTGTCACAGTCTTATTCAGATCATGATGAAGCAGCTTGTATTTTTTCACTTAGCAGAGCCCTGAATTGCTTTTATCTGTGTGGTGAAATTATCAAACATCTCTAAAGTTAGTTTTCATACTTTCTTCAGTTCACTTGACATGCTTTTATGATTCCTTGGCATATGCAAATAAATATACATATAGATCTGTCTCTAAGTCAGGAGGGACTAGGTGTGTGCCTGGCTTGTTTCACAAAGCACTGGGTTTATTTGTTTTTTAAAGATATTACATAGCAAGCCTATAAGATCTCTGCCAGCTTAACTAGCAACTAGAAATAAAATGCTCCTAAATTTAGGTACATGCAGTGAATACATCAAGATTCAGGTGAATGTCCCCTGGAATTTTCCAAAGCAGCAGCTCATATTGATTTTACCATCACTGATCTGATTTTGATAATTCCAGTGTGTATTCCAGTACCTGACGTTGCTGAATACCTTTGCAAAGCTTAGTGCCTCTGGCATACATTGAAAGAGTGCAGTAAAATTAAAAAGAAGCACATATGTTGGTGAGTTTAATCCAGGTACATCCTAAGAAGTATTTAAAATGAGAACCACTTATTGGTTGGCTTGTTTGTTGACCCTAAACAGCTTTGGTCATAAACTTGTGTTAAATTGGTAAAGACGTAATTTATTAATCTCCTATCAGTATTCAAATCTTGTCCTTGTGTCTCCCACCTTTTAAAAAATGAATGCACTGTTTGACAGCCATTTATAATTCTGTATATTTGTTGTTACATAATGGCAGTTGACCAGAAACATGTAAAAACCTCTAAAGTAACTTCCATGAGCCTCAGCCATTTTAGACTTTTATGTTACTAAGACAGGTGAATTGGACAAATGATGTAGTTTGTACTTAGAAAACTACGAGCAAGCCTGTAAGCTTTTTTCCTTAATCCATTTACGAAGGCAAATGGGCAAGAAAGAACCTGCACCAGAACAAAGAGTGAAGAAGCACAAACTTTTCCAATTTAAATTAGTCCCAATTCCAAAAAGGGATTATTTGCTTTTAGGTGGTTTCAGGGGACTTCGGACAGCTAATCTAGAGCTGTGCTCCATAAAGTCCCTGCTCACAGCCCATTTGGCTCCAGATGACTGGAACTCATCAGATGCTTTTCTGTTCAGTCTGAAAACTTCCTGAAGGACCTCCAGTGGCAGTTCTGTACATTCAAAACTGCTCACAAAGACATCCCATGGCAGCTCCTCACCTGTCTGTAATCCTGGTGGGAGACAGAAACTGAGATGTGTTGTACATGCAGCCCTCAAGATTGCCTGATCCGGTGTTTATTCCTAAAGAATATTCAACATGCTCTCTCACAGGGAGGGGTTTTACAAACCTCCAGCATTGCTCCTTTCTCTGTAAATGCTGCAAGAGAAGAATATTTGAATATGCTGTATCTGTGCCAAACTGAAGGAAGAAACATAATGTCTGGCAGGGCCAGAAGGAGAACAAAGGAGTGGGAGGATATTTGGTTAGCCTAAGGTAGCCTTTTTGAGATGTCCACTTGTCTAAATATTCTTTTTTTCCTGCATATTCATATTTCTCTCTAGGGTTTTCTTTCAGCCATGGGGTTCCAAAACCTAAAATTGTGTCATTACATCCCCTGAGTATTTTAGTAAATCTAGGTTTTATTTCTCTTACAAGTAACAAAAAAACCTGTGAATTTAATGATAGCTAGTCTGAGGAGTCAGATCTGTTTAAAGAAAAGCTTTGTATTATAAACAAAAGGCTTTAAATGAAATTATTTTGTCTTGTCTGCTCCCTTGGAATCCTGTGGCACGCATTTGAAATGCTAACTCATTAAATTCCTTCTGTTTCTCCAAGATTCTGCATGCACAAGTTCTTTTTGGCAAGTGGAAATTCAGAATTTCTCCAAGGTATTTTGCTTCTGCGTGCTGCCAATTTTACAGTGGTGAATTAGGGAGGAATTGCATCAGCTTCTCCCAACTTGGGCAATTAAGGATGTGCAGATGTGGCTCATGCACAGAAATGGAGCAGGAACCTTGTGCATCCCTTTCACATAAAGAGCTGTGCATATCTCTTGCCTCGAGTCAGGGTCTGTCTGAGGTGACAGAGGGATGCTTTTGCAAGATGGTTGCTTTTCTGATAGACCTGTAACAGCCTGCTTTGCCTTTCTGAAGACAAATATATTCCCTTTTCTTACTGAAAACCCCCTTGAGAGATCAGATTAATCAGGCAACCTGGTTGCTGTCATGGCATATCTGACTTGAGTATCAAACACGGGCAGGTTACAAAGCAGACAAGAATGTGCGTAGTGGAGACCAGCTCAGCAACGTCAGCCAAGTCTCACATGGATGCCAGCAGCTCGTGGCATCCAGAGAAAAATGTATTTATCTGTAATGCTTGATTTCCTGGCTTCTCTTGAAGACATGGAATTGGGATCTCATCCTAACTTCTCTCAGATAAAGCTTCCAAAGACAGAATATTAATTAAGACAAGAAAGACAGTCTGCAGTACAAATTTCTATTGGTATGAATGGCAGTACCAGGTACAGGGGTAGGCCAGGACCCTGATGTGGTGTGCAGCTGTACAAACACATGTACATCAGCATTTTCTTTTACTTGGGCTTTGCATAACCTTTTTTAACCCCAAACTTGCACAACCATTGTTCCCAACTCCTCTCTTCTGTGTCGGTTTCTCTTTTTTTCTGCCTTTCATCACCTCTGCACCAACTGCAAAATCATAAAAAACCATATGGGAAAGACCTTCCCGATCATGTGATCTATAGTTTTGCCAGTTGGCAGGATTATGCCTTACAGCACATTCTCTAATGCCTCACACAGGCTATTTATAAGTGCCCTCAGCATTAAGACTTTCACTCATTTCCATTGGAAACTGTCCTGCTCACACTACCAGGAAGAACCTGCTGATACCCAGCTACGTGCTCTTGATTTCATTTAATTAGGCCTAGGTGGATATCAAAACTCTCAGTGGTTAAAATCACCTGTCTTACTGACCACTGAGAGAATATTTATCCACCAGGCACTGGAATTGCCCTCTGGAGCAGCTGATCTCCCTTGTTTTGAAAATGCTCGCATTGTGTGGCTCCAATTAACCTTGTACCACCCCAGCCTGGCTCCCTGCTCCCCAGGCGTGTTGGTGCTTTCCATCTCTGACAGTTTTTGATCCATTTCTTCTCTGCCTCTTTGACCTCACTTGTCTTCATCTCCTTTTTTTCTCAGCCTTCCTGGTTACTTCACTGTGTCCCTGCCTCTTCTATATGCTTTTGGCTTTTTTCTTCTTGGCTCCCTCTGGGCCCATCTCTTCTCCTGAAGAACCTTTTCTTCCAGCCTACTTTCTTCTTTCCCCAAAATCTTGTATCCTGTAAAGCCACCATTGTCTGTTGTTCCTGGTACTTGAGTATCAGCATTTTATTTTCCCCACAAAAGCCATCATTCAACCACTTGTGGAAGATTGAATTATTCTTGTGCTGCCCAGAAAACTAATTTTACCAATGTTTCTCTCAGTCCAGCCTGGAAAGCTATCTCAGGGATTTGTGGTTTTGTTTTGTTTTTGTTTTTTGTTTTTTTAATCATTATAAGCCCTGCAAGATTATTTTTCTGAATAGTGTGTGATTCCAGAGAAAAATATGTTTCTCTATGTCCCACGCTCACTCTCTGTCCAATGCTGCATTTCTACATCACTTGCTCTGAGATGCTGCTGGCACAAATAATGAGCTAAGAAAGTGAGCAGCTCAGCATACTAATTCCACAATAAATATTGCCCCTCCTCAGCCCTACTGTCACTTGTCTTGACACAGTGCAATGCTCCCCCCAGCACACCCATTAGATGAAAATGAATTATCAAGTGTATCCTCAGGGACTGCTGAATTGGTGCATTTGACACAGGAAAGGGATTTTCTGTTCTGTTTTGGTTGGGTTGGGTTTTTAGTTGACACCAGGCAGCAGGTGTATAGAAGGTATAAGCCTGGGGCCGTCAGAGTTTCATGAGCTGGATGTTTTTATCTTGGCTGATCATGGTAATAGAAGTTAAAATCTTGTATCTTTGTCTCTCTAGTGCCTAGACAGTTGCTGTTATAAAAAATCCAGATGTTTTATATTAATAAATACAGTCATTTTAAGAGAAGATACTAACTTGGCCTTTTTGGGAGTGACATAAAAAAAAAACAAACCAGGAAATTCTAAAATTCCTTTAAAAGTTAATTGGAAAATGAGAATAGAATAATTGAAATAATAAAAAGTGTACTCGAACTATTGAAAAATTATTTTTTGTTAAAAAACCCCCACTAGTCAGCTACTTAATAACTATCACCACTTAAAAACTAGAAACAAGTTTAGCTCTGTCTGCAGAAAACTCTATTATTTAGATGGCAAGCTCATAAATTGCATTGTCAGAACAGAAGAATGGAACATGAATAGCAATGCTTGAATTCCCTGACAGATAGAACTAATATCTAAATAAAAAATATCCAGGAGTAATATTGCTGGATTGTTTCTTTGCCATCATTATTCTGAGCTGATTTGTCTGAAAACAAATATTTAATGTAAAGTTTTAAAGGCAGTAGGGCTTGGGTTTGACCTGCTTTTGATTGTGTTACATGAATAGTGCTGAAATATGGGGACACTGTTTATTTATACAACATGGGGAAAAAAAAAGTGTCATTTTAATCTGAATGCTTTAGAAATGTCAGTAAAACATACTTTGGTGCTGCAGGGGAAATGTCTTAACTAACACACTTTATTTTGATGGAAATGTCACTAGTTAGGAATCAAACCTTCCTTCAAAACTTTGGATACTGAATTAAATATACAACTAAGAGACGCTTGAGGACACTGTTTGTTTTGAAGTGCCATGATTTTTATCTTGGGATCTCGTTGCAGGGTTTAGGGAAAGGATTTTTCTTGCATATAACGTGTTTGTTTAAAGACAAGAACCTTACGTTTGTACTCTGGAAATATTTTGCCTCTATACACACTTTTCGTAACGCAAATTGCTCGCCTCTCCTCAAATCTTGCCACGGGCTGGAAAGGTCTTTTGCTGCAATGCAACCCCGGTTCCTGATGTGATGTTTGTTTAGTGGCATGTTGCTGCCGTGTCTCGATGTTTCCTGTGTTTCCTTTTTTTGGCTCCATGCTTTCCATGCCCCATTGGTGTGCACATTTTATGACAGTATCTGGTCACATAACCACGACGTTGTAGAGGACTCTGGGCTCCCAGTCATGCACAGATGAACAGCAAATTAACCACGGACTTGCAAGTGGAGGGTAGAGGTGCTTCCAGCTCTGAGCAGTGCCTCAGGAGCACTAATAAGCTCCTCAGGAGCCTAGCAGGCAGGCAGGACTACCATAACACATGTTTGCAGGGGACGAACTACACCCTGAGATAACGTGTGCACAGGCAGGCTGGAGTGCTCTCCAGAGTCCCTGATGAAATCATCTGGGTCCCCTGTGACTCAGAAAAATCCTCCTGCTTTCAGCAATGGCATCAACAGACTGATCCTGGTGCATCTTACTGAAGGGGGTTATTCAAGATATTTCTGCCTCCAGCTGCCTGCCCAGCCCTTCTACACAAGGTCACTGTGGCTGTACAGGGTGACAGAAAAGTGTCTTGCACTTCCCAACTGGTGCAAATTGCCTTCCTTCACTCACTGTGATACCCAGAACATGATATTAAATTGTTTCTGCTGTCCCTGGTCTGTCATGGAGGGGAGAGCTGGAATCAGAAATGCCTTTAAATAGCTGTAATTATTTATTTTCGGGCAAATGAATCACAGCCCAAAGCTGCATGATCAGGATATTTTGGTGGATGAGGACCATTTGGCTGTTTGTTTTTCACTGAGGTTTTCAAGTATTTGACATTGCAATTTTGTGTTCCCTTAATATAATTTTTCCATGAATTGTGTACATACATACATGCACAATATGTGTGCATGACTATAAACTCAATTATGTGAAATCTTGGTTCTTAAGAATTAAAACCACAAACAATATATTTGGATCTGAATTAGTCCTTAGAGGCTCTTTTGGGTTTGAACTGGGCTGTGATGCTGAATGTTTTCTTTTTTCTGTACTTTCTTTGAAACTTTTTAATTCAGACATTTAATCTTTGGTGTTTTTTCCTGCCTAGTGGTTTCATCTTGCCTTTTTGTGGCTTTCTTTGATTATTCCTTTGTGTCCTAGTTTTTCCTCAGAAGTTAACAATGTATTATTTCTTTTAATTTTATTCTCTTGTTCCTTTTTTTTCAGCACTAGTTGTCACCAGTTCCAAATATCATAAAGCCACTCTTAATGCAGTTCAAGGTGGAATTTAGCTGAGCTATGTGTCCAGGTTTTTGGGAGTCAATTTGTGTCTGAAACAGAAGTTACAAGGGGTCCAAGTGGCTTCTGGAAAGTTACCTCTGTTGTGATGTGTGTCACTATGACTTGGAAGCCAGACCTTTGCTTCAGAGCATTGTGTGTTCATCTTGTTTTTTAATTAAATGTCAGGATCTCAGTTGTGAAGATCAAAATGATTCCTTCTTTCAAGTTCCATCAGGAAGGCGATAGAGCGTTTGTTTTTGTTTTCTCTTTTGATGAGATAAGGCTCCCTTTTCATCTAAATGTTAAGACTTTTCATGCCTGACTTTGAAGACACAAATAAAAAGGAGTGGATGAAACTATTCAGACACAAAGAGATTTTTGATCAGGCAGTTGTTGAAATCATGGGGGAGGGGGGGGGATAGTTGCACTTTAGAATATTGTATACATGATCTACTGAAGTGTTTTGTTGTTTTTTTTGTTTTAAAGACTGATGAAATTACATGTATCAGAGATGGTATTATCTTAACTAAAACTTTTAACTAAAACTAAAAATATTATCTTAGCTAGAACTTTAAGCAAGAACAGTGTTTAGAAACACAATTTCAGCCCATAAAATCCACTGGTTAAATTATAATGAAGTTTGTGAGCTCTTCAGCAGT